>CAMTDV010000028.1:79332538-79622863 GCA_947069175.1 Scalesia atractyloides
ATACTCAACAATAAGTACCCTGAGCAGACAATCCTATTAGGACCTGCAGTCAGTACTGAAATCCGCGCAAAGCTTAAACTACTGTTGTTTCGCAACAAAGACATTTCACCTGGACACCTGCCGACATAGGTGGTGTCCTGCGCGACGCTGCGGAACATTTCCTGACTGTATTTCCATCAGCAGAGCCAGTTGCGCAGAAAAAGCGCAGCCTCGGGTCAGAAAAGACAGCGGCAATGAACGAGCAAGTCATCGAGTTATTAAATGCTGGTATTCTGCGCGAAGTCAAATACCAGACCTGGGTGGCAAACCCAGTCATGGTAAAGAAACATAATGGTGTATGGCGGATGTCCGTAGATTTTAAAGATGTAAACAAGGCATGTCCGAAAGATTGTTATTATCTTCCTGAGATTGACAAAAAGTGGACTCATTAGCTTCCTTTCACTGGAAATGTTTCCTAGATTGTTACAAAGGTTATCATCAAGTCTTGATGAAAAAAGAAGACGAAGATAAAACTGCTTTTCGCACGGAGAAGGGCATTTTTTGTTATACCAAGATGCCTTTTGGTCTCCGCAATGCGGGAGCTACTTATCAAAGATTGATGGATACAGTGTTTGGAGATGACATTGGGAAAACTGTGGAAGTCTACATGGATGATTTGGTCATTATGAGTAATTCAGAAGACACTATGCTAGATAACATCCAAAGAACTTTTGATTCTCGGCGCGAGGTAAACCTAAAGTTAAATCCCAGCAAATGCTCCTTCGGCATGGAGGAAGGCAAATTTTTGGGTTTCATCGTCACCAAAGATGGTTTCAAAGTTAATCCCGAAAAGGTCGATGCAATACAAAAAATGTCTTCTCTGAATACCGTCAAAGAGATGCAACGTTTGGTTGGAAGGTTAGCTGCGCTAAACAGCTTCCTCGCCAATCACGCTGCAAAATCTTATCCATTCATTCGAACCTTGCGCAATTATGCAAAGAGCAAAGAGTTCGCACGGACTCCTGAAGCTGATCAAGCTTTCCAGCAGATGAAAGATTGTTTAGTTCAACTTCCCACACTTACTGCTCCTCGAGAAAAAGAACCCATGGTCTTATATCTTGCTGCATCTGAGGTAGCAGTAGGTGATGTCTTGCTGGTAGAACGCGAAGGGGTCCAGTCGCAAATTTATTATATCAGCAAGATGTTGAACGATCCAGAGACAAGGTATTCAATCATGGAAAAATTAGTTTTAGCATTGGTCCATGCTTCGCACAGGCTGCGAAGATACTTTTCTGGACATGTTATTACAGTTTTAACAAACTTACACATAGGCCAAGTCCTGGCCAAACCAGACGTTTATGGACGACTTGCGGGATGGGCAATAGAATTGGGAGGTTATAACATCTGTTATAAACTTAGACCAGCTATCAAAGGCCATGTTTTGGCAGATTTCATCGCTGAAATTCCTGCTGATAAGCTTGAAGAATGCCAAGCAATCCAAAACCCAGTCCCAGTCATTGACAACAGAGCCTGGACATTGTTTACAGATGGCGCATCAAACAGTGATGGGGCTGGAGCAGGTCTTCGATTAATGAGTCCAGAAGGAGCAGAATTCACATATGCAATTCGGTTGGATTTTAAAAGCACCAACAACGAGGCAGAAAAATCTGCTTTGCTAGCAGTCTTATGCCTCGCTATCAAAATGGGCACAGCAAATTTAGAAGCCCATGTTGACTCATTATTAGTGGCTGAGCAAGTAGTTGGAACATACGATGCAAAGGGAGATATCATGGCTCTATACTTGGCGCAAGCCAAGGCTCTTATAGCACAGTTCCAACAATTTAAAATCACACACGTCAAGCGAAGCGAAAACAAACATGCTAACGCTCTAAGTAAACTTGCTGCAACTAGCTTCAAGCATTTAGCAAAAGAGGTTCGCATCGAGGTTTTAAGTAATCCGTCCGTCCCTCTCAGGCAAGTGACAATGATCGAAGTAGGAGATCTATCATGGATGTCTCCAATAATGATGTATCTGTTGCATGGTTCTTTACCAGAAGATAGAGCGCAAGCACGAAAGTTACGATGCAAAGCCCTCAGTTATGAAATGATTGACGGTATCCTGTACCGACGCTTTTACATGGGTCCTTCGCTCCGCTGTGTTGACAAACATGACGTGCAATACCTGATAAGGGAAATTCATGAGGGACTATGTGGCATACATTCTGGGCCGCGCATGGTTGTAGCCAAAGTAAAAAAGCGCAGGGTATTATTGGCCCAGAATGTACATTGATGCGGTAGAGATCTTGCGCAAGTGCATGTCCTGCCAAAGGCTTGCCCCTAAAACATTGCGCCCAAAGAATCCTTTGGTACCCGTAACAACAGCTTGGCCTTTTCAACAATGGGCCATTGATTTAGTAGGACCATTTCCAGATGCACCCGACGCAGTAAAGTTTATCATCGTTGCGGTCGATTACTTCACTAAGTGGGTTGAAGCCAAACCTTTAGCTTCTACTACAGCGATGGTAATTCGCAAATTCATCTGGGAGCATATTATTTGCCATTTTGGTCTGCCCATGCGCATTATTACAGACAACGGTCCAAATTTAACGGCTCAAGAGTTGCAAACATGGATGACCGAAATGGGAATCCAGCATGTTTTCGCTTCTGTTGCGCACCGCAAGCAAATGGGCAAGTTGAAAGCATAAACAAACAGTTGGTCGACGGTATCAAAGCCCGCCTTGGCACGGCACGGCGGGGGTGGGTTGACGAATTGCCTAGCATCTTAGCACTGGAGAAACTCCTTTTAGCCTTGTATACGGCACGGAAGCTGTGATTTCTGCCGAAATTGGGTTACCATCTCCAAGAATACTAGCCTTGGAAAAACAAGATAACGAAGAACAACGGCACATCGACCTAGATTTATTGGAAGAGCGTCGAGAAAACGCAGCGATTCGCGAAGCTAAATACAAGTCCCAGCTTGAAAAGTATTACAACAAAAGGGTGCGCATCTGTTCCTTTTTGCCTGCTGACTTTGTTCTTTGCGATAATGAAACGTCGAATGCTGAAAAACCGGGGAAGTTAGCCCCGCGATGGGAAGGCCCATACGTAAAAATATAGTATTGGGAAAAGGCGCATACACTCTGAAGCGTATAGACGGATCCAGCGTTCCCCGAACCTGGAACGCCCAGCAACTGCACCGATGTTATATGTAATCTCAGTCCTCTAAGCAACTTCTAAGCGTTGCGTAACGAGACTGCTTACTTTATTTTGTTATGTAATCTTAGTGGCAACCATAGCCTTGCGCTTTGTCAGTATGAATAAAATACTTTGCCACTACTTACAGTCATATATGTTCATTTACAAAATGCATGCAATTCCTTTGGATAAACAAAAACACAAACTCATGAGCCACAAGCTAATTTAATACTTACGCTCACATATGAGAAAAGAAATTGTTCATTTGTCTATCCTATACAAGTAATTGGTTCCATGCAAACATTGTAAAACTGAAATATATTATATTCACGATGCTTGCGCAAAGCGCAATGTTACAAATTATCATACAGTAAAAATTACAAATTTCCTATTCTAAGGACTTGATTCCCGCCTGCTTCTCCGTTGAAAAAAATCTCCTTTAGCTTATCAACAAAGTCGTCTTGCTGCAGCGTGGCGTCCACAAGGTCCATAATCGGAATTTGCAATTGATCATATTTTTCCTTGGTAGCAGAATAAATGGCGGCAGTATTTAGCCCATGCGTGGCAGCACGGCTAGTATCCCATTCAATCTTCAGCGCATGGGCCACTTGCAAAGTACATTCTCTATAGCCCTTGGCGTGCCCATCATTGCGCGCCACCACCATTAATTTTGCCACTCTCATCCAACTCCGTAGAGTTAAGTATGGCATTTGCGATCTGTACATAAATACAATCAGTATATGTTGCGACAATCAAACCAGACGACTAAAGAAAAGTGAATACTACCTCCACAATCCCATACTCCCGCAACCAGGTAAGCTGGTTCATGAGGGATTCGGTCAAGCTTTCTGCAGTAGCGCGAGCGACCTCTTTGTCGTTAAGTTTTTGATCGCCTTCAGTCAAACGGCAGATCAACTCGGCTTTCTCTGTTCGGTGCAGGTTAACATCTTTTTTCAAACTGTCAACCTCAGCTTGCAACTGCTTCTGGTCAAAAAGTATAGCAGTTAGATCATCAATCTCCTTATTCTTAAGAAAGAGAGTCATTTCGGTTGATACCTCATTTTGCTCGCTTCTTTCTTGGTGTGAGCGCGCTTCTTCTGCTGCCGCAATTGCATCGGCTTTCTCTTTTTTGAGTTTCTCAATCTCGTTGCGTAGAGAAATTTGTTCTTTATTATCACACTCGCAAACCTCCACAAAGCGCTTGCGCTCGTCCGCATATTGCGCAGCAGACGCCTCACACTTGCGCTTCCAAGACAGCGCGGCCCATTCTTCCGTCTTCTTCTCCTTCTCAAATTGGGCCTTTTCCGCCTCAAAATCAACAAGCATCTTCAATGTCTTCTCCTTCTCAAGCTTACCTCCGCCGGCGGGAAGATGCCCTTCTACAACTCCCTACAGGAGTGCCAATCGGTAGAAACATCGCCCTGCTTAACCTTCCATGCAGGCTGATGAATCGCAGAGGCCCGCCTCTCAGAATAAGAGCGATCATAATAATCCCAAGGCGTCTCCTCTGGGCGAATGGGCGATTCCGCCTCCGAATCCTCAACAAACACAAAGCCTTCGCCTTGTGTTGAAGGTCCGGCTTCCTTAGAAATCAACCTTGACGGTTCCCCAACATCTGTAGCCGTATCTTTAACCTGCTCGCCAGCAGGATTCTCAGCATCAAAATTTTTGGGCTCTTCTTCTGGAGCCACCTTCTCAATGTGTTCCGGGACGATGGGGTCGGCTTCAGGAACAGGAGTTTCTTGCCCTGCATCTCCCTCAACATTCTCAGGCCTGCGCGGCGATGATATAACAGATGAGTTGGCCGGCGCAGCCTTCACCATTTTCTCTGCAAAGCATATCAACAAAAACAAGTATCAGATTCTGCGCAACTTTTATGACAGAAATGCGCAACAAACTAGACGTACAAGGTGAGAACTTCTTTGCAAAGGCATCCAGATTGCCCTTCTTTCCAATGCGCGGGCGCGCAACCTTGGTTGGTGCAGGAATTTTAGTCTCCACCTCCTTCCTCTTCCTAGTACGCTTCAACGCCTCTTCCGGGCTTGAAGGTATTTCCAAAGGATCATCTGGGTTCGCAGTAGGAAGAGATGAGGTGTCAACGGGTTCTGGCTTTGGTTTCTTCAAACCTACAGGCGCAAGACCCTCCAGTGAGTCCGACACCACCACATAATTGCACCAAGAGTCAGATACGGGAAATGTACCTTTCTTGCCCTCAGCTTTCGCACCAGCTGGTGGCTTGGTTTTTTTCTCTGGGTTGGAAGGGGGAGGCGTAGCAGCTGCAGCAGCAGTTGGTTTCTTCTTCTTCTTCGAATCAGGGCCTACACCCAAGTTCAGCAAATCACCTGCATAATCAATCATATTGAGTAAAGGTTGCGCCATTAAAGTTATATTGCAATATCAACTTAGGCTTTGTATAGACTTATTTACCAGTCTCCGAACATGGTTGCGCCTCCAGATCCTCCTGCTTGGGCAACTCAAAGTTCCCCAAGATTTGTGAGAACCAAGTGTCCTCACCGTCAGCAATAGGCACGGCGGCCATTTTTCCCTTCTCTCTCTTGAAAGAGACCAAGTAGAGAGGCGCAGCTACATAGCAAACCTTTTTGCATCAGTACACATCTATTGAAAGATATTGCTAAGAAGTTAAAGGGTTACATACCAGTCCCATATTCTGTATACACCGGTTTTTCTCGGCATTCCTTCTTCCAAAAAATACTCATCCCGGCAGCGATGAGGGCCCTCTCCGGTAAAACAATATTGGGCACATCCTTAATATCTTGATACCATACCTCGTCGACAGGTATGGGAAGGGTCTCCAGCTCAATCTCATCACTACCCGGAATGTCATCTTCATCGGGATCACCGCTGCCTTGATAAAGAAATTTTTTTGCTTCCAGTCATGGTAGGACTTCGGCGGCACCAGCAACAAACGTTTGGCTTGCACACGCTGTTGGAACGAATAAAAACCCAACAAGCAGTGCAGCTTGTAGAAAACTCTAAATTTCTCGACCGACGGCAAGGTCTGCATCGATCGGCAGACGAACACGAAATGCCGGATCCTCACCATTCCCATCGGGCTCAACTAAGAAATATGAATCTTGTAAAAATCAAGAATTTCCAGCAAGAAATGGGTCACCGGCAGCCGGAAGTTCCCTTCGGCAAAATGCTCGAAGAATAATGTAATGAAGCCGGCCAGCGCATCAGCCGCCGTGGCATTCGCCTCCGGAAGAAACGCTTTCCAGGACGGAGCTAAAAGGAAGTTGGTGGCAAGATTATCAAAATCTTTCTTCGACCACTTTAGCGGTGGCAAACTTGACGACGACATCTCAGCAGAGCTTGCACCGGTAGCCATAACTTGAACTTTAAGGAAAACTTGGAAAGCTTTGAGGGTCGTCGGAATTTTTGAATGCAAATTTCTCTCAAGATTGGGTGAGGAAGCAAATGGATCGTTGATCCCTTTATATACTAACCGCAATTAATGCACGATTTGACTGCAGCGACTTTTACGGCCGTCACGTTTCTCCAACTAACCACAAGGGCGAGTGGGGAACAGTAACCACTCCACGCACGCGAGTGCCGCTAAAAAGCATTAAATACGGTAAGACAAGTACTCTTGACTGCCTGTCAACAGTACCACCACGTCTCAAGAACGTGCGTCGTCACCAACTATACCACCCAGATAAGTGACACGTGTCTAAGCATATTTGAAATTCAAATACTTTTCCAAATTTACTTACGACACAAGATGCATAAAGCAACAAAAAGCCAGTCCTTACCTAGCGCAACACAATTATCTTAAGTCCAGTGCTCCACCTACTTTTTATGCTTACATAGGAGCAACACTGGACTGGGGGGACTTGAAGGGGTATTCTCCCAAAAACCTTGCGCCAATCAAGGAAACCATACCCATTAATAACTTCTAAAGAAACTGTGCGCAGACTTCTTTACCAAAATAAGATTTATTAGAACTTTACGCCAAATATCCAAGAGAGGAAAGCTTCATTTAACTACCTTGCGCAGGCTCGCGCAAGGTTCAAAGTTAACCTTGAACACTCTCTTTGGATAAATGCTTCATTTAACTACCTTGTGCGGGCTCGCGTAAGGTTCAAAGTTAAGCTTGAACATTCCTGTTTGATAATGCTTCATTTAACTACCTTGCGTGGGCTCGCGCAAGGTTCAAAGTTAATCTTGAACATTCTTGTCCGATAAACACTTCATTGAACTACCTTGCGCGGGCTCGCGCAAGGTTCAAAGTTAATCTTGAATATTCTTGTCTAAGAATGCTTCATTGAACTACCTTGCGCGGGCTCGCGCAAGGTTCAAAGTTAATCTTGAACATTCTTGTCCGATAAATGCTTCATTTAACTACCTTGCGCGGGCTCGCGCTAGGTTCAAAGTTAACCTTGAACATTCTTGCTTGATAATGCTCCATGCGCAAACCTTGCGCAGATATTTATATCAAAGCAAGCATCCACCAAACGTTGCGCCAAGCAGCAAGGAAAAGAAGGAAGATCAGTTAACTAACTTGCACTTCTTGCGCAAGGAAACAGTAAATCCTGAAACTTTCCCTTAACAAAATCCTTAACTTGGTGCAAAAGCAAGGGGAATCTTTTCTGTTGTAACAGAATGTACACGTGGCTAATGATAGAAGGATGCCAGCTGTGAAACCTTCTAGAAGCCATTACCACCCAATCGTGCAAGCATCTTTTCGGTTATAACCAATTGCCACATGGAAGCCTCTAGACGGCTGAGGAAGATCACGGTGATGGCATGCTCACATTCATAAGATGTAGTGATCTCATGTTGACACGTGGCGCCTCCCTAACCGCTGATGAGCTCACGATCCGTGTGCACTAACAGATTGCCAACAAAAGCTAATGGAATAACAAAAGATTCCGTTAACATTAACAATCTCTCTTTTTGGCGCCAAACACCGGCTATAAATAAGTAACTTGGAGTTCAAGGAAAGGTATTCACACTCAACTACTCTCTCACTTACAATACTTACTTCCGACTACCTGTACTTATTCTCACGCCGGAGGGTGGTCACGGAGAGAACCCCCTTTTCCCCGTGGCGAGCTAACGGTGTTCTGTTTTGCAGGATTAGCCGGAGTATTGTTCTATTCAGCATCCATCGTGAAACCAAACGGAGGGTTAACCCTTTTATGCAGAGCCCATTCCATAGATCTACTTTGATTCCGGTCTAGTTGATCTAGGGTTTCTTCAATTACGTTATTATTTAGGTTAGTTTTCTCTCGTGGTTAAATCCAATTCGTACGCGTTCGCCATCAATCCAAGGAAACACACCCACTGTGAGTGAATCCTTACAAATTCCCCTTTTTATTTATGTTTTGGGGTGTATCATGTCTCGTTTATACATTTTATTTATTCAAACACCTGTGCTAACACAATTATGTGATCTTATGTGTATATTTTGTCGTTGTTGTTATATGTGATTACATTATGTCATTTCAGTGCAAATCATTCATACAAGGCCCATCAGTTCCTCGTTTGATACGAGTTGAGCATCGCGTGCCTCATTAGATCGGCTCCGTTTGATTGAGCCTTGATCTCACTGTCACACCCCAACCCGCAGCGGATAAGGTGATCGGGGCATGATTGGGTTATCATCAAAGCTCATGACATTTATTAAATGTTTCATATTCATTAATACAAATTAAATGAAAGTTTACAATGATTGCTACAACATGATCTAACTAACAATCTAACTCCTTTGTTTCTCTTCTAAGGCATATCCTATGCTATCCTTGCTTCAACCTGTTCACCTGTATCATGTGTAAAAAGGTTTTTGGATCAACATAATGTTGGCGAGTGAATCCTAGGGAAAACATTTGAACAATTCATTTAAATTGATTATGAAATATGTGCACAACCAAACATGAATAAAATTAGATGTAACTTGATCAACAATCATAATATGTTAAATGAAACACTCATGAATAATAATGGAACAATTAAAGGCACGCGATGCTCAACTCGTCTCTCACGAGGAGCTGAGGGGCCTGATGAATGAATTGCATAAACATGATTATATGAATAACACAACCACAAACAATATAAACTCAATGATACACACATGAATAATAATGAATTTGAATTGAAGCACGCGATGTTCTACTCGATTCCCACGAGGAACTGATGGGCTTAATGTATGAGTTTCATGTAATTTGACAAACGGAAAATATATCACAACAATAAATCAATCTAAGATTAAGTCATGATGTGGTATGGCACAAGTTTAAATAAATAAATTAATTAATTCATAACACATGACACACCCCAAAACGTGTAATTTAAAAGGGGGAATTGTAAGATTCACTCACAGTGGGTGCGTTCGGTTGATGATGATGAATGCACGCGAAATGGTTTTAACCACGAGTGAGATTTAACCTAGATAAATCGCATTATGGTTTGGTGAGTAAACGGATTTTATTAAACTATTTTAGTAGGATTGTTGGGTGTATTTTTGTGAGTTTGAGGCTATTTTCAAATCTTAAAAAATGTTATTTTTAAGTATTTATAATTGATTTTTACTTAAAATAATTAAATAAAAATAATAAAAATATTTTATTTTTTTCTGCTACAGTAACATTGACCAGTTGACTTTGACTGGTCGTTGACCGGTTTTGAGGCATATTGTTGTGCGCTGAGTGAGGCTCGAACCCGAGACCTCTCGTACGCGTGCACGCAGCTCTACCAACTGAGCTACGTGTCTAACCCGTTATATATCTGATTTTAATTATATATATATATTAATTAGATTAAACCGAAAATCATTTTTATTTTAAAAACAGATTAATCGAAACGGTCATGCACACCACAGGTCTCGAACCCGGGACCTGTGGTTCAATCCAACACACAGTCCACCGCTGGACTGTGTGTCAACATGTTATAATATTCGGTTTTTATTATACTTAAATACAAAATAGATATTTCCTTTTCTGCCTTATTTAAAAGAAAAGATAATTGTCCGAGTCGGTGTTGAGGACCGGACTCGAACTCGTGACCTGCGATATAAACAAACACACAGTCCACCGCTGGACTGTGTGTCTAACTTGGTTATTATTCTGGTTATCAATATACTTAACATATAACTAAGGCGATCCGGTTCAGTAACAAAAAAATGCATTTTATTAAGGCAGCGTGTGTGAGACGGGAATCGAACTCGAGACGTTTTGCGTTTTATATGTGCACACAGTCCACCGCTGGACTGTGTGTCTAACCCGTTTAATTTCATGATTTTAATTAAACTTATATGATAACAAGTCTTCATCTTCTTCACCGAAAGAATAACCAGAAATCGGTGACAGACTGGTTCAAGATTTTATCCGATTTATTAGTGTTTTACCGTCGATTAAGATAAGATAAAAGTGAAAGGAAAGGAAACTGAGCGGAGAAATATACCGACTGAACTCTCTGTTTTCCGGCAGAAAATCCGGCGACTGAATTCAACTCCGGCGACGTGTTCCTTGTAGTAGCTAGTCTCCAGAAAACTTGGAAAAAGGTAAGGGTGACTTCGGTGAAGGTTTAGGGGATTCAATAAAGCTCAGGGATTAAAACACGGTTTTCCGGCGAAAAACAGGAAAGTTCCGGCGAGTGAAAATACGCCGTAAAAAGATGTGATTTTTGAGCGAAAGTGTTTGTCGTCGGTTGTGGGTCAATTTATAGGGGAAAATCGCAATGTATTTGGTCTGATTTTGGACTGTATTCAACGGTTTAATTTTTCCGGCGGTTTTGAAATGTGTCGCGGACTTCAAACATCGGTTATAACCGATAAGTGATTAAAGGTTTACGTTATAACGTAAATCGTAGTTAAGACTCGCGAATATTCCGGGATTCCGACGACTGAATCGTTTAGGCGCCGGTTTTGAATTCGTAAAGTCACTATATCAATTAAATGATTCTATTATTCATCAAACATGACTAGCGGCGCAGTGGTTTGTGTGTGTGAAGATAAGTCACTGAGTGACTCGGTACAGACCCGGGTTCGAAACCCGGCTGAAACAAATCATTTTTATTTTGCGTTTCTTGACAGTTTTTCAAAAACTAAATATATGTTCGCGTATAATAATTGATTACGGATCGTTTAAAAATATTTTGGGCATTTAATTCGCAACGAAAATTTTGACTGACTGTTCGGTTGATAAACGGAGCGGGTTTGGTAAATCCGTTTTTGACGGATGTTACAGTATCCCCTGCTTTTTAGAAATTTCGTCCCGAAATTTAAATAATGATATATTTTGACTATAAGAATAATGATGTTTTGTTTGACAGTTGTATGCTCAGCAAAATGAGGGTTTAAATTTTTGTTCGAGGCGGTAACGTTCCTTGGAAAGGTTAAGTATCCTATTCAGGAATCGCTTTTTGTTGCCTACTGTATGAATATTGATAAACAGGAATGATTTTCTAAATATGATATCATGCATAAGAGTTTAGATACGTTTGGGAAAAATATGGTTATATCCTAAGGCAAAACTTCTAACACTACAATCTACATAAATAAAAACACAACAGCTGATATCCAAACATGAATGAACACATCAGCAAATATTTGAACGTGAATAAACATAACAGCAAATATTCGAACATGAATGAACACATCAGCAAATATTTGAACATGAATAAACACAACAGCAAGTATTTGAACATGAATAAACACAATAGCCAATATTCGAACATGAATAGACACATCAGCGAATATTTGAACATGAATAAACACAACAGCAAATATTTGAACATGAATAAACACAACAGCAAATATTTGAATCCATATACGTTTGAATGATGGAAGTTCCTCTCTCGTTTGTTATGATGGAGAGGTTAATTTATGTAGAAATGGAACACAATCCAATCTCTTTAAATAACATGATGATATAAATGTATCACAAATTCCAACCAAGGCAAATAATAAATCCTACATGGAACTTCTCATAACCGTCTGATAATGCCTCTGATCCTTTGGCAAGAATACTTATATATAGGAAGTACCAGCGGCGTATCCACCATATTCTTGCCAAATTTTCATTAATTTTATCCACAAGTTATGATTGGTTACCAAGAAACTAATAAATCCTACATAGAACTCCTCATAACCATCCGTTAATGCCTTTGATCCTTTGACAAAAATACTTATATATAGGAAGTACCAGCGGCGTATCCACCATATTCTTGTCAAATTTTCATTGGTTTTAACAGTGAATTATGATTAGTCCTATAACTCTACAATCAATACAACAAACATAAATTACTGAAATGAAACATATCTGTGCGATCAAGGCTCAATCGAACGGAGCCGATCGTATTGCATGTACTGAAAATGAAATTGTGTGCTCAAGGCTCAATCAAACGGAGCCGAACATATTGAATGTACTGAAATTGAAATTGTGTGCTCAAGGCTCAATCAAACGGAGCCGAACATATTGAATGTACTGAAATTGAAATTGTGTGCTCAAGGCTCAATCAAACGGAGCCGAACATATTGCATGTACTGAATATGAATAACTTAACCACACAAACAGCCTATGCATGGAACCTCTCATAATCGCCTGATAATGCCTCCGATCATTTGACAAGAATACTTATATATAGGAAGTACCATCGGCGTATCCACCATATCCTTGTCAAATTTTCGTTGACTTTATCCGAAAGTTATGGTTAGTTCGATGCGACTCTACTACAAACACCACAACCACAAGATACTGATAATGAAATTGTATGTGCGCTCAAGGCTCAATCAAACGGAGCCGAACGTATTGCATGAACTTGAAATGTAAATTGAACTGTGCACTCAAGGCTCAATCAAACGGAGCCGAGCGTATTGCATGAACTTGAAATGTAAATTGAACTGTGCACTCAAGGCTCAATCAAACGGAGCCGAGCGTATTGCATGAACTTGAAATGTAAATTGAACTGTGCACTCAAGGCTCAATCAAACGGAGCCGAGCGTATTGCATGTACTTGAAATGTAATATTACGTAACCGATCAAGGCTCAACAAACGGAGCCGATCGTGCGGGCACGCCAAGATCAACCACATAATAAAATGGGGATCCAACTCAACCTCGATGGATGGGGAGCCACGGCCTCGGCAAAATCGTATACTGAAAACAATATATATAATATACCATAATTACTCTAACAGTCTACACATGTGTTAAAGAAAACATAAGACTAAACAACAGGAGTTGAATCTGGATCTTCGGCGAAAAGGACTAGCTGAGTATCTTCGTTTGGGCCGTCATTATCTTCGACAGGGTTGGCGTTGATATTGAAGACTCTTCCTCTTGCTGGTGGCATAGTGGTTGGGTTTTCTTGGTTTACTTGGTTAACTGGGTTTGATTGGGCTTGAGTGTTGATAACGTTTACCAATTGAGGGCATGTGTTTCTAAGGTGGGTAGGGTCGCCATAATTGAAGCAAGCTCGAGCATATGGGAACATGGGGTGTTGGGGTTGGTGATAAGTTTGGGCCATGTTTTGAGTAGGGAAAAAGGTTTGGTCTTGAAAGGTGCGACAAACATTGCTCAAATGACCATAACGTCCACAAGTTGTACATAGCCGGCAAGGTAAAGTAAGGGGATGGTGATAAAAACAGTGGTTGCATTGAGGGTGAGGTCCAAGATATGGTTTCTTTATTGGGTAAGCTGAGTTGGGTGCCACTTGGGTGATTGGGACAGCTCGGATGGGTATAGCGTGAAAAACTGGTTGATTTCGTTGAGTAGCAGCGAAAAGTCGCCCGACTCTTCTTCTCTTAGGTTTGGGTTGAGAAGGGGATTCGGGTTGAGAAGGGGATTCGGAGGTTTCAGTTGATTCTTTATCCTTCTTCTTCTCTTCCTCGAAGTCTTTGTTTCGGATTCGGTTCTCGGTGAGCTCTATTGCTAGCTCCATTGCTGCTTCCAAAGTTGCAGGCTTGGTACTTATCACGGGGTCTTGAATCTTTGACGGAAGACCACGAATGTAGTGCTCGATCAAACGGTAGAGGGAGTAAACATGTTGGGAACCATTTGATGTAATTCGAGGAACCTTTTTGTAGGTGGTGTGGTCTCCTTCCACTTGCTTCAATGAGTAAAATTCATCTTCTAGCTTCTTGATTTCGCTCCTTGGACAAAATCGTCTGGTCAAGATTTCCTTCAATTCGTTCCAAGTTAGGGACATAGCATCTTCAACACCTCGTTTTGCCTTCTCTGTATTCCACCAAGTAAGTGCTATCCCATATAGTCGACTGGTAGCATAACGCGCTTTGCGATCATCAGGGCAATCGCAATTTAGAAAAGTATTCTCCATTTCTTCAAACCAATGGAGGAGTGCGGTGACACCTTCAGTCCCTTTATATTTCGGAGGGTCGCATGATTTGAAATGCTTGTAGGTGCATTTAGTGGTGTTTGGGGAAGAGTTGAAAATGTTTTGGTTTGCCTGGTTGACAGGATTATTGGTAAGTGCTTGTTGAACTTGGATTACAATATTGGGTATTACAGCAGCCATTTGTTGAGCGATTAAGGTAGCCATGCGTTCGCGGGCTTTTCTTGCTCTCGTCTTCCTACGGGCGAGTTAGAAGACATCTACAATGAATACATGACAAGGGTATGAGTTGGATGCTTTTGAGATCGTGGGTCGCATTCAAGAATGAACATTCATAAAATAATTATACAAAAATACTACATCCATAGGATGTCTTTGGCTTTGCTCGCTGTTAGGCCCGTCATGCCGCCATACTTTACCTTATGTAATCATGTGGGCCCCCATGAATTACCGGTTTTTCATATGGTTCGCACGGTTTCTGCCTGGTTGCGTACACAAAACCCGGTGAAAATCGAGAAATATGTATACAACGTGTGATGTTCGGAATGTGTCCAGGTGTAGACACGGTGACACCTCAAAGTAGGGTTAGTTCGAACGACGTTTGGTGTGGCATGCTTTGGCCTAATAGGTCCTTCGTACTCTCATCGTTGGTCCCCAGGTAGGCAAACTGGTCCGTTATATTGGATTTATACGAATGCCAGCCTAGACAGGACGTTCCGACTACCGGTACTCGTACCCTTCCAGTTACTACATGCCCGTTGCAGAACTTACTTTGATGAGATTTGAAAATTGCATAAAATCTTTGGATAATGAGAATATGAAAATAAATTGAATACATGAACATCGATATATGTATAATGAATATGTATATATGTATAATGAACATGTATATGAGCATGTATGTTTGACTGAAATGTAATCAAATATGAAACAAATAAATATCACAAGTTTGTATGTAACCACCTAATCAATTTAAAATTTAGGCAGACTATAGTATAGGCTCTAAGGGTCTAATAACCTATCCTATATCCCTATAGTCATGGCTCTGATACCAATCTGTCACACCCCAACCCGCAGCGGATAAGGTGATCGGGGCATGATTGGGTTATCATCAAAGCTCATGACATTTATTAAATGTTTCATATTCATTAATACAAATTAAATGAAAGTTTACAATGATTGCTACAACATGATCTAACTAACAATCTAACTCCTTTGTTTCTCTTCTAAGGCATATCCTATGCTATCCTTGCTTCAACCTGTTCACCTGTATCATGTGTAAAAAGGTTTTTGGATCAACATAATGTTGGCGAGTGAATCCTAGGGAAAACATTTGAACAATTCATTTAAATTGATTATGAAATATGTGCACAACCAAACATGAATAAAATTAGATGTAACTTGATCAACAATCATAATATGTTAAATGAAACACTCATGAATAATAATGGAACAATTAAAGGCACGCGATGCTCAACTCGTCTCTCACGAGGAGCTGAGGGGCCTGATGAATGAATTGCATAAACATGATTATATGAATAACACAACCACAAACAATATAAACTCAATGATACACACATGAATAATAATGAATTTGAATTGAAGCACGCGATGTTCTACTCGATTCCCACGAGGAACTGATGGGCTTAATGTATGAGTTTCATGTAATTTGACAAACGGAAAATATATCACAACAATAAATCAATCTAAGATTAAGTCATGATGTGGTATGGCACAAGTTTAAATAAATAAATTAATTAATTCATAACACATGACACACCCCAAAACGTGTAATTTAAAAGGGGGAATTGTAAGATTCACTCACAGTGGGTGCGTTCGGTTGATGATGATGAATGCACGCGAAATGGTTTTAACCACGAGTGAGATTTAACCTAGATAAATCGCATTATGGTTTGGTGAGTAAACGGATTTTATTAAACTATTTTAGTAGGATTGTTGGGTGTATTTTTGTGAGTTTGAGGCTATTTTCAAATCTTAAAAAATGTTATTTTTAAGTATTTATAATTGATTTTTACTTAAAATAATTAAATAAAAATAATAAAATATTTTATTTTTTCTGCTACAGTAACATTGACCAGTTGACTTTGACTGGTCGTTGACCGGTTTTGAGGCATATTGTTGTGCGCTGAGTGAGGCTCGAACCCGAGACCTCTCGTACGCGTGCACGCAGCTCTACCAACTGAGCTACGTGTCTAACCGTTATATATCTGATTTTAATTATATATATATATTAATTAGATTAAACCGAAAATCATTTTTATTTTAAAAACAGATTAATCGAAACGGTCATGCACACCACAGGTCTCGAACCCGGGACCTGTGGTTCAATCCAACACACAGTCCACCGCTGGACTGTGTGTCAACATGTTATAATATTCGGTTTTTATTATACTTAAATACAAAATAGATATTTCCTTTTCTGCCTTATTTAAAAGAAAAGATAATTGTCCGAGTCGGTGTTGAGGACCGGACTCGAACTCGTGACCTGCGATATAAACAAACACACAGTCCACCGCTGGACTGTGTGTCTAACTTGGTTATTATTCTGGTTATCAATATACTTAACATATAACTAAGGCGATCCGGTTCAGTAACAAAAAAATGCATTTTATTAAGGCAGCGTGTGTGAGACGGGAATCGAACTCGAGACGTTTTGCGTTTTATATGTGCACACAGTCCACCGCTGGACTGTGTGTCTAACCCGTTTAATTTCATGATTTTAATTAAACTTATATGATAACAAGTCTTCATCTTCTTCACCGAAAGAATAACCAGAAATCGGTGACAGACTGGTTCAAGATTTTATCCGATTTATTAGTGTTTTACCGTCGATTAAGATAAGATAAAAGTGAAAGGAAAGGAAACTGAGCGGAGAAATATACCGACTGAACTCTCTGTTTTCCGGCAGAAAATCCGGCGACTGAATTCAACTCCGGCGACGTGTTCCTTGTAGTAGCTAGTCTCCAGAAAACTTGGAAAAAGGTAAGGGTGACTTCGGTGAAGGTTTAGGGGATTCAATAAAGCTCAGGGATTAAAACACGGTTTTCCGGCGAAAAACAGGAAAGTTCCGGCGAGTGAAAATACGCCGTAAAAAGATGTGATTTTTGAGCGAAAGTGTTTGTCGTCGGTTGTGGGTCAATTTATAGGGAAAATCGCAATGTATTTGGTCTGATTTTGGACTGTATTCAACGGTTTAATTTTTCCGGCGGTTTTGAAATGTGTCGCGGACTTCAAACATCGGTTATAACCGATAAGTGATTAAAGGTTTACGTTATAACGTAAATCGTAGTTAAGACTCGCGAATATTCCGGGATTCCGACGACTGAATCGTTTAGGCGCCGGTTTTGAATTCGTAAAGTCACTATATCAATTAAATGATTCTATTATTCATCAAACATGACTAGCGGCGCAGTGGTTTGTGTGTGTGAAGATAAGTCACTGAGTGACTCGGTACAGACCCGGGTTCGAAACCCGGCTGAAACAAATCATTTTTATTTTGCGTTTCTTGACAGTTTTTCAAAAACTAAATATATGTTCGCGTAAATAATTGATTACGGATCGTTTAAAAATATTTTGGGCATTTAATTCGCAACGAAAATTTTGACTGACTGTTCGGTTGATAAACGGAGCGGGTTTGGTAAATCCGTTTTTGACGGATGTTACACTCACAGTTTATCATTTATTATGCATGTGTACATTGTCGATATATTATGGTTTGTGATTTGTTTATGTATAAAATATGCTCATATATGGTCTTTGCATATTTTTCTATTAAATTAATCAATGTAATTAAATTATTTAAATATTTAATTTAGATTCACTCGCCAACCTTTGTTGACCCAAACTTTTATTTTACGCATGATACAGGTGGACAGGCTGCGGAGAGGAACACTTAGGATTGGCCTTAGAAGATGAATAAAATATGTTTTGTCTAGAACATTTTTTTCTTGTGTTTGTATGTTCCTTTGTGTTTGGATATTTCCTTTTGAATTTCAATTAATAAATATGAAACTTAATGATAGTAAATGTCATGAGCTTTGATGGAAACCCAATCATGCCCCGATTTCTACTTCCGCTGCGGGTTAGGGTGTGACAAATGAGATTTTAGAAAAAACGAACGAGAGACAGATGTGCGAGTTAGAAAAGTCCCACGGTGGTCGCCAATGAAGAAACACTGGCTGACTAAGGAGAATATCGGTAGATATCTTAGTTACAACTCAACGGCTCTGCATAAAAGGTTATCTCTCGTTTGCTCTTCGGGATGATCTCGCTTCAAGCTCATTGCAAAATTGGAAACGCCATTAGCCTCGTCACGGGAGAAAGGGGGAGGGTTTTCTCTGTGACCACACTCTGGCGTGAGAATAAGTATCAGGGATTGCAAGTAATAAGCAAGTAAGTGGTGAGTAAGCTCAAAGTAGTATGCAATTGTATTGTGAGGGTTATTATTCTTTACCTTGTGATGTGATCCTTATTTTATAGTCGAAGAGGGGTGTGTAGGAGATGGACTGATGGGCCTTGGGCCTGGACCCGACACCCAGGAATATCCATTCTGTCTCCTCTGCGTCGACCTTTAATGGTCTTTGTAGGATGTGTGCTTGGCACATGGTGAATGTAGCCACGTGTCCTAGCAGTTGTCCTTGGTGTCAGACCTGTCATCAGCCGGTAGTGGAGATCGTGTGACAGTCGCTGGCGTTAGTTGGTTGATGCCACGTGTACGTCCTTGCATACAGTCTGCCGACTGCATGACTGTTCATCATGCGACGTGGTCTGGCACAACCTGACGAGCGGTTATTGGGTCACATCTCTGCCACTTTGTACCCTTGTACTTGGTCAATGCCTCTTTGTGCTTCACCCTTCCGCGTGGCTTTATTAGTGCTTTCTGGCCAGCGCGGAGTAGTAGGGATTAAGTCCTTTTGTTCTCAAGACTAATTATCAGTTGCTCTCATTTAAGTCTTGGCCTTGTGCAAGGTTTTAGGACTTTGCGGCTAAAGGATTGTTTGATCTGCGAAGAGTCAAGGTCCTGCGCTTTCAGGTTTAACTTGCCGTTGCGCAGTGTGCGCAAGGTTTGTCAGGCAATCTGCTAGTTTCAAGAATAGCGCACCGTTGCGTATTGCGCGCAAGGTTATTCTTGTGATGCTATTATGAGGGTATGGTTCCTTGCACAGACACATAATTTTTAGCACCATACTCCTCCACACAATTTCTTAGATTAGTGACTATATAAGCACCCACAATAACAAAAACATCCATCTCCTTAAAAACAAGGGATGTGCTGTTGCTTCATACACTCTCTACTGTCACACTTACAATCCTTATAACCGACTCTCTCTCTTCTCTCTCCTCTCCCACCGCATACTTGGTTTTGGCCATTCATACACAAGAACTTCTCCCTCATAAACATATCCAGTGAAAAACACCAAAACTTTCCACATCATCTCCAAAAATGACTAAAACCATACCATTATTAAATAAATACGAGAGAATTCCTGACATATGAGATTTGTATTGATTGTTATGATTAGGGCTACAATAGAGCTTTATATACAAAGCCATTATTACACAATCTATCAGTGACTATCACTAATTACATATGTTACTTAATATTATGATGGTCTAACTATAATAAGTGTAAAAACGTAGTCAGATTCTGTTTTCTTCGTTAGTTATGTACGCATATAGTTAACAATGACAATAAAATTGGTTTTAAACATTCCTTTTAACTTATGTAATCATATAGTTAATAATGACAATAAAATTGGTTGATGAACATTCCTTATAAAAATTAGTAACTAAAAAAAGTATTTGGTATAAAATCTAAGGGTGTTCATACCGATTTAGCGGGGTTTGACACAAATATAGGCCAAATGATTTATTACGGTTTCGGGGAATGACAAACAAAATCATGGGTTGGATGAGCGGTCAGGCCCGACGGTTTTTGGCATACAACCGTTCAACTTTTTTCTTGTTTCAAAACTGTAATGTAGTATTGATAATATTAAAATGATAAAGATAATTACACAAACATAATTACATATTGCAAAAATGAAAAATAAATAAATAAACAAAAAATAGAAGTTTCATTTAAGCCAGTAAATCGTTTGGATCTCAAACTAGCCGAACTAGTTGACTTACTTTGGTTTGAATAATGCAACTAGTAATATGGCTAAAAGAGGGAGAACGAGTTTAAGAAGGTGAACTTATAACTCATGTTAGTGTCTCACATAGATAAAAGATTTAAAAATATAATTAGTTATGTTTATTACATTCCTGATTCTGGAATCTAGTTATTGTAAACACGAAAATGATCTAACAAAATTTGTGAACCGTCGATAAGGACATGTGCATGTGGAGTGCAAGTCCTTGGAAGCTTGAGAAGCAAAGATACATGTGACAACACACGTGACATCCTTTTAAAAAATCTTAAACCGCCTGCAGGCTTTGTTTTTTAGATGTTCATTCTTCATTAGGCATGCTCCCTAAGATGTGTATGTGAGCACAATTATAGCCATACAATTTGTTTACTCCTAAATACTACTTAATCTCTATTTACGAGGATTCAAATTCTGAATTCACATCACTTATATGAGCAATCATCAATGTTACTAGACTACAAACTTCCTTTCACTTTTTTATGTTATACTAAAAATTGTTTTAAGAAAAACATATTTTTCAAAATTTATTCATGTTTCATTATTGTTTTTATATGATATTATAAAAGTTAATCATATATAACTATCGTTTTAAGAAAAACATATTTTTCAAAATTTATTCATGTTTCATTATATATTTTTATAATATTATAAAAGTTAATCATATATAACTTTTTTGTATGTATTAAACAATATAACCCCCATCAAATTTCAAAATTCAAATTCCAAGATATGTAAATCTACTTTATTACATCATTTTACGGTATACTATATAATTTGTTCAAATAATCAATTTAGCTATAATATATTAGTACAAAAAAATAACACTCATTTAAAAAAATATAAGATATTTTTTTGTAGAGACAGATGCATAAGATATACGTGATATAACACATAAGATACAAGATACAAAGGGTTGATAGTAACCCGTGTTTCTTTTCCTCCTAATAATGTAGTATGCAACTATGCATCTTGTTTTGGCTTGGCATTTTCTATAGAATCATATGCTAATGCTACAGACGTCTAAAAAACAAAGGGCAATTACCAAACAGAAGGATTTGGATGTTTCAACTTGAATCCTTTTGATTTGATGTGGTTGATGATATATTTATGAATAATATTTAGTATGGGTTTTCTTATTTATCAGTATGTATTCATGATGTTTTCTTATTACAGGATTATATTAAGGGTTTATAATAATTGTACTGGTTGGATGATCAAAAGTTTGTCAAACTGGCGGGCTTGAAATTTATTATCTACGTCAAGAAAAAATGATGATGTAGAACTTTTGGTAATGGGGGTCAAATATATATGTAGATCAAATTTGAGTGTGTAGAGAGCTAAAGTACCATTTATAACATTTGTATGGGATAATGTAAGAAGAAAAGAAAAAAATAGAATTTTATTTTTCCATCAAAGTAACATGAAGAACACAGTTAAAAAGATGTAACGTGAAAAAAAAAAGTTAATTTTATGAAACATGTAAGAATAACCCTCTGTGAACTACAAGGGTTAAGTTACCAAAACAAACTCTCTAAACCCAACCATCACTATACCAAGCTTCATTGTTAGGCTATACAGTGTAAGATAAAGATTCTATGGATTGGATTAGTCTTAATATTTTGTTTTTAGTTATACGTGTGTATTATTTTAAATTATCGGTGTCATCCGTTTTTAAAACCGTTCAGACTAGTGAACCGATAAAGCAATTGGTTTGATCAATAATGACATGAGTGAATATAACTGTTTAGTAGGATAGGATCCCTACCCCTGAACTTTTACGACTTAGTGCAAATTTTTTACGTTTTCTATATTTTGTTACCCTGCAAAATTTGCGTTACCACTAAAAAATCTGGGTTTTTATTGAAAGCCCAACCGCAAATTTATGATTAAAACCACACTAGTAAATGGTTAAAAGGGCACTATAATTAGAACTCAATAACCCACATAATTAAAACACAAAAGCCCACATAGTTTGTTCGATGCCCAAATGATTTGAATTTAATTTTTGAACAGAACAAACAAATTTATGATTATATGGAATTGATAGGGGTTTATGTGCAAATGGTTTTAGGGTTTATGTGGAATTGGTTTTAGTTTTCTAAGGTTTATGTCATTATATGCAATTGATTAGGGACTTAGGGTTTATGGCTTTATGTGCAATTGATTATAGTTTACATTTTGTTTCTTTTAGAGTTAGGGTACTTGGAAGATGAAACTACATTCTAAACAACTTCTTATTCACAACCTTTTCAAAAGAAAATTCAAAGAAAATGATGTTATCGGTCCAACTTTAAATATTGCTAACATGTCTAATGATATGCAAGAAATGATGATATCAGTCCAAGTTCATACATCGATAATAATATGCAAGAAAATGATAATATTGGTCAAAATATTCCTTCAGCTTCAATTACTTCAATAAGAAATACAATCCATTTGAATGATCTTCCTTCGGATCCCTCTCATAAACCACATATTGTTAGTTAACATCCTAATCAAATGATGATATAAGAAGAGCATATCTTGTTAAAAACGTTTTTCAACCACGAGATCATCAGTTTAAATGGACAACCTATATATCCTAAGAGCCAGAGACGTTTTTATGTAAATGGTTTAATATGTATGATTGGTCAAAGTATAATACTAAACAAGAAAAAACATATTGCGTATGTTGTTTCCTGTTTAATGAAAGTGTTGGTAATCAAGCTAGTGTTTGTTTTACCGGTTGCAACCATAACCATTGAAATATTTATTTTTCTAGAATTGAAGCTTATTAAGACGGATTTACACAATCGAATAGGTGAGGGGTGTTTGAACAATGCTCTAATTTGTGTTGTTGAAGGAGAAACTTTTCATAAAGTAAAAAGAAGAGGGTGTAATGGCTCGATTTCAAGCTTTCAAAATCTGAAGAGGATAGATCTAATAGGTATGTGTTTAGGTTTATTATTATCATGTTTTTATTTTTGTTTTGTTTACATTGTAGAAAATGTATAAAAGTATGTTAATTTTTATGTACATTACCCTTGAAATTTGGTGTAGATCCGCTACTAATCGATAACCAATCTAGTTGTAAAGATATTGTTTAAACCAAACTCTAAAATCAAACATGAATTATTTATTTAAAACTAATTATTTTATTTCCAAAATTTTAAACCCAAATCAAACCAAACTAAAATAACCAGAATTAATTGTTTAGTTTTTAAATTGTTTAGCACCAAGTTTCAAAAGTAAACACACATATACTAGGTTCAGGATATTCTACAATGAGCCAAAACTTTACAAAATATAAAAAAAATCTCAGCCATCATATCAAAACAATTAAAGGAGAGATGTTAGGGAAATCATAATAGCCCCTTAAAAATATTAACAATTACTTCCATCAAGTAATTGTTAAGGACTGATTATGTCATATTAATAAAGTTGACTTAAATGATCTATAGGCCACATTATGGGTTATTTATAACAATGTGTTTGCCTCAAGTGGTATGTGAAATCTATTTTAAGAAATCCACGTCGAACAAGGATCCTCAACCAACCTTAACGTTTTGTTTTGTTAATCTCTTGTAGACGAAGACAATGCATAAGCAACTTGTAGAAGACATTGGTTTGAAATTGTTTATATTTGATTAAATATGTATCTCATATCATTATTGTTAAAATTCGTTTTGTAAAGGTGTCCTATATTATTTCCTCCTAAGTATCTATTTATTGTTTTAATTGAAACAGACTATAATCTTACTTGAAGAAACTAAGGAAGATATAAAAGATTGAGGGCGACTAATAATTTCCAATTAAAACTCTACCGCAAGTTAAAGCTTCACCAAGTGGTTCAGTGGATATTTATGAACTTGGTTTCTTTTTATTAGTTTGGAAACCGACCATATATATTATATTATAATAATATAATATGGAGCTTTTGCACATCCTAATTCCTAATCCTATTGCTAATTCAAATTAACTTTATAGGGCAAATCATTATGTATGCTTAGGCTCTTAGGTAGTGTCCTTGTAGTGCCACTTCCACTAGTGATTTTGGACTTAAAATTAGCCCGCTTGCTCACAAAACTCCAAAAGAGAAGATATCCATAACTAAGAAGCACTACATCACATATTGCAAATATCAATCATAGTATGTTAACACTCCATTTCTACCTTATCTTATGATTTTCGTAATCTATTTGAGGATTTTGTTATCCATAAAAGGTTTTGGTCTCATAATCAGTAATCATATCTTATATCAAAGAAGGATTAATAAATTGCTCATACACAAAGCCCCCTACAGAGCTAGTGCCATCACTTGTTATCATATAAGGGTAACTTAACTCTAGGGGCCCATCAACGTGTCCCTTAACCAATATGAAGAAGGTAAATTGTAAAAGTGACAATTATGACGGGTTAATAAGTTAAATTGTCAAATAAAAACATAAGTCATATATTTATTTGTGTAAACATAAACTCTAACGTGAACACACTTAAAGTTGTGTAGCCCGCTGGACATGATGTAGTTAACCCATGGTGTACAAACTCTCACATCGTGATGTTTGGGGTGGGGGGGGGGGGGGGTGTTGGGTTAAATTGGGCCTAATGAAACATTGGGCTTGATGTACACGCATCATTACCCTACATTTCTACAAGATGTTTCTAGGAGTTGAACCCTTGACCTCTAAGTCACATAAAAACAACCTTACGATTGTTCCAAGGTCCGCCCCTTAGGTTGGCGTCTTGTATATTGGTTGTAATCAATTTGTAAACATATTAAATGGGTTGATGGTTTGTAACAATTGGGTAAAACCAGTGATAAATGGGTTGACAAGTTGACCTATTTGATTTAATGGGTTGACGTACTAACATGTTTAATTTAATAGGTTAAAAACATAACCCTATAAACCACACGGGTTAAACAAGTCAACACAAAGACAACTTATACATTAGACATGTTAGAGGTGACAATTATTTTCGTGTCATGTTAGAAACCTACCACCCTTACCGATTGTGATTAAAGCAAACAAAACACATGCGCTTGTGATTTAAACTTTGACCTCGATTTAGTGTTGCATGTCGTCAATTAGAGATAATGTTAGACAGTATGGAGATCAACACGAGATGAGGATGATGATGTGTCTGTTCAGTACCGAGGAGAACACCACACCGCCCGGTACCAAAACAACTCATCCAAATCGGTATGGCAGTCACAATCGTCCGGAATCTATATCTATCTCTCTTCTCTCTCTCTCTCTTTGATTTCTCTCTTCTCCTTTCTTTCTCTTGTTATTATTCATTTTATTTATTAAAAATGGTTTGGGATGAAAACATGCATTTCCTTGGTATTGCAATAAGAAAGATGAGATGAATGGCACTGATGTGGCTTAAGGATGTAAAGGATGAAAAGTATGAATACCCCACCCTAAGAACTTTAAGCTTCATCTTGCGCGACAAATATCCACTTAATCTGAGCCTTTAGTAGTAGATGAACTAGATAGACGGATCCAAATAAATGAATGATGATATAGAATATAAGTGGTCTGAATGGATGATGATTGATCACCCTTGTATCCATCACCCGTTTCATTCACTAGATATGAAATATTGACAGATAAATTAAAATCATATGGATATAGATATAGATTAAGAAAAAAAATAAAAGACATGGATTTAGATTCATGTCTACAGCTTTACTAAATTTATATTTGATCACTAAGCTGCCACTACCGGTCACCATCATCAAATAAGTTGACGAAGCATCTGGATCTCTATTTGAACATGTGTTCAGTTTGAAAGTTTGATATAATCATAAACTACCGAAAGTTGGCTAAAGTTACTAAAAATTCATATATGAAACTAGATGGTGTAATAATAAAGAAATGGTACAAACATACCTTTTTAAAAAAAAAAGTTAATGACAAGTTCAATGATTCAATGATACTTTTGATTGTGTTCAAATATATATTTTTTTGCAAAGAATACTAAAGGCTTGCCAAAAGTTATGTTCTTTTGAGAAGTCAAAAATCAGATATGATATCTCCAGGAGAACCAAAGATTTCACACTTTTGTCCACATATACATTATTTACAAATAAAAGTATGCTTGTAAGCAAGTTATAATGGATGTACAGACTTTCAAAACACAAGAACCATCAATGCAATGGCTATGGTGGGTTTTGTTAATTGTCTCATCTTCTCTCTTACCACTTTCTGCAAGTCTGAATAGCATAACCATAACCAAATCCATTAGTTCTAACCAAACCTTGATCTCTGATGGAGGTAAGTTTGCATTAGGCTTCTTCACTCCTAACAATTCTACCAACACCTATTTAGGATATGGTACAAACAAAATCCCCAAGCTAACATACATATGGGTTGCCAATAGAGCATCACCAATACCCAAAGATTCACCTCCAGCTTTTCGGCTTTCAGAAGACGGAAATCTAGTTGTTTTAAGTGGAAGAAAGATCATCTGGACATCAAATGTGTCAGCTATTAGCTCAAACATACACTCTGCAGATGCAATGTTGTTTGATAATGGAAATCTAGTACTTAGACATGGTGAAAAGGAAGTATGGCACAGTTATGATCATCCAACTGACACCTTTCTTTCTGGCATGAGACTTACCTCAAACAGGAAAACAGGTCAAAAAATGCTTCTAACATCATGGGTCAATGATGATGATCCACGGCCCGGTTTATTCTCATTAGGGATAGATCCAAATAGATATCAGTTATATATATGGAAGGAAGATAAACTGTATTGGAGAAGCACTGTTTACGCTACTCCGGTTTCTTTTGCCACTGGATTTTTTAAAATTGAGCAAGCATTTTCAGTATACTTTGGTTTCATGATAGACGATGATATAGTTTATGCTGTGTATACTGTGTCTTCAAATTTGATTAGCACACGCTTCACCTTGACTCCTAACGGGCGACTTCAACTAACAATGTGGGTGCAAACTGCATGGTTAGTTTTATACCTGGCACCTAAAGTTCCATGTGATTTTTATAGCTATTGTGGTCCATTTACAACCTGCCAGATATATGAATCAGTTTCACCATGCAAGTGTATGACTGGATTTAACCCGAAATCGCCCAAAGAATGGAGTTCAGGAAATTGGACAGGTGGGTGTGTGAGGAATGAATCATTGAGATGTGATAAAGAAGATAGGTTTATAAAGTATGAAGGAATGAAGCTACCTGATTATGCAGTTAAAACAGAGAATACAAGTGTTACAGACTGTGAAATCGAATGCATTAAAAACTGCTCATGTTTAGCTTATGCTTATGAAAATGTGACAAATGAAGTTACCATAGTTTGTTTAAACTGGTTCAGAGAGCTTGTGGATATCCAATATACTAACTCAAGTACGTCTCATGATCTCTTTGTACGTGTACACAGCTCTGAAATTGCAGCAGATGATAGTCAAGCAAACGCTTCTATTCGTGTAAGGAAACACTTGATTGCAGTTGTAGTCGCAGGCGCCATTGTTTCTGTAGGGTTGCTTCTTATCAGTGTCTCTGGGTACTTACAGAGAAGGAAAAGGCAGATAAGAAAAGGTTAACATTTAAATGAAGTTTCATTTAAAAAGAAACTTTAAATCTTTTTTCCGCTTTTAAGATTACTAAATTATGATCTGTGCAGAGAGAATAAAGAAAGAATTGCTTGGATTTGATTCTATGAGCACCGCCTCCAGGGATGCACATAACAATGCAGAGCTTGTATCTTTTAGCTTAAAGAGTGTATTGGCTGCAACAGGTTCATTTTCAGTTAAAAACAAGCTAGGAGAGGGTGGGTTTGGTTCTGTTTACAAGGTATAGTTCATTTATCACCATAACATTACTGTAAAAGCGCATAATTTAGATTTAGTTGTTACATTAGACAATATATATATAAGTCCACTCGTTAGATGTCAGGGTATAAGGTTCCAACAACTTGTATGTTTCCTAACTTCTTATAACTCTCATAGACTAGAATATTAGTTTCCCTTTTCTATAAATACTTAAATAGAATGTACATTGTATCTTTCCAGTTTGAGAAATTACAAGTATTCTCCTTTAGTGATATTTGGAGTTCTTCACTCCGTTTAGTGTTTATTGGAGTATGATATCAGTTCGTTACAATTACAAGGAGAAAGATTTGTTACAATGCAGGGTTCATTGCCTGGAAACAGACAAGTGGCAGTCAAAAGACTATCAACAAAATCATCGCAAGGGCAAGATGAGTTTATGAACGAATTAAAACTTATTGCAAAACTTCAGCATACAAATCTTGTTAGGTTATTAGGATGTTGCGTCGAAGAAGATGAAAAGATTTTAGTGTATGAATATATGCCTAATCGAAGCCTAGACAAATTCCTATTTGGTACATTCTATGACTTCTTATGTTACAATTTTATTTTACTTTTGTTTCACATTGCTATATTGTTTTTATTTGTTGTTATTAGATCCAACTGAGAGTGCTCATCTTGATAGTAGCATTAGATTCAAAATAATAGAAGGAATAGCTCAAGGACTTCTTTATCTGCACAAATATTCTAGACTCAGAGTAATTCACAGGGATTTGAAAGCAAGCAATGTTCTTCTGGATGAAACAATGACTCCTAAAATTTCAGATTTTGGATTGGCAAGGATTTTTGGGATGAACCAAACTGAAGATAAAACCAACAGAGTTGTTGGTACCTAGTAAGTCCAATGTCATCCTAATCATCAGAATTAAAACTTTGAATTCATACTAGAGGTGGCAAAATTGCGGGTTAAACACGTTGGGTAACGGGTCAAAACAACTGGTTAACCCAAATCATTTTTTACGGTGAGTTAGTGGATCAAATATGACTGCAAAAGTTATATCATTTCAGTAATAATCTAATCTTTTGTATAAATTGATATGTGCACTAATAACACAGTTTGGGCAACTTTGACCTGTTGACCCGTTTCTTTTAACGGTTCTTTGTTAATTTTTTTCAGTTCAACCCATTAGAAAGAAAACAAATCTGAATGGACCCATTAAGTAAACAGGTTAAAACTGTCAACTCCAGTTCATATCATTTTTTTGTAAATGCAGTGGATATATGGCACCTGAATATGCATTGCATGGGCGGTTTTCTGAGAAATCTGATGTATTTAGCTTCGGGGTCTTATTGCTAGAGATTGTGACTGGTAGAAGGAAGGTGGTTCTGATTGGACAGAAGATGCTGGTACAATATCCGAATGGGTAAGCATGCTGTTTTCTTTACTTTCAATTATTTCATAATAATTAATTTCAAATAATTTGAGTTTGAGGATTTTAAATCATTTTTAGGCATGGGAAAACTGGATGGAAGGCAGAGGTGTTGAGTTGATTGATCCTTCAATGAGAGATACCTGCAATCCTCTACAGGCAATGAAGTGTATTAATGTTGGACTTTTGTGTGTTCAAGAAATCATGGACGAAAGACCAACAATGTCAGAAGTAGTTGTCATGTTGAGCAATGAAACCGCGACTGTTCCATTGCCTAAAAAGCCTGCTTTTACTATTCATAGACGTTCTCAAATATTGAGAGATCATTCCAACAATGAAGTTACAGTAACCAATGTTGAGCCAAGATAGAGATGCTGAACTTTATGTCAAATTCAAAACTATCCATTTTGACTATCATGTTTCGACCATGATTTAGACATTTTCTTTCTCCTTTGTATTTACCTATATTTTTGCCACATGATCATTTTGCTAGGCATATGCCATTTGAAAAAGTATAATGAAGAGTATGAAAGATCATGTATAACAAAGAATACATAATAAATTTCCCTCTTTAGTAATGAGTTGAATAGACACACATGTTTCATGATCCATACAAAAGGATAATAAAAAAATGTACTTTTTTAATTCATCGGCAAGCAACTCAAATTATTTTTAACGTATCCAGACACACACATAATACGTACAAAATACATACATACATACATACATACATACATACATACATACATAAGAGTAGTAATGAACACCAGAAGGTGTGACTATAGAACCAAACTACCCATTTTGAGCGTCACATGAACACTACGTAAAAGTCAAATTACCTATTACGAAGAGTTAATCCTAATGGTCTGGGTAAAATTAAAGGATGAGATGAATGGAAAAAAAAGAAAAATTAGTTAGTTATTTAAAGATATTTATTAGTTTGAATTAGTAGGTTTATCTTGTTGTTCTATTTATTAGTTAACTAAGTATTAGAGTTAGTATTGGTTTATGATAGTTTGTTTAACAAGTTATTTTGTTTAGTACAAATAGATGTGTTAGTGTATGTAATTCTTTGGTTGTTTTTGTTTTGGTTCTGTATTAATAAGAAGAAAGAGTCTTGATCGAGTTGATCACAAAATCCTTGTATGTTTTGCGGTTTTGATCGAGTTATTTTCAACAATTGGTATCAGAGCGTGTAACGATCAAGGGAGAGCAAGAAGAATCGATGCAAATCAACCCGGTGAAGTCGAAAACCTTCGTGAATTGACAAGGAGAAAGAAGTTGAAAACCTTTGTGGATCGACAGAGAGAAGAAGACTCGAAACCTTAGTGGATCGAGCAGGAAAGTCGAAACTAAGTGGATCGACAAGCAGAGGAGACAAAGACTCGAAATCTGAGTGAATCGAGCAAAGTTGTCGATATCTGAGTGAATTGACGTAGAGTTGTAGAGGTAGGTTGCAATCTTAGTGAGGCAACAGAGAAGAACTGATATCGTGTGTGGCTGATACGGTAACAAAGTCGTTGAAGAGGACACTAGAATCAGATTCGTAAATCGGTGAACAATTTGAAATTCAAAGTTTTTCTTTCTTGGTGTGAGTTTCTTGTTGGTCAGGACTCACGATAATAAAATAGAGGAGATAACATGGTGAACTAAAAAGAGGAGATAAAGCATATTTTGTTTTTATAGAAGTCAAAATAAGGAAAAAACAATAATAAAATACCGAAAAAGAACAGAGGTTCTTCTATTTGAAGTAAATAGTGAGTTGCAAGAAAAAAGTGGACTGGGTTAAGGAATTCTTGGAGTGGTAAGGAAATTTTTAGTAACTTTATATATAGGCTTCATGCTATTATTTTCATGATGATTATTGCGTTTACTCTCACACTCTAACCCGCAACGGAAATAAAAGTCGAGACATAATTGGGTTATTATCAAAGCTCATGACATTTACTAAAATTAAGTTTCATATTTATTAATTTGAAATTTAAGAACAAATATCCAAACACAAAAAAAAACACAAACACAAGAAATATTATTTAAACAAGGCACTTTTTATTCATCTTCTAAGACCAATCCTAAGTGTTCCCCTCTTCAACTTGTCCACCTGTATCATGTGTAAAGAAAAGTTTGGGTCAACAAAAGTTGACGAGTGAATCTAAGTTAAACATTTAAACAGTTTGTTATATTAGTTATATCAACGAAAATTGTGCATGGACCATAAGTGAGCATATATATATATATATATATATATATAGATAAATCACAAACCACATAATATAATGAACATATCAACATGATGAATGATGAACTTGAGATCAAGGCTCAATCAAACGGAGCGATCTAATGAGGCACCTGATGCTCAACTCGTATCCCACGAGTAACTGATGGGCCTTAAATGAATGATGCATTGAAATGATAAAATGTAACCACACATAACCACACAACAAATATAAACATAGATCACATAATGGTGTTGCACAAGTGTTTAAATAAAAAAAAATATGTACAAACATGATACATCCCAAAACATGACTAAAAAGAGGAATTTGTAAGGATTCACTCATAGTGAGTGTGTTTCCTTGTTTGATGATGAATGCGCACGAATTGAGGATTTAACCGATGAAGGAAAACTAACCTAAATAATAACGCGACAATTCGATAAATAAATAAAGTTAACATTTTGATTTAATACTTTTTAGTAGATTTTTAGGGTATTTTTTGTGGTATTTATTGGGATTTTTAAACCTAAGAAATCTTGTTTTTAATTGATTTTTAATTAATTTTTAATTAAAAATAAAAATAATACAAAATAAAATAAAATAAAAAAAACTTGTCAGACCTGACAATTAGTCTGACCGGTTCGATGGGCGTGTTTGGCAGCGAGTGTGAGGTTCGAAGTCCTGACCACCCGTATACGTGCACGCGGCTCTACCAACTGAGCTACGTGTCTAACCCGAAAGAAATCTAATTTTATTATTCTTATACTCTATTTGAAGTATTTCAGAATTTATTTATCAAAAAGATTTTTCAAAAATCATTGAACGGGACTCACCCCTGTATTCGATCCCGCGACCTTGTCCCTGATATGCACCCAGCCCTACCAACTAGGCTGGGTGTCTAAACCCATCAATGTTTGGAATTATAATACTCTTATTTACTTGTTGACAGATGCTCAAACTTCTTATAATAAAACTGAATTTTTATTCAGAGGAAACGGTCACTCACAAGGCTCGAACCCGGAACGTGTACCTTATGTTGCACACAGTCCACCGCTGGACTGTGTGTCTAACCCGGTTATGAACTCGTTTTTAATTATACTTATTCTCTGGTTAACTTCATCTTCTTTACGGACTTAACTCCATATTTAATCTCAACAGAGATTCTCAGTTTTGCTTAATCTCTTTAAAAATCAAATTTACAAAAGTATAAAGTATTTACAAAGGTTTAGAGGAGTATACCGATTAAAGGTGGGTCTCGGCTTTCCGGTATTAATTTCCGGCGAAAGCAGAGAATTCTGGCGGTCGTCGAAACGAAACAAAGAAGTTCTTCAATTTGTTTTGGAGTGAGGATTGAAGGAATGGGTGAGATGTGGAATGGCAATTCCCTCGATATTTATAGGGTGTTAATCATTTAAAATTTTCAGTTTCAAAACCGAATCATGGGTCAAAAGCTTTTAATTTAGAATGATTTCCGGCTGTTACAATTTTGGGGGTTGGCAATTGATGCTCGACATCGGGTAGATAGGTTTACGAATTTTGAAAACTTATGCGATCTTGATTGTCCTGGATGATAGTTACGTTTGCAAATTTCAAATTTGCAGGTCTCATGATAGTATTATTATAAGAATAATTTGTTTCCAACTTTAAAAAAATGTGTGTGCGGACTAGTGGTGTTGTAAGTGTGTGCACTTCTTGAGGACCCGGGTTCGATTTCGGTTTCTCCCTTAAATTTTTAAATTAATATCTTAAGGTTTTAAATTATTTTCTTGTTCTTTTTATTTATTGCTTTAATATATATACTATCTATTTGTTATGAATGGTAACATAAATTTAATAACCCTAATAAATATGTAACTAACTTTTTAAATTACAACAAGTTTAAAAACGGAGCGGGTTTTTGGAACCCGTTTTACACAATCGTTAAAGTATCCCCTACTTTTAAAAATTTCGTCCTGAAATTTAAGTAGAAGTTGTAAATGGGAAAAGATGCGGGTATTTTTCGCGCATAGAGTCTTTGCGTTCCCAAGTAAACTCAGGTCCTCGTTTTGACTCCCAACGCACCCTGACTATTGGAATACGACTTCGTCGTAAACGTTTTTCACCGAAGTCCATGATCTCTACGGGTCTTTCCACAAAATGCATAGATTCATCGATATGGATATCTTCTAATAGTATATGGAGGTTTTCGTCGGCGAGGCACGTTTTCAAGTTTGATACATGGAATGTCGGATGAATTTTTGTTAAGTTCTTCTGGTAAATCAAGCTTGTATGCTATAGGATCAACTCTTTCGAGTATCTTGAATGGTCCCACATAGCGTGGTGCTAACTTGCCTTTTTGACCAAACGAACATCTCCTTTACGGTGATACTTCAAAGTAAATTGATCACCAACGCAAAACTCCAGTGGCTTTCGTCGTTTATCAGCATAACTCTTTTGACGACTTCGAGCTGCTAGAAGATTATTGCGGATCTGAAGGATTTTGTCAGTCGTTTCTTTGATCAATTCAGGTCCAGCGATTTGCGCTTCACCAATTTCGTGCCAACATACAGGAGATCGGCACTTACGACCATATAACGCTTCAAAAGGAGTCATACCGATGCTTGAATGATAGCTATTGTTGTACGAAAATTCAACTAACGGTAGATGAGTGTCCCAATTACCCTTGAAGTCTATGACACATTCTCGCAATATGTCTTCAAGGGTTTGTATGGTGCGCTCAGATTGACCATCGGTTTGAGGGTGAAAGACAGTGCTGAGATCCAATCGTGTACCCAAGGCTGACTGTATTGCTTGCCATGTTCGTGAAGTAAAACAGTCGTCTCGATCTAAAATGATACTTAATGGCACACCATGACGGCTTACAATTTCATTAATATAGATACGAGCTAACTTCTCGTTCTTGAAGTCTTCACGGATTTGAATGAAATGAGCCGATTTAGTGAGACGATCAATGATAACCCAAATGGTGTCACACCCAAGGTAGGTGCGAGGTAACCCGGTAATGAAGTCCATTGTTATGTTTTCCCACTTCCAAACAGGTATTTCATATTGAACGAGTAACCCTGAAGGTCGTTGATGTAGCTTTAACCGTAGAACATGTGAGGCACTTTGAAACAATAATGGCGATATCTTTCTTCATGCCAGGCCACCAGTAGGAGTATCGTAGATCTTGATACATCTTATCGGCCCCTGGATGTATAGAGTATCGTGTTTTGTGAGCCTCGTTCATGAGAAAAGCCAAAGATCGTCACGATCAGGTACCCAAATACGATTTAGGTAATAGAGAATACCATCCGACTTGGATTCTAGTTTGGTTTCAGCTCCACAAGACAATTCATCTCGCACATCATTTTCCGTGACGGAAATATGTTAAACTGCTCTAATTCGGTTTTGAAGATCGGTCACAATTTGAGAACACAAAAGATGGATGGAGTTTGCATACTCTTTTCGACTAAGAGCGTCAGCTACAACATTGGCTTTGCCAGGATGGTATCGAATTTCACAATCGTAATCATTTAAGAGTTCGACCCAACATCTTTGCCTCATATTCAACTCTTTTTGATTGAAGATATGTTGAAGGCTCTTGTGGTCAGCGTAAATTTCACACTTGGTACTATAGAGATAGTGTCTCCATATCTTTAGAGCGAATACGCTACTCCAAGTTCTAGGTTGTGAGTGGTATAGTTTTTTCATGCACTTTGAGTTGCCTTGAGGCATAGGCTATCACCTTTCCTCTTTGCATTAGAACGCAACCTAAACCTTGCCCTGACGCGTCACAATAAACCACAAAGCCTTCGCAGCCATCAAGAAGTGTAAGGATAGGTGCATCACAAAGTTTTTGTTTCAAAGTTTGGAAAGCCTCTTCTTGCTTAGATCCCCAAATAAAGGGTTTGCCCTTGTGAGTCAAGGCTGTGAGTGGAATGGCGATACGAGAGAAATTTGCGATGAAACGTCGATAATAACCAGGTAGACCAAGAAATGACCTAACTTCCGTAGGAGTGCGTGGCGCGTGCCATTCTTGCACCGCTTTGATCTTTGCAGGGTCGACATGAATCCCTTTGTCATTAACAATATGACCAAGAAATTGCACCTCTTTTAACCAGAACTCACGTTTCGAGAACTTAGCATAAAGCTTTTCGGCCTTCAAAGTGTTAGAATAAGTTAAAGATGTCGCTCATGATCAGATTTGGTCTTGGAGTAGATAAGGATATCATCAATGAAAACTATGACAAAACGATCGAGATAGGGTTTACACACCCTATTCATCAAATCCATGAAAACAGCAGGAGCATTGGTCAAACCAAAAGGCATAACCATGAATTCATAGTGGCCATGACGAGTTCAAAAAGCAGTCTTTGGGATGTCCTCTTCACGTACTCTAAGTTGGTGATAACCAGAACGAAGATCGATTTTAGAGAAACAGGTGGCACCCTGTAGTTGATCTAGAAGATCTCAATACGAGGTAATGGATAGCGGTTTTTGATGGTCAGCTTGTTGAGCTCTCTATAGTCGATACACATTCGAAAAGTTCCATCTTTCTTCTTTACGAATAGAACCGGTGCACCCCAAGGTGATGAGCTAGGACGTATAAATCACTTGTCAGTCAACTGTTGCAGCTGACTAGCTAACTCTTGCATCTCAGATGGGGCTAACCGATATGGAGATTTTGCGACTGGTGTAGCACCAAGTACAAGATCGATTCGGAATTCGACTTCTTGCACAGGAGGAAGTCCTAAAACGTCATTGAGGGAATTCTTTAACAATTGGAATGTCTTCGAGCTTCTTTTCCTTGCCCTCCTTCTTGACGATGTGAGCTAGAAATGCGATATAGTCTTGGCGAAGGTATCTTCGAGCTTGGAGGCATGACATCAATTTGAGCCTTTTGGAAGGATTTTCACCAAAGATACGTAAAGTTTGACCGTCACCGAGGGAAATTCGAATAAACTTCTCAGACAAACAACTTCCGCGCGATGCTGGCTAAGCCGGTCCATTCCAATAATGACGTCGAAACTACCTAACTTCATAGGGATGAGATCAATTGGAAATTCATGATCATTGAGAGTAAGAGTACAATCACGAATAATCGAGTCTAATGTAATAGGTTCACCATCAGCAACTTCCACCGTGAATGATTCGGCTAGACTAATACGAGGTAAATCAAGAATAGATTCGAACTCTAAGGACACGAAACTCTTATCCGCACCAGTGTCAAATAGAATAGATGCATAACTACCGTTAATAAGAAACGTACTGTTGACCACTTTATTATCAGCCATTACTTGATTGGCGTTAATGTTGAAAGCTCTTCCTCTTGCGGGTGGATTAGCTTGGTTGGCTTGATTCACTGGGTTGGCTTGGGCTTGGGCATTTATGATATTCACCAAGCGTGGGCAAGTGTTTCGAAAATGGGTTGGATCACCACAATTGAAACATGCTCTAACTGGTTGCATCATGGGATAGTTGGTTTGGTAGTAGGGTTGAACTGTGGGTTGAGCAGGTGGTAAGAGTAGAGGTTGTTGGTGTTGGGCTTGGCCTACCACTTGATTGTTGGTTTGGGCTTGAGGTTGATTGCTGTTTGGCTTTTGGAGAATGCGACAAGTTTGAATTGTGTGACCTGCACGTTCACAACTGGTGCAATATTGACAGGGGTTCTCAGGAGGGTGGTGATATTGGCATCAGTTACATTTTGGATGGGGTCCAGTGTATGGTTTCTTGAATGGGGCGGCATGAGGAGTGACTTGTGTGATTGGGGCAACAGCGATAAGAGGATTGGTTTGGGTAACGGCAAAATTCTTCCCATTGCGTTTCCTTTTACCAGCAAACTTAGAAGACGAGTCTGCTTGAGCTGGGGTTGGGGTTTCAACAGGTGTCTTGTCTTTCTTCTTCTCATCTTTAAAATCGCCATTTCGGATGCGATTTTCCGTGAGCTTAGTAGCCAGCTCCATGGTAGTTTGGAGTGTTGCAGGTGTAGTACATAACACAGAATCTTGAATTTTGAGGGAAGACCACGAATGTAATGCTCAATTAGACGATAGAGTGGAGTGAACAAGTTGGGGACTATCTGATTCAACTTGAGGAATCCCTTGTTGTATGTTGTGTGGTCTCCCTCCTTTTGTTTCAATGAATAGAACTCATCCTCTAATTTCTTGATTTCGCTTCTTGGACAGAAGCGTCTTGTCATGATCTCCCTCAACTCTTCCCAAGTCAAGGCCATAGCAGCTTCAGCACCTCATTTGCCCTTCTCGGTGTTCCACCATGTAAGTGCTACCCCGAACAAACAATCAGTATCATATCGCACCTTGCAATCCTCGGGACAATCGCAATTGAGAAAAGTGTTTTCCATCTCCTCAAACCAATGGAGGAGAGTGGTGACACCTTCAGTCCCTTCGTATTTTGGGGGATCGCTGGATTTGAAATGCTTGTAGGTGCATTTAGTGGTGTTTGGGGAAGGGTTGGCGACATTTTGGCCTTCTTGATTGATGGGATTGGCGGCAAGACCTTGTTGAACTTGTAGAACGATGTCGGGAAGTACGGCAGCCATCTGTTGAGCGATTTGAGTGGCCATGCGCTCGCTAGATCTTCCTGACCTTCTACCACCTCGAGAGTGTCTAGCAGACATCTACAGGAAATATGTAGGGAGATTATGAATTGATAGTTTCTAGGTGTCATGTGTCGAAAAGTGGAAAACAACATTCACAAATAAATGAAAACAATAGCTTAACTACATCCATAGGATGTCTTGGGCTTGCTCATGTTTGGGCCTTCAAATGTCTCCCATACTTCGGCATACGTAGTCATGTGGGCCCCCATGACTTCTGGGCTTGGTAGGGTTCACATTGCTTTCGGCCTAGTAACACTCGCATAACACGAATGAAAATTGTAAAACAGGATTGCGAGATGTAGGGTTGGAGGGTGTCTAGGTGTAGACACAATGACATCTCAAAGTGGGTTAGTTCACACGACGTTTGGTGTGGTATGCTTTGGCCTAACAGGTCCTTCGTACTTTCATCGTTAGTCCCCAGGTATGCAAACTGGTCCATTATATTGGATTTATACGAATGTCAAGCCTAGACAGGACGTTCAGACTACCAATACTCGTACCTTTCCAGTTACTACATGCCCATCGTAGAACTCACTTTGACGTGATTGTAAAACATGAAAAACATTATAAAACCTTTGAGAAAGAAATCATGATAATTGTGAAATTGTGATGTGTGTGCTTGCGTATGCATGATATGTTAACAATATATAGACCATGATGAGCGTCGCAATTACAATGTAGTAGTGAAAGTGCTTGCATGTATTTGTGTGTGAAATAAACATGAAACATATAAACATCATTAGTTTTGCATGTAACACATAAACAATTAAAATCTAATCAACTATAGTACAGGCTCTAAGGGTCTAATAACCTATCATATATCCCTATAGTCAAAAGCTCTGATACCAATCTGTCATACACTGACCCGCAGCGGAAATAAAAGTCGGGGCATAATTGGGTTATCATCAAAGCTCATGACATTTACTAAAATTAAGTTTCATGTTTAGTAATTTGAAATTTAAGAACAAATATCCAAACACAAAGAAACACACAAACACAAGAAATATTGTTTAAACAAGGCACTTTTTATTCATCTTCTAAGGCCAATCCTAAGTGTTCCTCTCTTCAACCTGTCCACCTGTAACATTTGTGTAAAATGGGTTTCAAAAACCCACACCATTTCTATTAATCAAGCGTATATTGATGTCGTTTATTTTCAGCATTTTATTTATTTATTATTGTTTAAAAATATTAGAATAAAATACATATAATTATTAATAACAAATGTTTTAAAATAATCTTAATGTAATAATAAAATAAATAACTAATTGAATATTTATAATTTATAATAACACATGATTTATAATAGAATAATAAAGTAAATAAAATCCAAAAAAAGGGTAAATCGGGAGTCGAACCCGGGTCCCTCGGGTAAACACACACAACAAACACCACCGAGACACACGCACCATTTGGAAAGAAATTGAAATCAATTTATATATGTACAAAACCGTATGTTTGCCTGCAAGTTCAAATCAGTGAAACCCGCCGATCTCGTCCCTGTTTCAGAAATCTGGAAAATTCCAGCTATCAATCCCCGTAATCAATCAATTCGATTTCTAAAAACAAAATCAATCAATCCGGTTTCTAAAACCGAAATCAATCACCCAAATTCGGTTTCTAAAACCAAAATTCAAATAACCCCTATCAATCTATAAATACCGATTGAATCCTCACTGATAAGCACGCTCATGTCCTCGAAATCACTGCTCTCCCCCTCCAACTTCTCTGTCACCGGAAACCCTGTTTCGCCGGACCCGCGTTTCCCCACGGTTCTGTTCGTACGGTAGATCTTCTTGTTATCCTTTTAATTTTTGTCTGAATTAACATTGTATTAAATCGTATGTCAATAAAATCAGAGGGAATCGGGAATTTATACAGGCGGGTAAGCATTCTGGGTAAAAGAATTTAAATGAAGAAGATGAAGTGCAGTGTGTGTGTATATATATTATAAATCGGATTACAACCGGGTTAAGCACCCGGCCCAACTGGTTGGGCCGGGTGCAAACGAACTTCAGGTCGCCGGTTCGAATCCAAACCCTCACACCGGTTTGATCACTTTAAAATCTTTTGAAATTAATCATTTCCATATGAACCTAATTTGTGTATAAGAATAATTAAAAATCATGTCTTATCGGGTTAGACACCCAACCCAGTTGGTTGGGCAGGGTGCAAATCACAACCAAGGTCCTGGGTTTGAGACCCTTAGTGCACGCTGGTTCAACGTGGTTAAATCTTTTTAATATAACTTAATTTCTGAAATGGTCTAAAGAGAGTATTAATATAATTAAAATCCGGATTCTTTCGGGTTAGACACGTAGCTCAGTTGGAAGAGCTGCGTGCACGCAACCAAGAGGTCACAGGTTCGAGTCTCAACACACGCATGCCAATCCCATTCGAACCGGTCTGACAACCACTTGTCAGACTGACAAGTTTTTTAAATATTATTTTATTTTTATTTTTATTTTATGGATTTATATATATAAGCTGAAAATCAATTAAAAATGCTTAAAAAAATATAATTTCAAAGGTTTTAATATATCAATAAAACTCACAAAAATAACTTAAAAATCTAAACAAAGGTTTTTAACCAAAATATTAGTTTATTTATTTATCGACATATCGCGTTATTATTTTAGGTTAGTACTCTTTTGTCGGTCAAACTCTCAACTCGTGCGCACTTATCATCAACCAAGAATACGCACCCACTGTGAGTGAATCTCTACAAATCCCCTTTTTAATCATGTTTTGGGGTATATCATGTGTCGTATATTTTTAATATTTATTTAAACACTTGTGTTAACATCATCTTATGATCAAGTGTGTATAGTTGTTGTGTGATTATGTGTGGTTACATTTTATCATTTCAGTGCAATCATTTCATTAGGCCCATCAGTTACTCGTGGGATACGAGTTGAGCATCAGGTACCTCATTAGATCGGCTCCGTTTGATTGAGCCCTAATCTCAAGTATATCATTCATCATGTCATATGTTCATTATGGATAATGTGGTTTGTGTTTAGTTATAATATACATATGCTCACATGTGATTCATGCACAATTTTTATTTAACAACAATATAAGTCAACTATTTAAATGCTTTACTAAGGTTCACTCGTCAACTTTTGTTGATCCAAATCGTTTGTTTTACGCATGATATAAGTGAACAAGCTGAAGAAAGAAACACATAGGAATGGCCTTAGAAGATTAAACAAAGTTATTGCGTATTGAACAATATTTTGGTTTTGTTGTGCTTGTATGAATTTTGTGTTCGAATATTTGAAGTTTTAATTCCAATTTAATAAATATGAAATTGATTAGTAAATATCATGGGCTTTGGTGATAACCCAATCATGCCCCGACTTTTATTTCCGCTGCATGTCGGGGTGTGACACCACCAGTATCATGTGTAAAGAAAAGTTTGGGTCAACAAAAGTTGGCGAGTGAATCTAAGTTAAACATTTAAACAGTTTGTTATATTAGTTATTTCAACGAAAATTGTGCATGGACCATAAGTGAGCATATGTATATATATAGATAAATCACAAACCATATAATATCAACAATGAGCATATGAACATGATGAATGATGAACTTGAGATCAAGGCTCAATCAAACGGAGCCGATCTAAGGAGGCACCTCGTATCTCACGAGAAACTGATGGGCCTTAGATGAATGATTGCACTGAAATGATAAAATGTAACCACACATAACCACATAAACAAATATACACATTAGATCACATAATGGTGTTAGCACAAGTGTTTAAATAAATAAAACATGTACGACACATGATACACCCCAAAACATGATTAAAAATAGGAATTTGTAAGGATTCACTCACAGTGGATGCGTTTCGTTGTTTGATAATGAATGCGCACGAATTGAGGATTTAACCGACGAAGGAAAACTAACATAAATAATAACGCGACAATTCGATAAATAAATAAAGTTAATATTTTGAATTAATTCCTTTTAGTTGATTTTAAGGGTATTTTTGTGGTATTTATTGGGATTTTTAAAACTAAGAAATCTTGTTTATAACTGTTTTCAATTGACTTTTAATTGATTTTTAATTAAAAATAAAAGTAATATAAAATAAAGTAAAATAAAAAAGAAAACCTTGTCAGACCTAACAATGAGTCTGACCAGTTTGATGGACGTGTTTGGCAGCGTGTATGAGGTTCGAACTCGTGACCTCCCATATACGTGCACGCAGCTCTACCAACTGAGCTATGTGTCTAACCCGAAAGTATCTGATTTTTATTATTCTTATACTCTATTTGAAGTATTTCAGAATTTATTTATTAAAAAGAATTTTTAAAAATCATCGAACCGGGACTCACCCCTGTATTCGATCCCACGACCTTGTCCCTGATATGCACCCAGCCCTACCAACTGGGCTGGGTGTCTAACCCATCAATGTTTGGAATTATAATACTCTTATTTACTTGTTGACAGATGCTTAGACTTCTTATAAAAACTGAATTTTTATTCAGAGGAAACGTCACTCACAAGGCTCGAACCCGGAACGTGTACCTTATGTTGCACACAGTCCACCGCTGGACTGTGTGTCTAAACCGGTTATGAACCCGTTTTTAATTATACTTATTCTCTGGTTAACTTCATATTCTTTACGAACTTAACTCCATATTTAATCTCAACGGAGATTATCAGTTTTGCTTAATCTCTTTAAAAATCAAATTTACAAAAGCATAAAGTATTTACAAAGGTTTAGAGGAGTATACTGATTAAAGGTGGTCTCGGCTTTCCGGTAGTAATTTCCGGCGAAAGCAGGGAATTCCGGCGTTTGTCGAAACGAAACAGAGAAGTTCTTTAATTTGTTTTGGAGTGAGGATTGAAGGAATGGGTAAGATGTGGAATGGCAATTCCCTCGATATTTATTGGGTGTTAATCATTTAAAATTTTCAGTTTCAAAACCCTAATCATGTGTCAAAAGCTTTTAATTTAGAATGATTTCCGGCTGTTACAATTTTGGGGGTTGGCAAGATGCTCGGCATCGGTTAGATAGGTTTACGAATTTTGAAAACGCATGCGATCTTGATTGTTCCGGATGACAGTTACCGTTTGCAAATTTCAAATTTGCAGGTCTCATGATAGTATTATTATAAGAATAATTTGTTTCCAACTTTAAAACAAATGTGTGTGTAGACTAGTGGTGTTGTGAGTGTGTGCACTTCTTGAGGACCCGGGTTTGATTCCTGGTTTCTCCCTTTAATTTTTAAATTAATATTTTAAGGTTTTAAATTTTTTACTTGTTCTTTTTATTTATTGCTTTAATATATATACTATTTATTTGTTACGAATGGTAACATAAATTTAAATAACCCTAATAAATATGTAACTAACTTTTTAAACTACACCCGTTTTACACAATCGTTACATGTACTGTTGAGGCGATATCAGATGGATCAAGAACGTCTAGGAACCTGCAGGTTGACGGTGGAAATAAATCACTATGTGATCGAGGAATTGATCGGAAGAATGAACGAAAGGAAGGTGGTCCAAGAATTAAGGTCGAAGAGATGAGAGCATTACTTAGAATTCACGATTTAGGAGGAACACATTAGGATTAAAGGGGAGAATGAAGAGTTAATCCTAATGGTCTGGGTAAAATTAAGGGATGAGATAAACGGAAAAAAACATAAAGATGTATTAGCTGATAAAGAGAAGAAAAATTAGTTAGTTGTTTAGAGATATTTATTAGTTTGAATTAATAGGTTTATCTTGTTGTTTTATTTATTAGTTAACTAAGTGTTAGAGTTGGTATTGGCTTAGGATAGCTTGTTTAGCAAGTAATTAGTTTAGTATAAATAGATGTGTTAAGGTATGTCATTCTTTGGTTGTTTTTGTGTTAGTTCTGTATTAATAAAGAAAAAGAGTCTTGATCAAGTTGATCATAAATTCCTTGTATGTTTTGCGATTTTGATTCAGTTATTTCCAACATGAAATATATATATGAGGTGTGTGTATATATATAATATAAAATATCAAATTACATTTCCCTAACAAAAAATTGAGTTGATCTTACCAGAACCGGCTCATTTTCTTATAGACGAAAACCCATTTAAATGGATAAGTCCAAACTATAATTTTATTTAATATTATGGGAAAACAACCCAAACTATTGTTTAACCTTCCAAGATCCATGCATATACAGTTGTGTTTGTTTGTGTAAATGTGATCGAAATACGAGTAACCAACAAGGGAAGGTGTAGGATGTTTGAAATATGGGAACAGTTTCGGGAAGTGTGAATCTTTCTATATTATTAAAAGAAAGATAGGTGGCAATTAGGCAACACAGATTCTTCTAGGAAAGAGTTGGCCTTAAATTGTCTCATTTTATCGGAGCATCCACACAGTTTCTTCGAACGGTCATACCTCCAGAATGTTACTCTTTGCATCCCTCAACCATTTAAAACATCCACTTTGTCACTTGAGAACTATAGAATGTCAAATATGACATATGGTGATTTGTGGTCCGATTTTACCACGGGGCACTTTTTGCTTAAGCTAGATTTGGCCTTATTTAACTTAAAGAGAATTTGAGCTAGTCTTGATCCGATTTTTACGTCCAAAGGCCGAGTTTGGCATGTAAGTAAATTTTCAAGCTCGTGATCTGAATCTTTTATCAAGTGAGCTTCAATTTAGGCAGCTCGACTCAACTCAAGCTTTTAGAATACCGTTCTCATGTAGCTCACGGATGGTTCACCTCTTTTACAGCTTAGTCTTATATATAAACTCCATCAAGTCCATGATCCATAAGATAATAATTGGTTCTTTCTATCGTTATATTATATAATGTTTTATAACTGCTTTATTTATATTTAATCACTATATACTTTTAAATGATCATAAAATTTAATAAAAGATAATTTAGTTTCTGATTGAACTGTTATACCAACCATAATTTTTTTTTAAGAAATGTAAAATACATAACATGAATCTTTACTTGATATGTAATGAAAATCTTTAGGTTGATAAAAATATATAGACTTGCCACTATGTATGTTCTAAGGAAAATAGTTTATAATTTCAAACCCTAAATTAAGTGATGACTACTACGGTTAATTAATATTGAGGGTTTCAAATGTCATTGTTCGTATATTAGGAACCATTATGTCCAATATCAAAAAAGTTGAGTGAAAAATGAAATGCTTCCCATATAAAGACCACCCTCCAACCACAAGACTTTCAAACCCAACACCAGCCCAACATTTTCAAAAGCAAATTCCTAAAGAGATGGGATCAGAAGCAGGAGTGGAATTTTGTGTGGAAGATGAGTTTGAAGATATGCTACCAAAAATGGCAGAAAAATTGGGAGGTGAAGGCCTAATTAAAGAGCTATGCAATGGTTTCAACTTGTTGATGGATAAAGACAAAGGTGTGATCACTTTTGAAAGCTTGAAGTGCAGTTCTTCATTGCTTGGATTGCAAGATTTACGAGACGACGAATTAATGAATATGTTAAAAGAAGGTGATTATGATGGTGATGGTGCCCTCAATCAAATGGAGTTTTGTGTGTTTATGTTCAGGTTAAGTCCAGAGTTGATGATGGAATCTGAGGCTTTGCTTGATCAAGCTTTGCAACAAGAATTTGAATCCGATATATGTTGACTTCAATTCTTTCATATGGATGATATTATGTTTGTGAGATTTCAGAAGTTGCAAATGGAATTAACATTAGCTTTGAAATCATGAATAATATTTTATAAACTTCGTTATTAGAATCATTGATGAATATGATGATGTTATCTTCTAAGTGATTCATTATTAGAAGCATGTGCATGCCCATTAGCTTTATTATTAAACCAAAACTCTGACAAACATTTGACCATGCTAACTATTTAGGGGGCACATAAAAACACATGCACACACATTATATAATGGATAGTTAAATGTGGTCATTAGGGTTGTATGAATGATTCATGAATATCGATTATGCTTGCTTTTCTTTTTCTATTTTCGTTGTTCTTTTTATTTTTCGGTTATGCGTTTATGTTTGGTTCTCTCATGTAAATGCCCAATCTATTCAATTTACATTCTTTGTTTTCATTAGGGTTGTATTTGAAAATACTTTAAAAAAATTTGAGCCCAGAAGAGCAAAAAAGTTTAAACTTTATCAAGAGATGTTGATAGGAAAAGAGTAATGGACTTAATTTTAAAATGGGCTTATAATGTATATATATATTGGAGAGTTGAAATGAGAAGAAAAATTTTGTAAGAATAAAAAGAATAATTTTAAACCAATATAAATTCTACATTACTTCATTTAGTGTGTATTTAATGTTATGAAAAATGACATATAGGTAAATCTATAATTGTCATTAATTAGCTAATTAATTAAACTTGTAACTCATTTTTTTCATATACTCTTTCAAGATAAAATAATTTATGAGGTAGGACAATTTCGACATGTGTAGGATAAATTTTAGTATGTGTATTATAAATTTTGAAATGTGTTAGGTAAATTTACATATATATAGGGTAAATTCCGGTAAATGTAAGACATATGTAGGATAAATTTTGAAATGTGTAGGATAAAATATTTTTGCTTTATTAATGAGAGATAAGAGAGAGGTTATAAACTATTTAATGTTTTACCATTATGCTATTACTTCTTTTTCTTCTCATATTAAATTTCTTCTCAAATGAACCTTCCTCTCTCTCTCTCTCTATATATATATATATATATATATATATATATATATAGGGTGAGGTTATTGTAAGAAAATATAAAAGTGTAAGAAGTATAAGAAAGAATCTAAACCATTAGATATTTAATCTAATGGTTGAGATATTGATGACAATATTGTAAATAGTATTGACTATTAAACTAATTTATTTTTCTAGATTAAAGGTATAAAGGTAAATTTATCATTTTAAATTAAGAAACTTACATTAATCCACATGCAAGTTCCTCTCCTTCTTTTTTAAACGTCAATAACTTTTATACGTAACTTTTAAAAAAAATTACACCATAATAACGAGTATTTTTTTATCTTTAATATGAGTACCATATTGATATACTTATGTAGAGAAAAAAATTACGTCTCGCTTGGATGTTTTAGTCCATTGTGTTTTTTCTATGTTCATACAATGGTGTTTTAATTGTAGGGTGTTATTTGTGTTATTTCTGTTCTTCGTAAGATGTATGTCTTCAATATACATGATGTGGTGTTTTTATGAGTTAGGGTGTTATTCATGTTATATTTAATGTGAGGACAAAGGTCCTTGATTTATTAGGGTGCTATTTCTGTTATATTCAATGTTAGGGTGTTCTTTATAAGATGTGTGCGTTGAATATACATGTTGTGGTGTTTTTATGAGTTAGGGTGTTGTTTCTGTTATATTTATGTTCTTTATAAGATGTATGACTTCAATATACATGTTGTGGTGTTTTTATGAGTTAGGGTGTTATTTCTTTATAAGATGTATGCCTTCAAATTCAAAAATCCTTACAATAACTGCTAAAAAATGGTTACATATATTCATTCCATAATTAGATTTTATTAATTAAATTACACTTATACCCTTAAACTATCAAAATAAAAAGGAACACGTGTCACCTCCAAAATCTTTCTTATCCTTCTCACACTTTTATATTTTCTTACATGAACCTCTACTTTTATATATACATATATATATATATATATATATATATATATATATATATATATATATATATATATATATATATGATAGGGTTCTACAGTGAACACTAATATATTTGTAAACTGAGTAAACAAATCCTGACCATTGATTTACATCATTATATCATAAAATACACTAATGTATTTTTATCATTAAATCCTAGCCATTGATTTACACTTGTGTACTGACAATCAAGGGCTATGATTAGTTTACTAGTGTTCACAATCAAGAGAGTTGTTCACAAATGAACCTAACCTTATATATATAATATTTCAGGCCCTCGGGGAGATTGGGACCTTAGCCATCGCCACCCCCAGGTTAAGTCATAAAAAGACTTAAATAATAGATGAGTAAGGTATTGTATTCGTATACATGAAGAGCATGTGGTTTATTTTATACACAATGCTTGATTGTATAGGAAAATACAAAAATTCTGATTGGAGATTTGTTAAATTATACTAAGCTAGACTAAACTACAATGAAATAAAGAAGCATAAACACAAGGTAACACAAGAGAGTTAGAAAAGCAATATCGAAGATGAGAAACAAGCAATCACTTTCGGTTTCGGGTTTGTTTCCTAAGTTGCAAGACTTAATCGTTAATAACAATGTTTAATCGCTACATAGATATAACTTATTTTCATCTTATCACTAACTTAGAGCATGATCCATGTATTCACACACCAACTACCGATCCTTAACTAATTAAACTAGGGTGTAATGCACGGCGGGGTGACGGAATATAAAACACATGCATATGATTAACACTCATTCAAAATCGTAAGCATGATTATCATTAAGTAACATTGAAACTTTTTAACAAGATTCTGATATGATTATTCAAATGGTTACATAAACAAGATACATCAAATTATATAAAATTACTACAAATTGTGTTTTTCCTGATTACACTAACTATGTTGCAACAATTGCATAATATACTATAACCGCTCTGACAACTAATGTCACACCCTGACCCGCAACGAATATGGTAGTCGAGGCATGATTGGGTTTTCATCAAAGCTCATGACATTTATTATTATAAAAATTTCATATTTATTATTTTAGATTTAAATAAAACATTCCAATCAAACACATGATTCATACAAACACACAATGTTCCAAACAAAGCTTGCAAATAACAGTTTATTTTCTCTAAGGGCCATGTCCTATGTGATCCTTGCTTTAACCTGTTCACCTGTATCATGTGTAGAAATAAAGTTTTGGGTCAACATAAGTTGGCGAGTGGATCTCATTTAATCAATAAGAAAAGTGATATGTTTATTAAAAATATGCGTTAACCAAGTATGAGAAACGTATATGTAATCTAAATCACAAATTACGCAATCAACTCGTAATGTACATGTGTGCACGATAAGCTATGTGTTGTGAGATCAAGGCTTAATCAAACGGGGCCGATCTAGTATATTAGGCCACGCGACGCTCCACCCGTAAGTAACGAGGAAAAATGGCCTAATGTGAGAGAATGATTGAAATGAGAAATATAAATACAAAATGACAAATACAAACATTATCACATAGCACGTTAGATCACATAATGGTAATAGCACGAGATTTATAATAATATGATTATAAAAGCGACACATGATACACCCCAAAAACGTGAATAAAAAAGGGAAATGTTGTAAGATTCACTCACAGTGGGTACGATTAAGATTTGATGAAGATTGCGCACGATTGAGATACCAAGCGACGACAAGGATAACCAAAATATTCACATAATAATTGAGATAAATATATTATTTGGGTTAAATTTAGTATTTTTAAATAGCTTGTTATTTGTTAAACTATTTAAATTGATTTATGATTACTATATATATTTTGATTTGTAAATAAAATTTAATTGTATATTTTTAGGGAAATAATTAAAGGTTTAAGTAATTAAAGAAAATATGTTTTCCACTGAATTAATTTGGATTAAACCGGTTGGATTTGGCAGCGTGTGTGGATCGAACTCGTGACCTCTCGTTTGCGTGAACGCATCTCGACCAACTGAGCTACGTGTCTAACCCGGAATATATCAGATTTTAATTAACTTTATACACATACTACAGCTGACCATAATTTTATTTAATTAAAAAGGTTTGGTTTATTATAAGAACAGTGTGTGGAACCGGTACCGAACCGCGTCTGTTTCTTCGTGTGCACACAGCCCGACCAATTGAGTTGTCTGTATAACCCTAAAGATATAGGATTTTAATTAATCTTATACGCTTACAGTGATGTTTCATAATTGGGTTTTATAAAAAGGGTTGTATAATCTAGCGAATCGGATACGTGTACAGACTCGAACCGGGACCTGTGATTCGTGTGCACACAGTCCAACCATTGGACTGTGTGTCTAACCCTGTATAAATACCAATTAATTTGATTTATACATAACTTCTAGTTCATCTTCTTTATTTTGAAATCACATAACATTAACCCGACTGATTGGATTAGATTAACAACTATATCTTAACAACCTCATATTAGATTGGAAATGAAAAAAAGGATTTAGTAACATGATATACCAAAACAAAGAATTTCTTCGGACTTCCGGCGAAGATTCCGACGGCCTTGAATTGTGATTCCGGCGACCTTGAACTGTGATTCCGGCGAGGGTTCCGATGAACAGAAAGTTTGTAGTGAGGTTTGTGAGGGTGTGTGTATGTTCTAATTGAGTCCAGAATTCTTTATTTATAGCTAATGGTGATAGCTTGGATCATGTTTCAGTTTCGGTCAAAATCGGTTATAACGGGATGATTGAAATCTCAATTGAATGGGGTTTGATTCGTTTTCATGACCAGGTTCATGATTGGAACGGTTTTTCTTCAATCAATTGCAACAAAACGACAAATTTGCTGATTGCTAGATTTAAGCGTGGCTATTACAGGGCGGTTTTCCTTTTGAATATCAGATCAAGAGAAACGAACATATAACGGATTATCTGACTCCGGTATATCAGATATTACGCGGGTGTTGCAGTGGTATGTTGAGTGTGTGTATATCTTGTGCGACTCGGGTTCGAGTCCTGCGGTCAACACATTATTTTTATTAATTTTTATCCTTTTTGTACTATTAATATATTATTTATTTTTATATATCATTTTTATTTTCTTTATTATTATTATTTAATATACCAAAGTCTATTACACATCAAACATAAATTCAAAACATAAGATTAATATCTATACTTGATTACAATAAATGGAGCGGGTTTAGAACTCGTTTTTCGTCAAATGTTACAGTATCCCCTACTTATAGAAATTTCGTCCCGAATTTAAGTGATAGTAGGTTTATCTTGGAAGAGATGAGGGTATTCTTCGTGCACTGAGTCTTCACGTTCCCAAGTGAATTCAGGTCCTCATTTTGACTCACGCACCCTTGCTATAGGAATCCGACTTCATCTTAAGCGTTTTTCACCGAAGTCCATGATTTCTACAGGTCGCTCTACAAAATGCATCGACTCATCAAACTGAATATCTTCTAACGGTATATGGAGGTTTTCGTCAGCAAGGCACTTTTTCAAGTTAAATAGATGGAATGTTGAATGGATCTTGCTGAGTTCTTCAGGTAAGTCAATCTTGTAGACTACAGGACCAACTCTCTCGAGTATTTTAAATGGTCCAACATAGCGAGGTGCTAGCTTGCCTTTTTTTTCCAAATCGAACAACTCCCTTCCATGGTGATACATTCAAAAGTACATGATCGCCAACACAAAACTCGAGCGGCTTTCGTCGTTTGTCAGCGTAATTCTTTTGACGACTCTGGGCTGCTAGAAGATTGTTGTGGATTTGAAGAATCTTATCGGTTGTTTCTTGGATTAATTCCGGCCCGTTGATCTGTGCTTCACCGATTTCGTGCCAACATACAGGCGAACGGCACTTACGACCGTATAGTTCTTTAAAATGAGCCATACCGATGCTCGAGTGGTAACTATTATTGTATGAGAATTCGACCAATGGTAAATGAGTATCCCAATTGCCCTTGAAGTTGATTATACATGATCGTAACATGTCTTCAAGAGTCTGTATGGTGCGCTCAGATTGACCATCAGTTTGAGGATGAAAGGCGGTGATGAGGTCTAAGCGAGTGCCTAATGCTGATTGCACGACTTGCCATGTTCGTGAAGTAAAACGCCCATCTGGATCCGAGATGATGCTCAAAGGCACACCGTGTCGACTTCAATTTCATCGATGTAGATACGAGCTAACTTCTCGTTTTTATAGTCTTCGCGGATCAGAATAAAATGAGCAGATTTGGTAAGGTGATCGATGATAACCCAAATCATATCATGCCCACTGGAGGTGCGAGGTAACCCAGTAATAAAATCCATGGTTATGTTTACCACTTCCAAACGGGTATTCGGGTTGATCAAGCAAGCCTGAGCGTCTTTGATGTTCGGCTTTAACTTTCGAACATGTGAGGCACTAGGAGACAAAGACGGCGATATCCTTTTCATTCCAGGCCACCAGTAAGAGTATCGTAGATCTTGATACATCTTATCAGCACCTGGATGTATGGAGTATCGTGTTTTGTGGGCCTCATTCATGAGAAGTGTACGAAGGTTGTCACGATCAAGTACCCAAATACGGTTCAGATAATAAAGAATACCATCGGACTTTGATTCTAACTTGGTTTCAGCTCCACAAGATAATTCATCTCGCAAATCATTTTCCTTGACAGAGGTATGCTGAGCTTCGCGAATGCGTCTTTGAAGGTCAGTTACGATTTGAGAGCACAATAGGTGGATGGAATTGGCATATTCTCTTCGACTACGAGCATCTGCTACGACATTGGCTTTACCAGGATGATAACGAATTTCGCAATCATAATCATTCAAGAGTTCGACCCACCGTTGTTGCCTCATGTTTAACTCTTTCTGATTGAAGATATGTTGAAGGCTCTTGTGGTCAGTGTAAATCTCACACTTTGTACCATAGAGATAATGTCTCCATATCTTTAGAGCGAACACGACTGCTCAGAGTTCAAGGTCATGAGTGGTGTAATTCTTCTCATGGACTTTGAGTTGCCTTGAGGCGTAGGCTATCACCTTACCCCTTTGCATTAAGACACACCCAAGCCCCTTCCTGCCCTGATGTGTCACAATAGACCACAAAGTCATCACAATCGTCAGGGAGAGTGAGAATAGGTGCATCACAAAGTCTCTGTTTCAAGGTTTGGAAAGCCTCCTCTTGTTTGATCCCCCAATCGAAGGGCTTTCCCTTATGACTCAAGGCCTTTGAGTGGTAAGGCAATGCGGGAGAAATTGGCGATAAAACGTCGATAATAACCCGCTAAGCTGAGGAATGATCTAACTTCAGTAGGAGTGCGTGGAGCCTGCCATTATTGCACTGCTTTGATCTTTGCAGGGTTGACATGAATTTCGTTGTCGTTGACGACGTGCCCAAGGAATTGAATTTCCTTTAACCAGAATTCACATTTTAAAAACTTAGCGTAAAGCTTTTCTCTTTTCAAAAAGGTTAGGATAAGCCGAAGATGCCGTTCATGATCTGACTTAGTCTTGGAATAAATAAGAATATCATCGATAAAGACAATGACGAAACGATCGAGGTAGGGTTTGCACATCCTATTCGTTACATCAATGAAAACGGTGGGAGCATTGGTCAATCCAAAGGGCATGACCATTAATTCGTAGTGACCATAGCGAGTTCGAAAGGCAGTATTTGGAATGTCTTCTTCGCGTACTCTAAGCTGATGATGGCCAGAACAAAGATTGATTTTTGAGAAACAGGTGGCACCCTGAAGTTGGTCTAGAAGGTCATCAATGCGAGGTAAAGGATAACAGTTCTTGATGGTCAGCTTGTTGAGTTCTCGTACACATTCGAAAAGTTCCATCCTTCTTCTTGACGAAAAGAACCGGCGCACCCCAAGGTGATGAGCTTGGGCGTATGAATCCTTTGTCAGTCAGCTCTTGCATCAGACTAGCTAACTCTTTCATTTCGGATAGGGCCAACCGATATGAAGATTTTGCAACTAGAGTGGCACCAGGTACAAGATCGATTCGAAATTCGACTTCTCGATAGAAGGAAGTCCTAAGACGTCGTCTGGAAAGACTTGAGGAAAATCTCTAACAATCGGAATATCTTCGAGTTTCTTCTTCTTGTCTTCTCTCTTGAAGATGTGGGCTAAGAATGCTATGTTATCCTTGCGAAGATACTTTCGGGCTTGAAGACACGACATCAAATTGAGTCCTTTGGATGGGGTTTCACCAAATATACGAAGAGTTTGGCCGTCGTCAAGTGGAATTCGAATGAATTTTTCGTAACATACGACTTCGGCATGATGCTGACTGAGCCAGTCCATACCAATGATGACGTCAAAACTTCCCAATTTCATGGGAATAAGGTTGATTGGAAAATCGTGCTCGTTAAGAGTAAGAGTGCAGTCGCGTATGATAGAATTCAACATAATAGGCTCACCGTCTGTTACTTCCACCGTAAATGATTCGGCTAGACTAATGCGAGGTAAACCAAAAATAGACTCAAACTCTAGGGACACAAAACTTTTATCTGCGCTCGTTCAAATAGAATAGATGCATAGCTATCATTAATGAGAAACGTACCGTTGACCACGTTGTTATCCGCTCTAGCCTGATTGGTTTTGATGTTAAATGCTCTACCTCGTGCTGGCGGGTTGGCTTGATTGGCTTGGTTCACAGGATTAGCTTGGGCCTGCGCGTTGATGATGTTCACTAAACGCGGGCAGGTGTTGTGAAAATGTGTTGGATCACCGCAATTAAAACAAGATCTGACGTGTGGCATCATGGGGTAATTAGGTTGGTAGAAGGGTGGGCTATGGGCTGAGCAGGTGGTAACATTAGTGGTTGTTGGTAAGGCACGTGGCCCACCATTTGTTTGTTGGGTTGGGCTTGAGGTTTGTTACGGGTTTGTGTTTGAAGTGAACGACATGTTTGGATTGTATGGCCTACTCGGCCACACCCTATGCAGTGGAGACATGGGTTCTCGAAAGGGTGATGGTATTGGCATCGATTGCACTTTGGGTGAGGTCCTGTGTATTGCTTCTTTAATGGAGCGGTAGGGGGAGCAACTTAAGTGATGGGAGTGGCTGCAATAGGTTGGTTGTATAGAGTTGGTTGACTGGTAAATTTTTCCCATTTCGCTTTCTTTTGCCAGTGAATCGAGAAGAGGATCCGACTTGAGTTGGGTTGGGGGTTTCGGTCGGTGTTTTATCCTTCTTCTTTTCATCTTTGAAATCCTCATTCCTGATATGGTTCTCGGTGAGCTTAGTGGCTACCTCCATTGCTGCTTCCAGAGTTGCAGGTACAGTACTCATCACAGAGTCCTGAATCTTTGAAGGAAGACCCCGAATGTAGTGCTTGATCAAACGGTAGAGAGGAGTGAACAAGTTTGGAACCATTTGGTTCAACTCGAGAAACCTCTTATTGTAGGTTATATGATCTCCCTCTTTTTGTTTCAGAAAATAGAACTCATCTTCCACCTTTATAATTTCGCTCCTTGGGCAGAAGCGCCTTGTCATGAGTTCTCGAAGTTGTTCCCAGGTTAGGGCTACTGCGACTTCAGCGTCTCTTCTGCCCTTTTCAGCATTCCACCAAGTGAGTGCTACCCCAAATAGACGACCAGTAGCATAACAAACCTTACAGTCGTTGGGACAGTCACAATTGAGAAAGGTACTCTTCGTTTCTTCAAACCATCAAAGGAGAGCAATGACCCCTTCAGTTCGCTCATACTTTGGAGGGTCACATGAGTTGAAGTGCTTGTAAGTGCACTTAGTGGTATTTGTGGGAGGGTTGACAACATTTTGTACCTCTTGATTGATTGGGTTGACAAGGGTAGTGGCAAGAGCTTGTTAAACTTGAATTATGATATCGGGAATCACGGCAGCCATTTGTTGGGCTATTTGAGCAGCCATGCGCTCACCGGATTTTCCTGATCTCCTACTTCCATGAGAGTGCCTAGAAGACATTTACAGGAAATACGTAACGAGATTATGAGTTTGGCGTATAGGTGTCATGTGTGTCGCATAGGGTTTAGAAATAAAATTAAACGTCCACAATCTAAATGAGAAAAAATAAAATCCATTACATCCATAGGATGCCTTGGTCTTTGCTCATGTTTGGGCCTCCATATGTCCCCCCATACTTGGCCTAGGTAGTCATGTGAGCCCCATGACTACTGGGCTTTGAAGGGTTCACATTAGTTTTGGCCTGTTAACACTCGCACCACCCGATGAAAATCGTAAAACATGATTGCGAGGTGTAGGGTTGGATGGTGTCCTGGTGTAGACACAGTGCCAACTCAAAGTGGGGTTAGTTCATACAACGTTTGTTATGGCATGCTTTGGCCTAATAGGTCCTTTGTACTCTCATCGTTAGTCCCCAGGTAGGCAAACTGGTCCGTTACTTTGGATTTATATGAATTCCAATCCTAGACAGGACGTTTCGACTACCGGTACTTGTACCCTCCCAGTTACTACATGCCCGTCGTAGAACTCACTTTGATGAGATTAAAAAATGAGAACATCACAAATAAAAGAAAAGAAAATTGTTTAAATATGTGGGGATCAAGACATGCGTTATGACGGTAACATATGCATATATATATATATATATATATATATATATATATAAGCATGTTATATGGAAAATATTTGTAACACATTAAATGTCACACAAAATCATATAGTAATTTGAGTGCTTGCATGTAATTGTGTGTGAGAGAAATGTAAAACGAGTAAATGTCATAAGTTTGCATGTAACCAACTTAACACGTAAGCAATTAAATTCTAATTAACTATAGCATAGGCTCCAATGGTCTAATAACCTATCATATTACCCTATAGTCATAAGCTCTGATACCAATCTGTTACACCCTGACCCGCAGCGGATATGGTAGTCGGGGCATGATTGGGTTTTCATCAAAGCTTATGACATTTACTATTATAAAAATTTCATATTTATTATTTCAAATTTAAATAAAACATTCCAATCAAACACATGATTCATACAAACACAATAATGTTCCAAACAAAGCTTGCAAATAACAGTTTATTTCTAAGGCCCATGTCCTATGTGATCCTTGTTCAACCTGTTCACTTGTATCATGTGTAAAAATAAAGTTTTGGGTCAACAGAAGTTGGCGAGTTAATCTCATTTAATCATTAAGAAAAGTGATATGTTTATTAAAAATATGCGTTAACCAAATTTGAGAAACGTATATGTAATCTAAATCACAAATTACACAATCAACTCGTAATGTACTTGTGAGCATGATAAGCTATTTGCTGTGAGATCAAGGGTTAATCAAACATGGCCGATCTAGTATATTAGGCCACGCGACGCTCCACCAGTAAGTAACGGGGAAAAATGGGCCTAATGTGAGAGAATGATTGAAATGAGAAATATAAACACAAAATGACAAATACAAATATTATCACATAGCACGTTAGATCACATAATGGTAAGCACGAGATTTATAATAATGTGATTATAAAAGCGACATATGATACACCCCAAAAACGTGAATAAAAAAAGGGAAATGTTGTAAGATTCACTCACAGTGGGTACGATTAAGATTTGATGAAGATTGCGCACAATTGAGATACCAAGTGACGACAAGGATAACCTAAATATTCACATAATAATTGAGATAAATATATTATTTGGGTTCAATTTAGTATTTTTAAATAGCTTGTTATTTGTTAAACTATTTAAATTGATTTATGATTACTATATATATTTTGATTTGTAAATAAAATTTAATTGTATATTTTTAGGGAAATAATTAAAGGTTTAAGTAATTAAAGAAAATATGTTTTCCACTGAATTAATTTGGATCAAACCGGTTGGATTTGGCAGCGTGTGGGGATCGAACTCGTGACCTCTCGTTTGTGTGAACGCAACTCGACCAACTGAGCTACGTGTCTAACCCGGAATATATCAGATTTTAATTAACTTTATACACATACTACAACTGACCATAATTTTATTTAATTAAAAAGGTTTGGTTTATTATAAGAACAGTGTGTGGAACCGGTATCGAACCCGCATCTGTTGCTTTGTGTGCATACAGCCAGACCAATTGGGTTGTGTGTCTAACCTGAAAGATATAAGATTTTAATTAATTTTATACGCTTACAGTGATGTTTCATAATTGGGTTTTATAAAAAGGTTTGTATAATTTAACGAACCACTGTACTGTGTGTCTAACCCGGTATAAATACCAATTTTAATTTGATTTATACATAACTTCCAGTTTATCTTCTTTATTTTGAAATCACAGAACATTAACCCGACTGATTGGATTAGATTAACAACCTCATATTAGTTTGGAAATGAAAAAAAGATTAAGTAACATGATATACCAAAACAGAGAGTTTTTTTCTAACTTCCGGCGAAGATTCCTTCGACCTTGAACTGTGATTTCGGCGAGGGTTCTGATGAACAAAAGGTTTGTAGTGAGGTTTGCGAGGGTGTGTGTATGTTCTAATTGAGTCTAGAATTCTTTATTTATAGCTGATAGTGGTAGCTTGGTTCATGTTTCAGTTTCTGCAAAATCAGTTATAACGGAATGATTGAAATCTCAATTGAATGGGGTTTGATTCGTTTTCATGACGAGGTTCATGATTGGAATGGTTTTTCTCCAATCAATTGCAACAAAAAGGCAAATTTGTTAATTGCTAGATTTAAGCGTGGCTGTTACATGGCGGGTTTTCCTTCTGAATATCAGATCAAAAGAAACGAACATATAAAGGATTATCTGACTCCGGTATATCAGATGTTGTGCGGGTGTTGCAGTGGTGTGTTGAGTGTGTGAATATCTTGTGCGACCCGGGTTCGAGTCCCGCGGTCAGCACAGTATTTTTATTAATTTTGATCCTTTTTGTACTATTTATATATTATTTATTATTATATATCATTTTTATTTTCTTTATTATTATTATTATTATTATTATTTAATATACCAAAGTCTATTACACATCAAACATAAATTCGAAACATAAGATTAATATCTATACTTGATTATAAAAAATGAAGCGGGTTTTAGAACCCATTTTTCGTCAAGTGTTACAACTAACACAACCAAACAATATAACAAAAAATTAACTATATATCCAATTGTCTCACTTTATAAAATTCAAATATCCAAGAGAAATAACATAGACAACCTGAACACAAGACAACTAAACCGTAGTCCCATTCCTGATCAAGGGAAACAAACTATTTATCAATACGAATGGAAGTATCATTGTCACTCGTAAATCCTCATGTTTGGCTTTTGTAGAGAGATTAAATCAATAGAATTAAAAGTAAAAGAATTAACGCTAACTTCTTTTTCTCTTCTTGCAAACATACATAAATCAGGCTTTTTTCATGTCCGGGTTAGGGTATCAGGTATGGAAAACTTGGGTTTTTTAATACTCGGATTTGGGTACAGCTATTAAGAAAAAAACCCAATCTCATGTACCCGAGTAGAATAGGGCATGGAACCATGTAGGGTTCGGGTCGAATACATGAAATCGGGAATTAATACTTTATCTTTAAAAAAAATTCCCTTTTGTTTTATGGTGTGATTTGGGCTTGTTCCTTAGGTCCCTCCTTGGACTTTAAAAGTTTATATAATCTTAGTCATAGAAAGAAATAAATAAATCATTAAATCTAAATCATAAAAATAAAAGGGATAAATTACTGGCACATCTATCTACATATCCCATGTGTCATATACGTCTTTCAATGCCCTATACGCGTATATAGGATCCACCTATTTAATGTCAATCGTTGGCTGTCACCCAATGATTGGCTAACGATTGAGGATGTTTTAAATAAACAAGTTTGATGGGTTTTCAATATAAAAAAGGAAGAAGTTGTGAAATATTATTATAAAAAACTTCATATATTTTATAAAATATTGTTATAAAAAATGTGTATGTATCATAAAATGTCAAATACTTATTATATATTATAAGATGTCAAAATTTTCAAATTCTGTAAGTATTACTATAAAATATTATATTTATTTATAAAAAAATATTTTTTATAACGGTTCTGTCTAGATAATTCGTACGTGTCTATAATTGTGTTTGACTTATTATTTATATTCGATTTTTAGCTAAAAGGCAAAAAAATCCCTCTTTACGTAACTTATAGGGAAATGAGAGGCACATATGCCCCTCATTGCCCTGTATGTGGCGTATATAGATATTTTATCTAAAAAGTTGACAGAAATTGTATAGATATACGCTTCTCATTGCCCTATGAGCGGCGTATAGAAGTTTTTTCTTTTTGAAAAGCGTCAGATATCAATAAACTTAAATAAAATTTTATTAACCAATTTTATTGAAATTTAATACGATTTCGATTCGTTTCGTTTTACAGTTCGTCTCAGTCTGCATGTTCAACTTATATTTGATAAAAGGGGTTCGACTCACCACTGGTACCCCAGCCCACCCACCCCCTCCACCACAACCCAGCCACCCACCACCTCCAGCACAACCCACCCACCCACCACCACTACCATAGCCCACCCACCACCACCACCAGCAACACCACAATCGACCCACCACTACCACAACCTACCCACCACTACCATAGCTCACCCACAACCACACCAACCTACCACCATAGCCTACCGACCACTATCCAACCACCACCACAGCCCACCTACCACCGTCAAACCCTAACCACTGTCCCCAACCCTAACCACGGTCAAACCTACCACTGTTAAACACTAACCCGCGTCAAACCCACCACCGTCCAGGCCTAACCACCGTCAAACACCAACACCACCAAAATCGCAAAAATATCAAAAAAAGAAAAAACAAGAAAGATGAAGATTCAACAACAAATTAAAGGGTGTTACTAACCTCTTGCGAAAATCCAGAGTGTATAGTTTGATGCGAGAGAAATGGAGAGAGAGAGAGAGAAATAGTATATGGGAGATAGTATGTGTGTGTTTTTTAGTGTTTGGTGTGTGTGTTTAAATGTGTTTTGATTTGTTTCCCCCTTTTAGTGAAGATGAAAAGTTGTTTTGCCCAATACGTCGCTCATTAACCTATACGCGTCATATAGATGGTCCACCATACACATCATATTGGGCTATGAGCATCATTTAGGTCCATGTATACGACACTCATTGCCCAATATGTTGCGTATGGTATTATTTTTATAAAAAAAATTGTGACGTAAATAAGGGTTTTTATATTATAAAACAATCTAATTAACAATTTTTATAAAAAAATGTTGCGCACACTATATTTGAAACATAATATAATGTAAATAATATTTTTTTAACACGTAATAGTACAATTAAACAATTTGAAGTGTTACAATGAAAACCTGCAACAAGTTAAAAAGTGTCTTCGTGGACTTCTATTACTACCCATTAACGCCCTACTATGTGTAATACGAGACATGTACATTATGTCCCATTCTGTAGCTTCTCTACTTCGGTATATACTCCAAAATCCATTCGGTACTGGCATTGGACAATCATCCATTAACTTAACCATGATGAGATAGCCATCTTTCACATAAGCAATCGATAAAACCATGTGGTTCTGGTAAACCTCCGGACCATGGAAGATGGAGATGTAAGTTTGACAAACAAAATTGCTTAAAGGATGAACAATCACACCAAATTTCTGAGCCACCAACAATCCCATGTAAGGCGACGACATCTAACATGGCTTGGTGTAGGTTCCACGATCAACCAATTTATTGATTAATATACTGCATTATTGTAACATCCCTGACCAAAAGAGTCGAGAATAGACCACCACCGGTCTTTGTTAATGAACATCTCGTTGAGTAGCTGTTGGCGGACCCACATCCACTCACTCTGCTCCAACCCAAACCCATAATTGCGAATCGAAACCCATAGTTACCGTCCGGCTGGACATCTTCCATATGTGTTATATGTACGTACGTATGTATGTATGTATGAATGAAAGATTGTGGACGTACGTGTACCCTACCAACGGTGGAAATTGTTCTTCTGGAATCAGAATTGTCTTTTGAGTGTCCTCGTTCCTTTGTGATTGAGATTGGGTATCTTTACATCTCACAACCTCCTAACTCATTTATTGTTGTGCTTTTGTAGTTGGGTGCACCCAAGTATCTTGGTGTACCTCAGGCGGTTGATTGTCAATCATACTTGGTGAGACTTAAATAACCAAAACGATATTACACCTTATATAGATTTTTTACCTGGTTCAAACACGGGCCACACATACCCGTCATCACAGTGAAGCATAGACATAATCTCCTCCTCACCACGAACAACGTCGGGCATCCAAAATCTTTCGGAGACTTATGACTGGTTCGAATCTTCGCCAAAAATTTAACCAATGTCCCAGGTCAACATAGTGATACGAACGGTTTGATCGGGCTGTTTTATTTTTGACTTTTCATCATTTGAATGATATGGTTCCCATATGCTTGGATTAATAACATTTTTCTCGAACTATACGTCGCGTATAGGTCAATGAGCGTCGTACAAGGGGCACCTTGTCAGACTGAACTCCCTGCAATGTTAGCGATTATACCTTTAATTCCTCGTATATCGTACCTATATGTCGCTCATAGGGCAATGAGAGGCATATAGGGTTTAATACTTCGACTACCACCATTTTATATGCAACTCATAGGGTAATGAATGGCACATAGAATCACTTTTTCTTATGCATTTAATGCACTGAACCCCTATACGTCACTCATTGCTCTATACACGACATATAGGGAGGATGTGCACCTAATTTGAGAATGTACAAATACCCTCACCCTTATTATATTGGGCCTAGTACAACTGTAAGATCTATGATCATATCATATGAAGCAATACACTCCCTCACCAGAGACCATGTTATTGGCCACCGGATAGGATAAGCTGGTGACGTGCTCAACAACATTGTAAGGTATTAGACTTGTTACACATTAGTCGTATGGTTAAAAATGTGGAGTTATAGACAAATGGGCTCCCTTAATTACTATCTAACTAGGATGAGTTCTTATGTTTGGGTTGTGTCAGTGGTAATAGAGCCGAACTTAGGGTAGTGGCCTAGAAGGAACCAGTTGTGACCAATGAGGATATTGGGCCTTAAGGAAGGTCAAATGTTACAGACTGAAACCATTCCAAAGTATGGGAAACATATACCGGATTTATAGACCAGATGGGTATCCTTACCCACCAGACTTATCTTTTGAGACGACTTCTCCTCTTGCACTATAACACTTATGTGCCCTATGTGTGAATAGTTTAAAGATGAGGGCTCGCTTAACTCGTTGGGAGCTCACCTTTACTCTCTCTCTCTTTATACATACATACATACATACATACATACATACATACATACATACATACAGATGAGGGTTTAATGAGAACGCTAAATATCGTGAGAACCATGAGAACGAATGAAAAAACTACTAGAACTTAGTAAAAAACAAGTGAAATTCAAAATTTCTTTTTACACTTGTCGTTATTATTCGAATACAATTCTAGAAATTTGATTTACACATTTAAATTTACGTGAATCCGAAAATAAAGATAATTTACACATGTGTAAAAAATCTAATAAGAGTGATTTTGAGAGAAGAAATGTATTATTTGATGTTGTAATATTTTTTATGTTGTATTTTAATTAAAATGATAATTGTATTAAAAATGGTTTTGATTGGTTTCTCACTCGTTCTCACAGTTCTCGCAATATTTAACGTTCTCAAGATAACCCTCCCATATATATATATATATATATATATATATATATATATAATATATATATATATATATATACATATATTCAAATTTATGACAAAGAACCGGAAATTATATATTTTTGGACTTTAATGTAATACCCGATTCAGGTTTGTGTATTGTATCTGGTTTATAAGAAGCTGTAGGTTTACATGGGGTTTATATGCAGTAAGGTTTTTTCAACTAGAAACTTGAATCTGTATTGTGCTTTTAGTGTTTTGACTTTATGAACCATAAGAACCATGTAATATGTATTTATAGTGTGTAAATTGATCGATAGTTTTAATTTTTAATTTATAAATGAAAATGTTATATTCTATAAAAGTATCTACGCATTTATAACTTAACTATTTGTAATAGACTTTAGGGGAAAGTTCATTTGAAAAGAAATTTAATGGGAGAAGAAAAAGAAGAAAGAGTATAATGATAAAACATTAAATAGTTTATAACTCCTCTCATTGATTATGTTATTTCTCATTAATAAAGTAAAAACATTTTTTCCTACACATTTCAAAATTTATCCTACATATGTTACATGTACCGGAATTTACCATACACACATGTAAATTAGCCCTACACATTTCAAAATTTATCCTACACATACTAAAATTTATCCTACACATGTCAAAAATTGTCCTACACCATAAATTATTTTATTTTGAAAGAGTATATGAAAAAAATGAGTTAAAGTTTAATTAATTAGCTAACTAATGATAATTATAAATTTACCTATTTGCTCTTTTCATAACATTAAATACACAAATTAAATAAAATAAATAGAGAATTTCTATTGGTTTAAAAGTTATTCTTTTTATTTCTTACAAAATTTTTCTTCTCATTTGAACTCTCGACATAGACTATATGTATACATATTGTGAGGGTTGTAATCAAGGGTCGCCCATTTATCCAAAGCATGTTTTAGGTGTTTATATAAGATGAAAATTGGTTTTAACTGAAGGGGTGTTCTTTGGGTTTTTTAAATTGGGTTTTGGGTTTTCAAAGCTAAAGATATAACCCGATAACCAACCCTTTCTAGGTTCGGGTTCTTCGGTGTTCGGGTTAAATGGTTCGTGTTTTATCGAGTCGGGTTAGATCGGGTTTCGGGTTAGAAAATCGGCTAAAAAGTAGGTGTTATTCTATCCATTTAGAAGAGTTTGTCTGGCTATATTTGGGTTGCAAAAGGGATATGTAATGTAGACTTGGGTTTGTTGAATACTTGACATACACATAATACATAAAAACATGCCATTATATATTATATTAATTTAAACTTTTAAGAAAATACAGATGAAATCGGAAATGATTATGAAGTGATAAAATTTTACCTAGGAAATAGAAGGGAGTCAAGGAAACGATAAATTAGAAAATCACATTTTAATTGTATGTTTGAATTCCTCGGGTTATTCGGGTGAACCCGAAACTTAGATTTCTAATCCAAACACTGACCCAATAAACTATAGTCGGGTTCGGGTATAACCGTTATCGGGTTCGGGTTAATCGGGTAAGCTAGTTTTTCAGGTCGGGTCATCTCGGGACGGGTTTGGTTTTCGGTTAAAAAGAACACCCCTATTTAAGTTTTGTCCATCTATCCATATGTCCGTTCCAACATTTTTTGGGTACAAGGCGAAATGAAATTTTGGGGTTCTTTTCCTTTTTCGATTATTATAAACGGTACTTTTTTATACGTATTTAGAATCAAGCAAAAATTTAACACAACTAAGACAGAATGGCTTGCTTGTATAAGAAATCAAAAAATTTGTACTAACTATAGTTAGCATATAACTTTTCTTTAAATTGGGGATCCAGCTTATACTATAGGTCCGGCTCTGTCTATCATCTCATTTTTCTTTTTTCATTTTTTATCTTCTCCTTCTCTTATTATTATATCTTTGTTAAAATAATGAGTCACAAGGATGAAGAACGGGATAAATCATTAACCTTATAAGATATGCATCTAGGATGACGTTCAAACTCGAATGCCAACACTAACAGACTTACCAGAGTTTTCATGTGTCATAAAACATATGATATTTATGTGTGCTATAAGTATCTGACCCTTGGGTAACAACAATCTGTGGCTAATATTTATAGATCTTTCACCTATAGGATAACAATACATATAAAGACGTATATATGAGGGAGAATTTCAACGTAGATCATTATATGCAAATTCTAAAATATGAAAAGAAATCATTAACTAGAATAATAAGGTGTAATGCATTTGTTCTTTGTGGTTAAACACTGATAACATTAAAATCAAACACACCCTAATTAACAAAAACTCAGTGCTCAAATTTGAATTTGTAGGTGATGTCATGTTAATGAAATGCTACTTTAGTATCAAGAGAACTTCGGGACAGTCCCATGATCCGGGATTTGAGTTTTTCATGTCGATGGCAGTCACTTGAGTTGTTTATTTCAAGACCGAGGATGAGATCTTGCAAGACCTTCCCATGCTGGAGCAAAGACTCAACCAGATTAATGTGATCTTCCGAAAACCCTTGAATTTTTACAACCTTTAGGTGATGTAGAAGGGGCTCCAAATCTTTGGTTTTGGTATCCCAGCATTGTTCTGTCCAAGAGTTTGGTAAATCCAATAAGAGTTTGCCCCCCTACAAGAATGGTAAATTAAATCATTATTATTTACCTTGTAAACAAGAATCAAACATACACAATACTCATAGCAAGGCCCCTGAAGTAATATGGACAAGGGCGGAACTATTCGTATTTGTGGGCGGACGGGAGCACCCCTGAAAAAAAAAATTTCGTCGAACATCCTGACCGCACCCGTTGGAAATTTTCACCCGCACCCCTTAAAAATTTTCAACCGCCCCTCTTAGAAAAATAATGATGAATTTAAAAAAATTAAAACACTGATTATTATTAATATATAAGTATACAATACAATTTATATTTATGAGTTCTTTAACCATTTAATTAATTACTGAACCCAATCTAAGCCCAATCTACAATCTAATTTTATTAACCCAACTATCCAAACCCAAACCCAACCCAAAGATTTTGAACTAAATAAAATAACCCAAACCAACCCACCCATTCGGTTTCCAAAATCCAAATCCCACCCCAAAAAAGAAGCCTAGCGATAGCAGAAGCAACTCACAACCGGACGAGTTTTTTGGCCAGAAAATTCAAAATTCTCACTGTTCCTACCAGACTTATAACGGGTATCCTTTCTTTATTGATTGTTTTTTGTTGTTTTATGTGTGATTAGGAGAAAATATAGATGTATAAGGGTTTGATTTTTTTATGTTTTTTGATGGTTTTTTTGGTTGTTCACTTGTTCTAGACTTGTAGTCAGTAGCGGATCCAGCTCTGTTTTGTGGGTTCACATGAACCCACTCGGGTTGGAAAAAAAAAGTGGGAAAAACAGTGAGAACCTTGTATGATTTGAAAAAAGTTAGTGAGAATCTATTAAAACGAACCCACTGAAATTTTTTTTTGGATCTGTCATTGCTTGTAATTAATGATTTTGTTGATAACTAATCAATATTGAAAACTAGGGCTTCAATGTTTAAAGATTAAAAATTGAAAATTATGAGTATCGTTGAACATGATTGTTTATTTTGTTTAAGTGTTGTTTTATAAACTTATGGAGTGATTTATATGTGATAGGAACCATGAACGATTTATATAGAGAAAGACTTGCTTAATGAAGTATGTTTAGATGATGTTTTGGATATATTTCAAAAAATGAAAACCCGTAGGGCACAATTTTAAATATATTTGTAATGACGTTTGACGTGTTTTTGATGATTATATAAATTTTAGTTTAATGTTCTTTTGTTTTACATGACCCATATAAAATATCATAATATTCTTTTGTCTTACATGACCCGACCCGCTATGAACCGATTTTTTTATATAGCTAGTGGCCTAAAATCGTTATAAATATTCCACGCCTCCATGGAAAGTTTTTTTGGTCCGCCACTGAATATGGAAACATGATTTGAGAAACTAATCAGAATGCATTGAATCGAGTTCATAACACTTACTCTTTTTTCGCGACTGTGACTGTAGGTAATTTTGATAATTAGCGTGTGGATCATAGGGCAGACCTTGAGTACACTTGCCAAGTCCATAACCTCGCTAGTTTGTAACTCCAGCGAATTGAGCTCCACGAATGGATTGAAAAGGGTAGCCACAAGTGAATTGTTCTTTGATATAATCTATTTCCAAGAAATTCAGTTCTTATGACCAAATATGTGAGTATTTTATCAAATGACATATCATGTGAGCTGCTAATAAGACTAATATTCATGGATATCCATACTGATAATTTAACTATTAACAGTCCAAACTTTCACTTCCATTATAAAAAACAAGTACTCGCTTAATCCTCGTAGATTTACACTTGATTACCACTCGAGTGGAAATCACGTGTAAATTTTCGAGTGTAATCTATGATAAGGTTGCTCTTGCCAGCAAAAATAAATAAAAGTTAGAAGTTGACATTTAAAATGACAATATAATTTTTATCGGTTATGGGTCATAGTAAATAATAAAGTACCTGAACAAACTTGTGTTCTAGGGTTAAAGACACAACATGAGAGAGTCCAGAAAGAAAACTAGGCGATCCGCTTTGGAACTTCTTAGCATCAACATATAGATGAGTTAAAACAAACCCAATAGTTGCCTCATGCAAACAAACTAGCACAGTGCATACAGTTCTTGCTAGTAATTGGATTGTCCTCCCAAACAAGAGTATGCAATCTTGGTGTATTGATGTCAACCCAAGTATCAGTCACACCAAAAACATCAAAACAGCTTGAAACCTTTAATTTCACCAATCTAGGTGAAAAAATCTCCAATCCTTGTAGACAACCAACTCTAAGGTGTATTAGATAATAACAATGTTTTAAGTGCAGTTTCTTGAGCTGTGGAAACGAACATTCACTGAACATGTCTCTTAAAGATGCTTGATTGTCTAGGTAAACATCCGAAAGCCACAATGTTTGAAGAGTTTGAAACCCGGATCTCACTATTCTGGATGGAGGTAACCTAAAAGAAGGGTAAGCTTTCACCTTCAAAACCCTCAAACAATCATGGGTAATTATGCTTCTAGGAAAATTAAATATGTCACTAGTTTCAACCCGAATGTCAAGCTCTTGCACGCCAAGCCTAACCGCACTCCGGATCAATGCTTGCAGCCCAGAAAAGCTCATGCGAGCATTGAACAGAAGGCTCCTAACATCTGAAAGCTTGTCACGAAGCGATAAAATCTGGGTGATCACGCTTCCATTGCGTAGGTTGTTTAAACTACCAATCTTTTTACACAAGTTCCTGATGGAACAATGGAGGTGAAATCTAGATCAGGCAAGGTGTGCCAAAGAGTCCTCCATCTCTTCGACAAGATGCTTGTTTAACCAATTTGATGGGAAGAAGGAAGAGGATGTGATGAAGAATAGCATCGGGAAGATCAGTTATTCGATCTTCACCGGTGTTGTTTTCGGAAGAATGATTAGGGTTTCGAAGCTTTCGTCTCTTGGCAGATCTTGTTTCCATCGTATTATTTGATTGGTTTTGATTTTGGATTTGAACGTTGATGGATGAACGAATGGATGGATGGTGTGGTGAAAGAAATAGTAATAGGTTAGGGTTTGAAAAGTTCAACAACTGGACTTGTAAAACGAGAGGAACGCTTGAGTTTGTTTCGATTGAATTGCCCATTCTTTTGAAATAATTAATAGAGTAAAAAAATCCGTTCCCATATTATATGCAATCACTTTCATACACCCATATTATATGCAATCACTTTAAGATTCAAAAAGATACATAATATAATTTTGAGAAATAATAGTTACCAACCTTTTTGTAAATTATATCAAATTGTTTTGCATTTTAAAATTATAATGTAATAAGTTCACATTTAAATTCAAGAAAAAAATAATCAAATTTTGAGAAACAATAATTACCAGTTTTTTTTTAAATTATTAGATTGTTTAGCTTTTTTTAATTTTAATAATAATAATAATATATTAAGTTGTATGGGTATGTTTCGGCTACAAAGACTAAAATTTCCTAAAAAGTGTACAAAGTCAAAGAAGTGTGGTACCAAACCCAAAGATAATAGAGTGAATATCACCATGGAAACGTTGGGGAGTCACGCTACAAATTATTCACAATATGGTACTAAAGTTTAAACTTTATTGAACTATTGAATTTCATTGTCTTTCAAACATAAAGGATTACAAAAAAATATTTTTAGATTAAAGCAAAACTAAGGCCCGAGTCCATTCCTACTTGTAGCATACTTGTATATCATCAAACATTTGTACCTGAAACATATGTGAAAATAAACGATCAACAATAAAGTTGGCGAGTAACATAGGCTTTGTAATCAAATTCATGGCTACAAATTGCAATACGTTGTCCGACTTCAAGATTCAATGAGTTAAATGAACATTGTAACCAAATGTGTATCAAATGTGTTTGGCATTGCAATATATTTAACCAATTACAAGAGTTGGTATAATAAAGAAACTTTGTAGCCTATCTTGACGAGAGTGTTTCTTTCTAAAAGTCGTGTGAATAACCAATTGTTTGAACTTCAATTGTATGGTTGATATATTTGAAACTATTTGTGATTTTGTATAAACAAGTGTTGCCGTGTTGTAATACATTATGTGTTGACTTGTCAGACAAACCCAAGAAGGGTTCGTCAAAATTGCACAGTTTCTTCCATTCCCTAAACAAACTTCCAACACAAACCTTGGAAGCGGGAATGGCGTTGTTAATCCTATGGCACCATAACATACTATTGGTCAGCTTGGCCAAAGTTAATGAATGTATTCGTGTTATGGATAACGCATCACCAAGTTTCACACAAAATTGAAAAGCATATTTTATATTTAAACCATAGATGTAATAATGTTTTGTAAATTTGGAAAAGTAGTTAAGCATATATGAATCATCCCAAAATATTTTGAAAATGGAAAAGTGGGGACTATGTACCACTTGATTGTCGATGATAAGTTTAAACGTGCTTGCAAAGCTTAAGTGTTTCCGAATAATTTGAATAATTATTTAGCTAGTTTATATTATGGTTTAAATGGAAGACCTGATAGAATGTGGCTTAAAATCAAACAAGCGAATGATCTCGTGTAATATGATGTCAAAATTTATAGTTTTGAGACTTAAAAGTTCATTTGTCGTAAAATGAAATTTCGGCCTTTTTTTACTTTTATTTAAAACATGTTTGACTCATCATTTCTCCTACTAAATGTGATGATTAGAGGGTGTAATCATAATGGATTAACACATTCATTATTACGATCACGTAAGAAATTTTAATTTGAACTTTGACTTGACCGAAAAGGTTAGAATCGAAAGTCAAAGAAAAAGGCAATTTGCTTAACTTTTGGCTAATACCTAACTAATAAAATGAAAAAGACTAGGAGAAACACTTACTAGTGTTTGGATGGAAAGGTTAGAACTTAGAAAAGGAGGCTTCAAGTCCAGAAGCAAGTTCCAAGAGTGATTTGAATGAGAAGAGAAAGAATGGTGTGAATAAAAACGCAAGAATAAAGACCTATTTATACTAATGGATGATCAAGGAGGTGTTACCAAGTGTGTTTAGGTGTTGATTAATGTCCTAACTTGTGTCAAGACCATAATTAAGGTGACAAAGATGGTGCAATGTGGCAATACTTGGAGGACAAGGCTGCTGCCAACTCAATTATGCAAATTGGGCATCTCTTGCAAATCGTAAGAGGCATAGCCTTGCGGTCCGCAAGGTCCTCTAACGCAGAATATATTATTTTTTGACAGTTTTGGTCCATATACTTGTATTATCAACTTTTGTCATTTTAAAACCTTCTAACTTGTTATTTAAGTTATGTGAAGGGTATCAAGGCACGTGTAACTTGGATTTTGTTCCGGAAATGTTATGAATATATTTTTGGTTGAATGTACGATTACAAAACTCGTAGAAAAGAAATATAATTTTATTGAGTAAGAAAATGATCAAAGGTTCACATTTTTTGAAAATTTGCTATGGTTACACAACCCACATATAACCAAGTAAAGATTACTAAAACATCATATTCAGACCATATGAGTCCATAAATTATCATATTCTAAAGGCCTACTTCACTTTGTTCACTTTTTAAGAGTTTTGGACCTTAACATTTAGTAATTAGATAACTAATTATAATGGTTGCAAACTTATTACTTAAGTGTTTTCTATGGTTGATTTTTCATAACATTGTTGGTCCTTACTAGCTAACACAGTTAAAATTTTCAATTAAGTCAAATTAAATAACCAAAGTACCCTTAGTATTGAAACAAAACAAATTAATTAAAACAAACAAGTTAAATAAATTTAAAAAAAAAGAAGAAAACAATGAAATAAATAATGCTAGTACCTTAATATATAAAGCTCTACCCAAACCTCAGTGTCGTTTATTCTTTGTTGTCCTAGATTGGCAACCAAGACCACTAGCAATGTTCATTCACTGGCTGTGGCACTCTTCACATCCCACTCTCTCATTTTCTCAATCGCTTACCGACACACAAACCAGATCGGCCTACACCTCAACTCATCGATCTCCATCTCGTTGCTCACCATCACTATTCCTATCTCTCGATCATCGACCAACATCCCCTGCAACTTGTCTTCCATAGCAGTTAGATAGAAGATGTTGCCAATATAAGTTGTCACCGACATTTCTAGTTCTGGGCGATAAATTTGTGTTGACATCTGGTTTCGCGGCTCAGGTCAGCCCATTATGTTTCTGTCCAGTTTCTCGCCAACTCTGTTTGCCAACAATCGTATTGCGGACGATGGTCAAGTAGTACATGTCGCTTCATCCTTCAGGTTGGATGTGTTGCAGAGGATGACTGTTTTATAGAATCGTCGTAGGTAGTGCTCCTCGTACTTGAATTGTTGTCAGAATAGGTTGTGTGGTTGAAGAAGGGGATTATGTGTCACACCCCAACCAATGGTGGAAACATTGGTGTGAGACGAACGAGATTATTCAAAACATCATAACGTACTAAAATTTCACAATAATTGAATAATCAAAATTTCATTTCATTGCTAACTTCAAAGGTGCAACTGTCTTGAAAGGAAAGTACAACAATTTGCAATTTAACATGACTAAACGTAAAGGAAATACATAAAGTAAAGTTAAAGTAGATTTTCCGAATTTCATCATCAATTTCCTGTAGCATGTATTAAAGTATATGTCAACAAAAAAAGGTCGGTAAGCATACAAGTTTGATTTACATAGCCTACGTATAAAGTCTCATATCCAACATGGCAATTTGTACACTAAGTTATATAACATACTAGCATGCAAAATCTATAAGTCAAACCAAAGTGTCCACTAGTGTAATCTCGTCATCGAATGAAAAAGACCGTTATGATAGAACACTTAACAATGACCCCAAAACAGGCAGTGCTATTCCTATATCGCTATACATGTTAAGGTAGGCTAGCGAAGTTAATTGACAAATAGGTTGCATGGATGTATTTTAGAATGTATAAAAATCAAGTATAACGAGTAGCATGTTTTAATGGATTGAGTGTTTTCATAAGATTGATTGGGCGTATTTTGTGAATTTATAAGTTATACATGTTATCATAAAAGGGTAACAAAGGTGTGTGAGTCTATGAATTTGATGATGGAATGGATTTAGGAGTTTTAACAATATGAAATTACACAAAAATCTATCTTGTAAGAACACTTATTTGGACACCATTGTGATTGATGTTCTTCATGAGTTTTACACTCCTTGGAAGTCCAAAGTAAGGAGTTCAACACTTAGATAGAATGTGATATCCAATGCTTCCAGGTTAACGGCGTTAACCCTACAAGTTATAATCGCACAAGTTAGTAACACACGAACAAACATATGGAGTTAATTTGATTAACTTTGCAAAACAAAGGACCTGTATGTCATTTTATAAAGTTATGTTGATAACTTCTTGTCCAAGTTTAAGAATTGGAAAACTTGGGGGTCCTTTTGTGCATTTGCTAAAGTTTTGTTTAACAAAATATATAATAAAACCAAACCCAACCCTGGATTGTCCCCATTCCCCAGACATCGACCTCTCTCCCTCTTTCACATCTCTTTAGAAAACTCAAGAAGAAGCAAAGAAAACTCATTCTTTTCGGGTTCTTAATCTTCATCTCTATCACTCTAGGTAATCTCTTTAAAACACACTCATAACTTGTTATTAATGGCTGCATTTTGATTGATTTCTTGTTATTCTTGATGTATGATAACATGGATTTTATGTGTAATGTGTTGATGATAATACTTGTTAGTTAGTAACTCTATGATCATGTATGCATACTAGGGTTTTGATTATGTTTGATGTTGATGATGAAACTTGACGCTAAATTCATGTATGTGGTATTGTTGGGATTTTGATTGCTGAAAACAGGGTTCGTAGTGTCATAAACATGTTATAATTGAAAGCTGAATCCAAACAGAACCTGATCAGAATTTACAGCCGACTTGTATTGGCTGTAACATGGGCATAATTAAAAAAAAACGTGTGTTTCTTGAGTCTAAGATGAACTTCCAGGAAAAACCTTTCAAACCCCACTGGAATGGCATTTTTTCGACGAAAAATGAATGTTTTATGAATTTTTCTGTATTGAAGGTTTAGGCTGCGTTTTCTGGCAGAATTTGCAGCCTATTATTAATGTCATAACTCAATGTAGGAATTGAGTTATGATCTCAAATTTTTACTGTAGGTGCCTCCTGGAGGTCATGAAAATATCCAACTGGATTACGTCAAGCGGATAATTAAGAATTTTTAAATGGATTTTTCCGTAAGTTGCAGTCAGAAAGTGACGAATCTGGCCACTGTATAGTAAATGATTTTTTTCTTTAATTTTTGGTAAAGAGTTAGACTCTAAAAATTTAACATAAGGCCAATCCCTTCGAAGCATGTCACGCAATAAGATCGTAATTTTTGCAACCTCGTAAGTACGGAAAACGAGCATTCTAAAACAGCCTAATTTCAGTGAATTTTGTTATGTATGATTATAAGTGTATAATTGTCGAACATGCTACGTTTAATATCCGCACATGCTTAATGATGATATAAATAGTGTAATTGCACATCGTATGTTATATTGTGAACATGTGCTTGAAAGCTACTAGGTAATATATTTGTGACAACTTGTACGCATGTTATTTACTAGATAGGTGTAGGACGTGGTTGACTATTCTAGCTCGTATAACTTAATCTGTCGAGCTAATCTAAGGTGAGTTTACAACTCTTTACTAAAAGCATGTGTCATTGGTTTCGGACAACACACTTATTTCCCTGGTTTGGGAAATACATACGATACCCCCGGTTTGGGGATACACGCGCATTCCCGGGTATTGGGTACCACACTCTCCTTGGATTGGGACCACCTAGTATTCCTGGTTTGGAATACTGTTAAGTACTATATTTATACTTCATGTCTTTAGCGGACTAAAGAACTCTATCTAAAAGTCCACACATTATACCGATTAATCGCTAGGGCCTGGCGAACAGGATAAGTTGATAGCGCTATTAGGTTTGACAAACCTCACACCGTACCTGGGAGGACTGGCGTGAACTTTTATGCCTTGGCAACTGGTCAATGATGATAGACATTGACAGGGGCACAAACATCTACAACAATCAAGTTTCGGTACCACACAGTTTAGTAGCTTAACGATGAGTTAGCTACCCATTACATGTCTTATAAAATTAAAGTATTTAAACGAACTTATTTTTATAATAACACTGAAAACTGTGAACTCGTCAACTTTATGCTGACACGCTATTACATGTTTTGCAGGTCAGTAGGTATAGGTTTGGATGAGCATTGCAATCGGCTGGAGTGTGTGGTTCGTAAAGCCTTATGTTTTGTGTATTTATTAAACTTGTGGTTTTATGGTTTGATGGATTTTACTTTATTTTTCCGCTGCAACATAAATTGTGTTTTGTACTTTTAAACATTGAACTAATCGTGTTGATTGTGATGATTTTACAACTTTAATAATTAGTTCAACATGATTAGTGTCTGAATCCTGGTCAGTCGCACACCTCGCGGTAAAACTCCGCATGTGGATTCTGAGAGTGTGACATAGAATTCCACCTTAACACTTGATAGTCAACCATAGATTGGTTGCTATCATGGTTCGAGTTTGGTTGATTATTACATATATTTTTTATGTATATAGATATAGCCTAAGTTTAAATCATAGATTGTCAAGTACGGTCATGCATGGGTTGGATGAATTCATTAACTCTTTTATTCACCAATGCACAAATCATCTCATGGATGATTCGGATGATCATGAAACATAAGTCTAATAATGTAAATACAAGTATCTAAATCATCTAATTTACCTAAACAATCAAGTGATTTGACTAGACGAGTGCATTCCAAACATGGTCAGTGTTTGAAGACTTGGTGTTGTCATGTTCACTTTGTTACTTGGAAGTTGTTCTGGTGACTTAGAAAGTGAGCTAAACATCTATCATTTCTGTAATAATCATCAATCCAACCTATTCCAACAATGGGATTTATGGCAACTTAAAGATGTTCAAGAAAAGAAGTAGGATGAACAATGTTATGAAAAGTTTCACAAAAAGAGAATTTTAAATCCAACTTTTGGTCTCAAAATGGTGATGTTCCAACTTAGTTTGTCATGGTAAACTTGTGAAAACACTTCTAGAGGTTGTCCAACTATATTGAAAGAAGAAAAAAATGAGAAAAAGCGTTCAAAATTCACTGTTTTAAACCTTGATACAATCTGTCAACACTTGGAGATTTGGAAGGATCTGCTAATGTCATGTCAATGGGTTTTTTTCTCTTTGTTTTTTTTTTGATTTTTTAATTTCCATTATAAAGCTTACACTATAAATGGTATACGCATTTAGTCTTTTTTATTTATATTTAATCTGTATTTTTTTCTAATAACTTACGTTCGTTGCCTTAAAAAAAACTCAATACTATGTTTGTTTTGTTTGTTTTTTTCTCTTGACGTGCCGCTATAAATTTTGTTGCAAACAGAGTTGTATTCAAAACGGGTATTCTTTTGGAATCATAAGCTATACATATGTCGATACCTTGATGAATCGATCGGTTCTTACCAACACAATAATGGTATCGGTGTTAGTGTCATCCTATCATTATCAATTTTATCAAAACCGGAAAACCGGTACTGTATTCATTTGTATGGTTTTCTATCAATAGTTACGAAATTTGAATAAAAACTGAGTGAAAACGAAACTCTCAAACTCCAAATTGGTGGAGTTAGATTGGTTATCCAAATTTGGAGTTAAAAAAAGCTATGGACAGGTAAGATTGGTGAACCCCACTAGTTATTCCTAAAAAGAAGAAAAAATGAACAGAAAAAAACCATTTACATGAAGTATAAACCCTTCGTATCATCTCTAACAGCCACCTGCTTCACCTCTGCCGCTGTTTCACCTTCGGCCGCCGCCGCTAACTGCCAATCACGATTCTTCCTCCCTCACTGTAACTCTCTATCTGTTTTGATGTATTTCATCTAATTTTAGTTTTAGGGCTTTATCTATAGTTTTCGGATGCTGAAATTATGAACATTGATTAGTCTCACTGAAACCCTAATTTGGAATATTGAACTCTGATTATGAAATTTTGAAACTTTAACTGACGTTAGTTAATGTTCTTTCACCTCTATCTCAGTTTATTTAATTGTCTCCCATCTTCTATTTCTTATTAATTTCTTATCAGTAACTATATTTTTCAATGTTTTTGGGTGTTGCTTGTTTAACACTGAGTTAATTATAACATTTTTACTGATTCCAAAATATGCGGGTTTAATAACAAATGATGCTTTAATTGTTTTTGTCACAAGAATATGGGTAGGAGTTAAGAAGAAAAGGGCTAGAAAAAATGAACAAAAAGGAAGTGTTTAAGCTAGCAAAAGGCTTCAGGGGAAGAGCAAAGAACTGCATCAGGATAGCTAGAGAAAGGGTGGAGAAGGCACTTCAGTATTCTTATAGAGATAGGCGCAACAAGAAGCGTGACATGCGTTCTCTTTGGATAGAACGCATCAATGCTGGCACTCGTGTACATGGTGTATGTTTTCTCTCTTTAATTATATATGCATACAGACATGCTCACATACTGTTCATCTTTGTTAATGTAGAAGGCAATCTATTCACAAGTTTTTAGCTTTTGTTACGTGGTTAGTTGATTATTATGTGCTTATTTTATACACAGGATGTTTACATGTAAATTATTCTTAGACATGCTTGCCTAGCTATGATATCATACAGTCTATTTCTTTTTACAGTAGGATTCTATTCATAGAAGAACAAGTCAGAATTTATCTTTTTTTACTGTTATAGTTACATTGTCTGATGAAATTTGATGTACAGATTACTAGTAAAACTTTAATTACAAATGTGAGAGGTATATTAATTTCTCATAGATTACAAATGAGGATAGAGTGGAACATATACAGTTACATCATAAAGAATCTCCAGGCTTCTACTTGGCTCAACTTACTCTGCGTGTTTGTGGATAGTTGTTTACAGCTGGCAGTACGTCGTCCTGCAGCATATGAAACTTTGATATAGGAACATGCCGGAGGTGAATGTGTCAAGGAGGGTATGCTCCATTGTTATAGGCACTGATTTGAAGATCTTAAAGTAGACAATAGAGCCAAAAGATAGCAAGTGTTTGGTATTTAGCTTTACTAGAAGAATAAGAGATGACTGTTTGTATCTTAGATTACCAAGAAATGTTGCTTGAGCCTAGGAAAATGATATAGCCAGATATGCGTTCGCTGGATTGAGGGTGGCTTACACAATCACTGTCAGTCTGTCACACAGCAAACTAGGCAGTGTAGGTGAGATTGTTGAGTTGGGGAAAAAATAATTCTTGACCAAGGCATAGTTTAATGTATTGTAGGACTCTAAGAAGAGCTTGCATATGTGATGTGTTGTTTTTTTAGATATTTCGTTAATAGCTTCAGCAAATCAACATGATAAATCATGTGGGGGATGGTTAGATGAGTAACTTCTTAAAGTAAGTCCTATATAAAGACACAAGAGGGGGAAGATTATCATGAGTAAATGTCTATTTAATGTTTGGATCAAGCTGGTTTGGATACAAGAATGTTCAGCACTACTTCAGCATGAAAAAAAACTAATACGGGTGACATGTTCAGCACTACTTCAGCATCAAAGATCTCGGGGCACTTCACTACTATTGAGGCATAGAGTTCCATTAAAAAACTCACCTGGTTTATCCATGTCACAGCAATAACATGAGCTTGAACTTCTCAAATATGCTAACATGGACTAGGGCTGTTATGAGTAATGACTAGTGATTTTGTTAAACACTTTTGTGCATAAGCCCGTATAGGGAAAATTTTAACCTACAGTGTTAGGAGCTAGTGGTGTGGTGTAGCCTTGAGCGACGGTCATGCGTACCTCTTTGTTTATATTCCAATGTTAGAATGCATTATTTATGCTTAATTGCTCAACATTCTATCCATACGTAAAGCCATAGCAAGAAGAGCCACGTATGTATGTTTGCAACAGTGGAAAACATTTCTTTATATCGTACACTCTTTTCTGTGTAAGTCCTTTGGCAACACGTCTTGCATTGCATCGTATATTTAACTATCATTTGCATTTAATCATGGATATATTTGTAGGTAAAGTGGTAAGTTTCCAAGTTCGATTGCATTCAAGAGCTTATATATGTTTTTCCATAGCTTGATTAGCTTCATTCCATATATTGCCCTTAGATGCTTGAATAGAAGTGTATGGTATTATTAGTTACATCAATGAAATGGTGCTTGTGTGAGTGGAGGTTAAAATAATCAAGAACTTGGTTTTAAAAAGCGCGCTCTAGGTGCGGGCGATTGAAAAAAATGCCTCAGGGATTGAGGCGTGCTTCATGTACATGTGAGTTATAATTGGTTAAAATTACGGTATGGAGGAGGCTGATGTGTTAAAATGACCAAAAGTATGAAGAGATTATGAATGGCTTACTTGATCAAAATGCTGATATGTAAATCGAGAGTTGAGAGATGTGCAACTTTTGGTTGTACATAAACTTATATGGGCTGTACGTACTGCATAGATAGAGCAACGCGTTGCATACGTGAGGCTCTAGCTTCGCACCATAGCTTTTGGGGCCTAAACACCTCGGAGCGCCTCACGCTTTTAAATACTATGATAAAGAAACTGGGAGTGATGATATTTAGTGGTAGCACGCTTAACAAATGATTTTTCAAGTGTAAAGTGATGGTTGGTGTGTAGATCTAGTCAAAGTTTTGGTTGAAGATGGTAGAATTATTATTAGGTTTATGATCTGACGCTGATGTGGCAGTAGGATTAAATGTAGGTTGATATTGCTGGTGTTGAGGCGTGAGTTGCTTTCTGGAACCTCTTTACTGAATCTTTACTTCAGATAATTTTGATCTTTCTTAAGGAAGCTTACAATTATCATGTTCTATATGTGCAGTCAGTTTATTGAATAGTATTTATTATAATACTTATTTATTATTCTCCTACAAAATCGCAGGTCAATTATGGTAACTTCATGCATGGACTTGTGAAAGAAAACATCATGCATGAACCATATAGTTTCAAGGCTCTAGTTGATGTTTCGCGCACTGCTTTTCCTGGAAACAAGAGCATGGCATCGGCTCCGAAGAAGAAAGGCCTGCCGATTTTGGTTTGAACATGACTATTTTATATTAGTCTTACTTTAAAAGCCTTTCTTAGATCTGTTAAAGAGTATGAAATGTATTTTTTTTTCCATATTATGCTAAATAAGTCTCATCTTGGATTTTTGTAAAAATATGGTCCGCCTTCAAAAGCCATATATGTACGGAACTGAAAGCACAAAATTTTATATTGGCAAATGGAATTGTTCTTGCTTTTCTAGTCAACTAGATTGCAACAAAAAATTTACTATTTTTTTAATTTTCGGATTTTAGTTAATTATGTTTTTTTAATTGGTTTTAATAGTTATATTTATTTGTTTTTACAATTATTTTTTGGTAACAGTTCTTCTATTGTTAATAAGAATGCAATGGAATTGTTACATGGATTAACTTACAGTTAATTAGCTTAAAAATTACCATAATGCCCCTCTTAATTACAAAAAACAAAACCCACCAGATTCCCTGTCTACATACTGAGTTACTCTCATCCCCACTTCATCTCCCACCACCACATAAACCCAGCCTAAAACTATCCATTCTCCATTTTACTAGAATTAAACACCAATTCCCTCGCATAATCACCCGTTGCCACCATAACCCCATACACCATTGCAAATACGGCTGGCTCACCGCACACACAATGACTGTGCTCCTGTTTTCGCTAGCGTATAACCTCTCCATTTCGCTTCAATCCAAACCTTAGAAGGTGTGAAAAACGTCGAACGGTTGCCGATCCACGGTGAGAAGACGCTGAGGAGAGTGAGGAGGAGCAAGAAGGTTGTTCGGTTTAAGATCATGGAGAAATTGTAGGGGTTATCCGAGGATGATTTTTGGAAGAGTGAAGTGTAGGGTTTGTGAAGTGGTCTTTGGTGAGTGATGATAATGTTGGTGACATTGAGTTTATGTGAAAAATTTTGTGGATTTATTCGATTGTTTCGCGTGTGTTTGTATGTGTAGATGAAGATTGAAGACTGAGAAGTGACTGTGTGAGAGTTTGACTGGGTGAGATGTGTGATTCAATGGAGGGTTTCTGATTGGATCTGAAAACAGGATGGTTGTTTGGGAGTTTTGCTAACTTAAGCCGGTACCGCTTCGGTGATTTACTTTGAGAGGTAATGGTGGATTTTAAGATATGGTACATGCGGTAAATGAAGAAGAAGGCGGGCCCACCAACGCCATCATATTCTCACCAACAAGTTTGGTGGTCTGTAGTGGCCGGAGTTCGTGGTGGTCGGCGGTTGATGGCGGTGTTTGATGAAGGAGAAGGTGTGACTTTTAATAATAACAATGGCTTTATGGTCATTTCACACGAAACCGACAGAAGAAATAGATGGGTTAACAGAAGTGTACTGTAATTGTTACAAAAGTTAAAGTATAGGTAGTGTTTTGGTAATTTTTAAACTAATGGACTGTAATGATTATTTTCAACAAACTACTGGGACGAGAAACGTAATTAACTCTAAATCTTATCTTGTGTTAAAACAATTATAAAGATATATAATCTTGTGCTACAGAAGTCGAAACAACTAAAAAGATTTAAAACAAAGAAGGCATTGAAAAACTGATACCAAAAAAACTCATGGGTTTCGGTCAATATCTTGTTTAAGTCTACTAATAAGTAAAGTCAGAGCTGTTCCTACGTTTTCGGAGACCCTAAGCGAACTATGAAGTTGGGGTCCTAATTTCGCCGCTAAACTCTCGTCCAATCCCGATGTCGTGGGTGATTACCCTTACTTTTTACGGCTAGTGATAGCCAATCGCCTAGAAATTGAAAGCAGGTTGCGATGAGAAGTGGGAACCATGATTGTGGCTATATTTAGGGACTTTAGGCCGCTAAATAATGATGATTATGTCGATGCTGGCTGTGTCGTAAATGGGTTTTGAAACTTGGCATTTTTTTGCTAAACAATATGTATTTTGGACTCCTTTAATGAAAAACCTGTTTAGTTTTGAAATAAACGTATATATTTGGCCTAATACATATACTATATATAAAAACTTTCTAAAAACTTGAAGGTCTTAATTTTCTTGTTGCCCTATAGGCCCATGCCTAGATTGCCAAGCCTATGGAGCCAGCCCTGAGTAAAGTATAGTAACATTTTCCGTTCAAAAAAATATACATATAAATTTTTGCTTGTTCTACACGACATGAATAAATTTTTAGAAATATGTTACATAAGACTAGAAAATAACAATACAGAAATAAGATACACTGTGTTTTGATGGAAAATCATCACCAAGATGTGTGGGGTTGAACTAGGCAACCTAGAATATTGATCATGTTAATGTATGATACAAGGAGTGAGATGGTTCAAGGCTGAATTCTTCCTTCACAAAGAGAAAGACACAAAGGTTAGACGAAACAGTGGGAAACTACGAATAGTGCAATACTTGTCGTCACATACGTGTAATATCGATGGTAAATTTTTAATGGGTAACAACAAAAGTAGATTTAAATGGAAACCAGTCACAGTGGAAAACATTTATCATATTAAGAGTTACTTTATGATCGAGTTAAATGAAGCTAAAGAAATAACCTTGCAACCGACAAAAAGCAACAAGTCTAAGGGATTGATTGTTTAAAATAAGCACGCCACTCATCAATACATGCCATTTGATCTGGTTCCAAGCTAGGTAGTTCACACGCTTGAAGTCTTTCGATTATCTTCTTAGTACTACCAAGAATCTTTGCTGCAGCCTGAACACTAGCCTCTCGTTCTTCTATTGCGTTTCCATGGCATTTCATTGCTATGACTCGTGGTAAGTTGGTGAGGCAAGCAACCACTATGCTCCCAATCATGTCAGACAAAAGCGCAAACAGTTGCTCTTCACTGATATGCTCGTTATCAGGGCATTTAGGCATGATTGTTTGCATGACACGGTACATTGAATTGGCAGCAATCAACTTGTCTTGAGAGTTCTCCAACACTTCCTCATTGTTGCTTTTGTTGATTTCCACTACCATAATTTCTTCTGCTTTATCAGAAAACCATTTAAGAATCTCTATTGGCGTTTTTCCTGTAAAATCAGATCTTTGGAGTGTGTTCCCCAACCATTTGTGAGTGAGTTCTGCTTCTACCTCATGCCACAAGATCCTAGTTGCTCTTTCAATATTTTCAGTTTCGCCGTGATTGTTGAGGCTTTCATCAACCAAAAAAGTATAGATCAGACCTTCACGGACACTATTGAACAAGCTCTTCACAGTGTCCGTACATATATTTGGAAGAGTCCTGGCAACACAAGTTAAGGTTACTACCGGTAAGCTCCATATGTTGGGAAACTTGACAGATAGTAGTGGCTGAACTTCATCACTATCAAAACTCAACACTCCCTCAAATCCTGAAGGTCGCTCAACAAGTTTCAAAAGATTTTTGGGTGGTTTCTTCTCAGCCTTTTGTATCAATGGATCCACCGACGTTGATATACTTTTGAGTGTTCTTGTACCAAGCTCCGTCTCGTTCTCAAGTCGCAAAACATGGTTTTGCACATCTTCGTCTGTATCATTTGACCCAAGGTCGTGTATAATGTCAAAACTTGAGACCATGGGCGTAGCAAAGAAGATTGCCTTTAATAGCATCCAACAATACACACAATACACACCGATGATTACAATGACGATAGGAATGGGTGCTATTGTTTTGCATGATACCACAGTTACCTTCCGAAATACAGTGCAGACATGCACCATGAAATGATTGATATAATGGACAAGTGCTTTTGATGTGCGACTACCTAATGAAAAAACTAAATCTAGCTCTTTCCATTCAGACAACTTTTGGATCCAATACCTCTCTACTTTAAAGATCTTAGCATGTTTCTTACACCACTTGAGGGATAATTTGAAACTTAAGGGTGCAAAACATCTAAATAATGAGACAATTGTACCCACTACAATTCCAACAGACTGTATTAAAAAAATCACAACCGTCGTCCACTTATAATCTGAAATGGAGTGTAATAAGATTTCGTATTTATTGGTTTTGATGAAACTTATGACAACATAAAATATACGATTGTACTAAAAATGCAAATTGTACCAGAAGCAGTGCATAATGGAGTAGTAGCCAGGACAAATTGTGGGCTAGATGTTCCTGCCATGATAGAATATCTTCTCAAACATCGAATTAGTTCCTCCACAGTAGGCATTCTTGTATGCTGTGCATGTATGTCTTTTGATGACATTTTATGAGCAGCTTGATACTTGCTTTCCATTATTTGTTTTGACACCGGGGCTGTTAAAGCTAAAGATGTCAATACTAGTAGCAAATAGAGCATTGCACCGACGTGTATGTATACAATGAACAGTGGAACAAGAACACCGGTTTGAATCTGGATGAAAACATTGACAACGATGGTGATAATGAGAATAAGGAAGCCTATGACATTTTCAAAGAGTTCCTTGTCTGCCATAGATGCCAGAGAAGGCATTAGATTAGCCATCATGGTCGTCATGAAGGGCATGCTTGCCAACTTGGCAAATTGATCCCACTAGCCTGGCATCGGATCATTTAAATCAACTGGGAGCTTCATTGCAATAGTAATCACCATGATAGAAGCAGCATTTAGCGTGAAGTATTTGGATGGAAACCAGAGTTTTTTATTTTGGAAACCATGAAAAAAATCGGCAGCCATGGCAAGGACGCAAAATAATGATGCTACTGATATGTAGATCCCGATCCACAACATAGGCTTGCTATAACCACTCTCTATGATCTCAGTTGTTTTACTCATATATATATAAGCATAATTCATCTTGTGAATTTTTAAGGTCTAACAAACTTACGGACGGGTGGCTGTGGTTGCATGCAGGAATGGACGAAAGAAGACTGTATGTATCTTGTAACACAGATGTAATTTCCTGACAGTTCTTATATAAATCTGAAGCTGAAACCATGTTTTGAAGTTACTATAGAGTGACTATGTAACTCAATGCTAAATGTTGATGAAACTGGAAGATGATGATAAATGTCTCTTTTATATCAAAACAATTTTAAGATGTTGCACTTGAATTCCAATCACCAAATGGACATGGCACTGTTGAGTGGGATAAGCCTTATGTGGTTGCACTACGTACAATAGTTTCGATCTGATTAAAGGTACTGGTGATGACATTATTTGAAGGCAAAAGTTATTTTGGGTCGGCCATAAGAAAAGTTCCTAAAATTGATTCACAAGATACACGATCAGATTAAAAAGGTGGTTCATGTCATTCCAAATTTTTACTAGTTTTGTATTTCCATTCCATCTCCTATAATTTCACCAATGCTTCATGGCTTCTGTACTTGTCGATAATCATACTTGTTCACATTTTTATTTCCATACCATATATATATTAGTTGAAGTTCCTGTGTGTTACACTAGTGGTCTTAAAGTAAATTATATTATTAACGGTGTTGACACAAACTTTTAGATGAAAAATGATCCCTTAGGTTAATAATAAATTATAATGAATACAAATAAATGAATTGACAACTTTACATTTTATTCAGATGATTAGATTATCATAATGTAAATATCGTATTTATTATCATCATTTCCACATTCATTTGTACATAAATAAAAAAAAGGTGGAAGCGGGCCAACACACGCCCTTGCAGGGCGGACCTACCTTAGGGAAGGGGTAGCCTCCTCGACCCCTTGGCGCTCCGGCGGTAGTGTAAATTTTGGAAAAATTTAACCTTTTTTGACGTTTTTTCGATTTCGTTACCCTTTTTTATAAAATGTTACTTCTACGAAGATTTTCTAGATCCGTCACTACGCCCTTGCTTGACCCGCCGAAGCTGTACATATTACCACTTCTATGATCACAATTACCATGTGCTCCTAATGATTTAATCATCTTCTTTAAAAGAAATTAAATGTGATCTTTTTATAATTACTCATGTTGTCAATTGTCCTTCTAAAAAAATCATCGTGAGGGCACTGTAAATAGCATGAAATTCTGGCAAGAAGAAAATGAAAATGTGAGGTTGATGCAACCTAAAAACAGCTATAAACGCCTCATACCCCTAATTAAATTAACTGAGTTTAAAATTATAAATAAATAACTGTTAAAAATTGAAAACTAAAAATATTAAAACTAAAAAGAAAATCTTTACGGACTTGCATTCTTTTGGTGGCCAGTCTCCTTCTAAACGTATACGATCATACCATATTAGCTTGCGATGAGTATCATACCATATTAACTCTCAATCCATTTGACTCGTTTGAAATAAAACATAACCCATAAACTCAATAGACATGTCTATGTCTATGAATAAATGTTATAACACCCTTCTTACTCGAAGATTGGTAGAGAAAATTTTGTATTAGAAAAAAAGAAGTTATATAATATTTTATTTATAACTTACATCCGACACTATCCTTTTTTCCTTAGCTTTCTGGTTATATAAAATTTTATTTGCCAATAGAAAGCTTGTTATCCTTGCTATTACCCCAAACAACCAAGTAAAACCATGCAACTATGACAATAACTCTAATAAAAATAATAAAAGTTAAAAAGAATATATAAAAACCCCATACAAAGTATCGCTAGGGTTTCGAAACGGTTCGTTTACAAACCTAATGAGATGATGGATGCCCATTGATTCTTATGTGTAAGCCAATGTTACAGATACAAACAATTAGATAAATTAGATGATATTTTAGTTAGTAAAATGATAATAAGTTGATCCCCTTCGTAAACATAGATAGCAATCATGTGTCTTCAACAGCACTAATTGATAAAATAATTAAATGTGTTTAGTGTCATGGAGCCTCAAATCACTAATATTATAGCATTAGTTAGTAAACAAATAATAGTATGTAACTGGCAATCCAACGTTGGTTGTTTGACACCTACTTTATCACATAAATCAGTTTTATAATGTGAACCCAAACGCCGACTGTAGTAGGACCGCTAATGTTGTGTGAAAGCGTTCCTCTCCCTGTTTTAACCTCTAATGCATGAATCTTGTGAAAACATGAAATCATTTTAGAATACTTAATATCGAAGTTTACCTTGTTTGGAGCAACATCTCTAACTCGACGAAATATCAGCGAATGTATCTTAGCTAACCCGACCCGACCCAAGAGCCGATCAAACATAAAATACAAACCCATTCACTACTCTAAATATTGGGTCGGTTCCAGGTTATTATGTAATCGGGTTTGTCGGGTACTAAGTACAAGAACCGCCCCGACATATTTCATTTTTCAACAAGTTTTGTTATGAACTTGGGAAAGCTATTGATAAACAACAAACTTAGTATCAATGTATATGCCAAATTTACCTTTTCCAATATCACCAAAATCGGTTATTCTTATGATACTTATCGCTAATCAAGTGTATAAAAATAAATATTATATGCTTTATTGTTTTCGCTTTGACTCCAAAGTCAAACTTATTAATATAAATTCTATGCATTCTTATTGCTTAATCAATTATTCGCCTTATACCTTAGTGTATTCGTTTTAAATGTTATATCTTCTTGCATTCGCTTTGACTCTAAAAACAACAATAAAACGATATCGAATAAAAAAATAATGATATATATTAGATCACCTGCCTCGTCAATTAATCACAGTAGCAACCAAGAAGTTGACTGCAAATTCAATGCAGCTGGTTTCTTTCTCTATACGAATACAAGTGGGAACATTATGTAGTCGTTGTATGTTATATATTGTAGGGACTCAAGCCCTAATCGCTACTCGGCTATGGCCTAGTCTTTTTTATGTTGTACTTTAGTTTGGTCCATAGGTCTAAGTCGGGTTTCACCATGAAAATAACCGAGAACCGACCCGACCCGATTTAATATGAAAAAATGGAACCGATCTAAATACCTAGGTGCTTAGGTTCGGTTCGGGTCGGGTTGGGTATATTTTCGGTTCGGTTCTTGGTTCTTTTTGGTCCGGACCTAAACTTGCTCACCCCTACTCTTAGCATTCAACAGTGTTTCAGCCTACTGCATACATGATTCTTATAGTTATTATCTTCAAGATTATTTCGTTAACTAATTATGTTCTTCATATAAAAGGAATAAACTTCAAGGACTTGTGAATTGTTTGAATAGTAAAGTTACAAATATTTTTTTGTCTTCAGAATTTGCCTAATTTTATTGCCTTGTTACCGATGTAAACAGCGAATTTTAGAAGCATGTGAGCCTAACTATATATAGTAAAAAAAAATTATCTTAATAAAGTCAATGAGATACTTTAGTACTATTTGACACTCGGCATCTCTAACTATGTATTGTAAAATAGAGAATATCACCAAATTAATTAAGTTAAATCATAGGACATGTAGGCGGCATATGAAGGCCTTAATTTACCATTACGTCCCTGACGTGTAAATCAGCAATATATATATTTTTTTCTCCTATAGGTATAAATGTTGTACATATGAAGACCATCCCCCGAACACATTTATAAGTCTCAAATTGACCCATTTACACCATAACCATCCAGTCTTATGTATGGCTTTCTAGATTTCAACAGTACCAGCAAATCTCTAAGAAGAGTAGATTGTCGGTGTCTTTATTTCTTGGACATGGAATCATTAGCAGCTATTTGCATCATTTAACCTCCTTTTAATTTTAGACATCAGATACAAAAAAATGGGATTAGATAAGTTAGATGGGGAAAATTTTGTAATGATGTGCAAGAAGAGAGGATGCGCCTGCTGGTGTTGTGCAACCGTTGTTGGCGAGAAACCAGAAATCAAAAGGATGATGTAGTGATTGCAATGATCACCTCCGTGCCGAATTCGTCCAGATTACGCTACAATTTGTCATTGGCATTTACTAATAGAACTTGGTTAAATGGATATATGACCTAATAATAATAATATAATAACAATAATAATGGATTATAATAACATTCCAAGAAGTACCTAAAAAATGGAGAGATGGACACCGGATTGGGGGTGAAAAAGCCTTCTCAGCCAATGCCTCATTTTTCAGTTTTGCACATAAAATTATCATTAAAAATCTGACCTTCGGTACTCTAGTCAATGCCATCACCTGTGTACATGTTTAACAAAAAAGAAAGAAATAAAGCAATAATCAGCTATAAAAATTATATATATAAAAATGGGCTCAACCTTCTAAAGGTCTAAAGATCACTTGTTACGAGAGAAAGAATCAAATCTGAATCAACCGTAGTCAAGCCTTACAACCTCAGGAGCGCTAAAAATGAACCCTTTAAATATAAGGTCTCATGTTCAACTTATTTATTTTACGATTCAGCCGTAATTACAGTAAAGATGGTTATTGAAATAATGAAATAACATACCTTAGATTGAAGTTCTACCTATTGGTACCTGTCACATCATACGTGTATGATTAAATATATATTATTTATATTATTTAATCATGTAACTATTATAATCATTTATGTTATATTAGATCAACCTATAACATAATTAGTTGGTAATTGTTGATGGACCATATTACCCTTATTAACTAATTAGGGTTTCCTTCTGGGTGTATATAAGGAGATGATTAGAGAGGTTTAGGGTTAGACACTTACAATAACATCACTATCACCAAAGCCGTCGCCCACCTCTCTCTCCATAACCTAAACCGAATTCATCCCTAGTTCGGTTCTTACCATCATAACCTTACACCCTAAGGAAGAACCAGATCATACTGACAAATATGTCAAACCCCATGGCTGCGTCTCTGACTGGATTCTCTGCTGGCCTGTCTGCCGTCCCAAGTATTTTCTTTATGTTTTCCATTATGTTTAAACAGAACTGATCAACATGTGGTATCATAGCATATGTTGATAAATCAGTTCTGTTATGTATCCATTATTCTAGGATTAAAATCTAGAAAACATAAATTTTGAACATGATTACTGTTCTGAAATCACATGACTTGTGGATTAAAAATTCGGATATGATGTTTTAATGGTTAATCACTGTTCCGAAATCAAATGGTTAATGTTACTGTTCCGAAATCATTATAATGAACTCAAAAAATCCGAGATTTCGGATTCCAGAATTAAGTTTATGTTTTAGGGTTCATCAGTTGTTCTTATGAAATTCGAGAAAAGTCCTATATTTTGGAGTTCAATGCGGATTATTAAATGTTTCCCAGTTTTGATCTATTTTTATTTAATTAAATTTTCGAAATCTGTTATAAAATAAACGGATATTATTTTCGAAATATTTTGATATATTCAGATCGGCATTAAAATAGGAAAACTGATCCGATAATCCCTTAATTTTCGAATTTCAAACCTATCACAACTAACTGCCATCATTAGAGATTTTGAAATTTTGCAGGATAAGTTTCGGAATCATCAGAGTCTAATCCAAGATGCCCATTTCGGACTCATCAGAGTCTTATCCAAAATGACAAATTCGGACTCATCAGAGTCTTATCCGAAATGTCCATCTCGGACTCATCAGAGTCTTATCCGAAATGACTAACTCGGACTAACATGAGTCTCATCCGAGATGACTAACTCGGACTAAAATGAGTCTCCTCCGAAATGCCCATCTCGGACTAATCCGGAACTCATCCGAAATGCCAATCTTGGACTAATTCAAGACTCATCCGAAATGCCCATCTCGGACTAATCCGGAACTCATCCAAAATACCCGTTTCGAACTCATCCGAAACTCATCCGGGATGTCTGTCTCAGACTAATTCGAGTTTCGATCCGCGCTAACAGGGGGTTTGCTATTAAATAAATGGTTTTGTAAACACTTAATTAATTATAATAAAATAACTTTTTACAAAACCAAATAGCTTAGCTTGAATGAGCTTCTGATGTATCACTTCTGCCCAAAGGTGATTTGATGCATCTATTTATTGTTCAAGTATTACGAAAAGCTATGTTAATTATGCATTATAAACGTGATGTTTTATTTCTGGCTAAAGCTGATCTAATTCATTCATGTCTAGCATACTTGACAAGTGCATAATTAAAGGGATTCTCTCATTTCTGGCCAAAGCTGATTTGTCACAATTACTTTGCACATATACTTAGATGATTTCACTTCTGGCCAAAGCTGATTTGTCTTCATTTAAGTAGAATTTTAACTAAGTCTATTATTTTGATGTTAGTAATAGACAATATCACAGCTTCATAATTAAAATTGTCATTACTTATGCCTGCCTTAGTGTAACTTGCCCTCAGATCACATTAAGGCTTCTTTTCTTAGTATCATAATTTGCTAATATTATTTCCACTATTAGCGCCCAATTACGGGATTCCACCATTGACTGGTGATAACTTTGCTGCATGGAAAGACTCTCTCATGCTTACTCTTGCTTTGCTGGATATTGACTACGCTCTAAGAGAGAATAAGCCTGAAGACCTTACTCCTCAGAGTACCGCTGCTGAGCAGCTGGCTCATGAAAAATGGACAAGGTGTAACCGCATGTCTCTCATGTTCATGAAGCAGTCCATAAGCAATGCAATTCGAGGAGCCATTCCTGATTCTGAAGATGCTAAAACCTACTTGGCTTCTGTGGAGGAGCAGTTCAAGGGAACGTCTAAAGCACACGCTAGTACTCTTATCCTCAAGCTGGTGACTACTAAGTATGATGGGAGGAGCGGCATCCGTGAACACATCATGATGATGAACGACATGGCCCATAAGCTCAAGGGATTAGACATGGCGATTAGTGATGCTTTTCTTATTCAGTTCATCATGACTTTGCTTCCTTCGTCCTATGAAGCATTCAAGATCAATTACAACACTCAGAAAGAAAAATGGTCGATGAGTGAGCTGATTGCCATGTGCGTGCAGGAGGAGGAGCGTATGAAGATGGATCGAACTACTGATGTTACACACTTTACTACCTCCAGTTTTAAGAAGAGAAGAACACTTATCCAAGGAGGGATGTTTCTAAAGTCCAAAAGCCCAATCCTAGTACAAGTGCGCCTTCCAGCTCTAAGAACTCCTTAGGCAAACCCTACTGCAAGTTCTGTAAAAAGGCAGGACATAAGCAAAAGGAATGCCCTGACTTTAAGGAGTGGCTGGCTAAGAAAGGTAACGATTTTTCATGATACTTGAGTCCTATAACTTAAATGTTCCTGCTAATTCTTGGTGGTTTGATTATGGTGCTATGATTCATGTCACTAACTCTACTCAGGGATTCCTTACAATCCAGAGGCTGGGAAGAAACCAAAGAACACTTAAAGTGGGGGATGATAGAGAATTAGAAGTGAGGGCCATAGGAACTTTACAATTGTTTATGAAAACTGGTTTATGCATTAAACTTTATGATACCTTATATGTTCCTGAGGTAACTCGGAACCTTGTATCAGGACCTAAGTTAGACATAGACAGTTTTGATATTACTCCTGGTCATCGCAAACTCTATATTCTCTAGGATTATGTGGTTTATGGTACCGACATTCTGGATGGTGGTCTCTATAGATTAGAACTAGATAATGACTTTTCCAAATCTTTGTTGTCATGTAATATTAATGAATCACTCACAAAGATGAAACAAAATTGAGACTTAGAGACTTCATCCATGTTGTGGCATCAACGTTTAGGCCACATCTCAAGAGAACGATTAAATCGGCTCATAAAGGATGAAGTCTTACCTCCTCTCGATTTTACTGATTTTGGAACATGTGTCAAATGTCTTAAAGGTAAAATGACATTAGCGAATAAGAAAGGTGCCACTAGGAGGTCTAATTTATTAGAACTCATTCATACTGACATTAGTGGTCCTTACCAAATCGCTGGCATAACTGGACATACTTCATTTATCACTTTCATTGATGATTATTCTCGTTATATGTACTTGTATCTAATTAAGGAAAAATCTGAACTCTTACAACTTTTAAAAATTATAAAACTGAAGTTGAAAACAACTAGATCGTAAAATTAAAGGTGTGAGATCAGATAGAGGCGGTGAATATTATGGAAGACATACTGATGTGGGTCAAGCTCCTGGTCCATTTTATGAGTTTTGTAAGGGCCAAGGGATTATAAACCATTACACCATGCCGGTACACCTCAGCAGAATGGTGTCGCTGAACGAAGATATCGTACCCTTATGAACATGGTGTGCAGTATGTTAGGCAACACTAATTTACCATTATTCCTCTAGACTGAAGCGTTAAAAGCAGCTGTTCATATACTCAATAGAGTTCCTTCTAAGTCTGTCCCTAAAACTCCTTATGAACTTTGGACAGGAAGGAAACCGAGTCTTAAATATATGAAAGTATGGGGCTGCATTGCTGAAGTGAAACTCTACAATCCTTTCCTAAAGAAACTTAACCCTAAAATAGTTACCTGCTTCTTTATCAGGTATCCTGATCACTCTAAGGGTTACCGTTTCTATTGTCCTTCCCATGTCACCCGTATTGTTGAAACCAAGCATGCCGCGTTCCTGGAGGATTTTAAGGTCAGTGGGAGCAGTACCAACCCTTACGAAGAATTGCAAGAAGTACAAGACGCTGGGGGGGGGATTCGTCGCTTACCATTACTCCGTTTACTCCTCTTGTACCCAATGCAACAACTGCACCTGAAGCTACTGCACCAACTCCAAATTTACCTCCACAACAAGAACCCATTATACCTCATAACGAAGGCACATCAAACGCTCAGAACCAAGACACCGCTGAACCCGATAATCAACTCAGGAGGTTATCCAGGCACTGAAGGCCTACTAATTGGGATGGTTATGTTACCTACCTGACTGAAATGGATGCCGAAAGCTCAATGATCCTATATCTTATAATGAAGCCATTAGCAGTGATAAGTCTTCTGAATGGAATAAAGTAATGAATGATGAGCTTGAATCCATGAAGAAAAATGACGTTTGGGATTTGGTAGAATTACCCAACGGTGTCAAACTCGTAGGATGTAAATGGGTATTCAAAACAAAACTAGATCCGAATGGGAACATTGAACGCTACAAAGCAAGATTGGTTGCAAAGGGCTACACTCAGAAAGAGGGAATTGATTATCAAGAGACGTTTTCACCTGTCTCTCGTAAAGATTCATTAAGGATCGTTATGGCCCTAGTAGCTCATTTTGATTTAGAGCTGCATCAGATGGACGTTAAAACCGCTTTCCTTAATGGAGACTTAGACGAAGATGTTTACATGAAACAACCTGAAGGCTTTAAACTTGAAGGTCAGGAGCATCTAGTCTGTAAGTTGAAGAAATCCATTTACGGGTTAAAACAAGCATGGTACCTTAAGTTTGATGAAGTCATGAAGATGCAAGGTTTTATAAGAATCAAGTGGATCAATGCACCTACCTCAAGATGAGTGGGAGCAACTTTACTATACTTGTCCTTTACATAGATGATATTCTATTGGCAAGTAATAGTTTAGACATGTTGCATGAGTCGAAGCGGTTACTCTCGCATAACTTCGATATGAAGGATCTCGGAGATGCTTCTTACGTTATTGGCATCGAAATTCACCGAGACAGACACAAAGGGATCTTAGGATTGTCTCAAAAGGCTTACATAGATCATGTCCTTACGCGTTATAACATGCAACAGTGCAAACCCTCAGTCGCTCCAGTAGTTAAGGGAGATGTTTTCGGTTCATTCCAATGTCCGACAACAGAGGTTGAAAAGGAGCAGATGAGCCAGATACCTTACGCGTCAGTAGTCGGGAGCCTGATGTATGCTCAAGTCTGTACTCGCACAGATATCGCTTATATTGCTGGAATACTAGGCCGTTATCAGACTAATCCTGGCCTAGATCACTGGAAAGCAGCTAAGAAGGTACTTAGATATCTGCAAGGGACGAAAGACTATAAACTGACTTATAGAAGAAGTGATCATTTAGAAGTGGTAGGTTATTCTGATTATGACTTTACCAAGTGCAAAGATGACAAGAAATCCACTTCGGGCTATATCTTTATGCTAGCAGGCGGACCTATATCATGGAAGAGTCATAAACAACAGTTAACTTCAACTTCCACAATGATGGCAGAATACATTGTTGTTTATAATGCAACCTGTCATGGAATGTTGCTTAGAAATCTGATCACTGGACTCAAAATCGTTAATGCCATTTCTAGACCATTGAAGCTTTACTGTGATAACTCAGCTGCCGTTAGTTTCTCGAACAGTAACAGTTCGACTGGAGCTGGTTTATAATCTTATTAGTACTAAAAATATGCTTGCGGATCCGATGACTAAAGGTCTCCCACCTAAAGTTTTCGAAGAACATGTTTCGAATATGAGATTTACTAAAGACCTTATTTAATAGCATATTATACTTACTTATTTTAATTAATGAAATTTCCTCAGTTTGATTTTGTATGTCTCTAACATATGTTCTACCGGTATAATGACATATAAGACAAATATATAAATACAATTCAAACGCTAAAGGGCTTATTTACATATTTTGATCATAACTGTTAGGTTTTAAATTGAGGCTGTCGTATGACTAATGGGGGTCCTGAGTCGAATGATGATTCAACGACTGTATTTCTCTACTACGGTTCTTGGTTTAAAGCTAAAATGAGTGTTAACTCCTGATCAGGCTTATCTAATACTTATGATAAATGATTACTCAGCTAAGTGGGAGAATGTAAGATTAAATATATATTATTTATAATATTTAATCATGTAGCCATTATAATCATTTATATTATATTAGATCAAAATATATTAATCCTATAACATAATTAGTTGGTAATTGTTGATGGACCATATTACCCGTATTAACTAATTAGGGTTTCCTTCTAGGTGTATATAAGGAGATGATTAGGGAGGTTTATGGTTAGACACTTACAATAATATCACTATCACCAAAGTCGTCGCCCACCTCTCTCTCCATAACCTAAACCGAATTCATCCCTAGTTCGGTTCTTACCATCATAACCTTACACCCTAAGGAGGAACTAGATCATACTGACAAATATGTCAAACCCCGTGGCTGCGTCTCTGACTGGATTCTCTGCTGGCCTGTCTGCCGTCACAGGTATTTTCTTTATGTTTTCCATTATGTTTAAACAAAACTGATCAACAATACGGACTTACGGGCTGTATAAAAAACTAGAAAATGTAATACGGGTTATATGACTCATATCACTTATACTCATTTCTTTTCTGGTGAAATAGGAAGAAGGATTGAAGGGAATGATGTAGAGATCGGCCCAGATACTTCATGGTTTGTTGAATGTTAGATTTTTGAAAACCCTAAACAATTTACAAAGGAATGACAAATCAAGATTATAAAGACATGAAACACAAATCATCGTAAAAAACTTACATGAATCAGGTTATATAGATCGAGAAAAAAAACCTACCAGCCTACTCTTTTAATTGTAGAGAAAAATATCTAGGGTTCTTTCAAGTTATGGATAACAAATCACCTCAATTGACATTAAACTCCTCAAATCCGTCATCATCTTCGAACAGATCAATCTTATATTCTTCCGTTGCTCAGTCTTGCCATTCTTGTCTTATTAAGGCATACTGATCGGTAATGCACAAAATAAACAGAGAGTGTCACCCCGCCGAGGGCTCACGGTGGAACCCTAGTTCGTCTCTTTCAGAGCACCACCAGTCAAGATCTAACACCAAAATAAAATGAAAATTACACATTACCTGGCAATCCTCGAAAGTAAAACAATCGGCCGAGATAGAGCAGGATATTCAAAATAAAACAACAAAACCGGAAGAATGCTTGCCCTTTACCTCACCATCGTCGCTATCCTCAGGTTCAACATCGTCGACTTCATCACTGGGGTTTTTTCTCTTCCGATCGCTAGGCCTGTGGTCTCCGTCTTCTCTCCATCGCCGTTTGGTCTCCTCAACGACCGTCATCCATCATCTACCTTCCTTCCTATGGACGGAGGATGAGAGATAGAAGAAAACTGATGGAATGCTTGAGAAGGTATAAGTTTTAGGGTTTGTTTGAAGTGTTAGAAAAAGGCCATGAATGAGAAAACCAAATCCCGCTCAAACAAAATTTGTGTGTGCTTTTAGATTGCCATGCGACAGTTATTGGTGCAAGGCAAGACAAGTTCCATAGTAGCATAAAACCTGTGTGTAAATATGAATGTTTTTAGAAATTTTACATAATATATTTTATTAAATAATGATTTTTTCAGCTATAATACAAATAATAACCTATTTTAAATACGATCCCATGCAATAAAAAACAAATAAAAGGGAACATCTTTTAAATAACAATCGAGAACACATTATTCTATTTGATCGTAAGAAACACGTCTTGATGCAAGATCCATCTGTAAGGCCCATAATTCCATAAAAGGTCACAACGTCAACAAAATTAAAAACAGTATCTTCACAACATGAAAAGTTTTGACCAAAATACCCCTATGACGAGATTAAGCAAATCATTATCTTAAAAACTTCTTAATACCATTTAAACAAACTACTAAATCATAGGTATCAACTTAATATACTTACAATAGTCACGAGTATGAAATTCATAATTTACAACCAAAAGACATTTTGACCCGTTTGGCATTTCGAACACGACCGGAAGCGCATTAAGGGCATTTAGATATGTTCGTTCCAAGCTGGCCAATTTAAACCTGCGATTTTCCTATCACTCACAATATGAAAAACTTAATTTAGTAAGTATGCGTCAATAATCACTTAAACTACTTTCATTAGTATCTTGGATTGTTTGACCCGTTTAAAATAAGTCAACATGATGACTATTTCGTTTGAGTATAATTCATTTACCTTAACTCATTTGACGACGAGTTATATTACTTCCAAGAACAATATCCATATATTCCTATCCAATCTTACCCATTAATAACGGGTCTAAACATATCTCTTTCTTTTTCATTTTTAATGAGAACTTCAATTCTAACTCTTTAATTTGCTATATCTATACTATCATTTTTAAGTAGAATCAACATAATGAAAATTATTATCATACTCATATTAGAGGTAGACGAAGTTCATATGAACTTACCGCGATCTTGTGCTTCGAGTGCTTTCGGTTGGCTTGTATCTCCTTCTTTCTTCACTCCTATAAGGTGCAACATCACATCTTTAGCTTCTACATTATTCATTACATAAACATACTTCGACTTTCGATTATATCTTTAATTAATCGCATATAATCCCATTTCCATACTAATTCATAAATTTAACAAGTTTATCATTAAAACCCAATTACTTCAATTCAAGGCATTTAATCAAACATGTGGTGTGCATACCATCAATTAAGCATGACTTACAAGTAACTTAAGCACATTCTTCCTAGTTCATTTATGGATTAACATAATTACTCATTCCTCATAAGTCATTATCATAACCATATGTCTTATGTTTCATATCAAATTATCTATCAAATGCTTTCCATAGCACAACTACAACTTCAACATTACTTTAATTTAAACATGAACATAACTAAACTTCATCATTCTTCAATTTCAAATGGGTTTTATCCTGAATCATCAGTATAGTCAAAACAATCATATTACAACTCCTACACATAGTTATGGACCAACATTCATGTTCAATTTTATACTATCTTTAAGATTATACATAACCCACTTTATCAAAAACCATTAAGTCATGAAATTCAACTTACTTGTTGTTAGGAACACTTATGTGAACAAAGTTCTTATCACATGCATGAATTCAAGCTTAAATCCTCTTTCGATTTGGCAGATTTTATGATAACAAGGGTTTCTCCTTGTTCTCCCCAGGCTTGGTCGACACACACACATACATCTGATATGTGTGTGTGTTTAATTTTTGTTTTTTATTATTTCATCTTTCCACTTAGTCATTTTTGGCCCCTCAGGTTTGGCACTTGCAACATTAATAGCTAGCAATTTATTTCTAATTTATATTAGTTAGTACTTGGAAGTTGGGGTGTTACAAATCTACCCTCCTTAGAGAAGGTTTCGTCCCCGAAACCTGATTACGTACCGAATAAAGCTGGGTAATATTTTCGCATTTCATCCTCTGGTTCCCCAGTAAGATCCGATCCCTTCCTATGTTGCCATTGAACTAACACTTGCTTGACCTTCTTGTTACGCAAGATTTTTACTTTGGAATCTTTTATATGCTACCGGTCTTTCTACATAATTCATTCTTTCATCTACCACATTGTCTTCGAGGGGTATATGAGCCGTTTCATCCGTAAGGCATTTTCGTTGTTGTGACACATGAAAGGTGTCATGAATACCATCTAAGGATGGAGGTAATTCTAGACAATATGCTACCTTTCCAACCCGAGCTAAAATTTTATACGGTCCTATGTAACGAGGACACAATTTCCCTCGTTTACGAAATCAAATTACACCCTTTCACGGGGAGACCTTCACTAATACTTGGTCCCCCACTTGGAATTCAAGAGACGTCTTCTCTTGTCCGCATAGGACTTTTGTCGGTCCTGTGCTGTGACTAATGTCATAGTCTCACGTAAATTTAATCCAAATACTGCTACTAGCTAGCGGTAAGTGGCTATCGAACACAGGGAGTTGTGGAAATTGCGTTATCTAAGGTTTGTGATACTTTAGCTAAATTACCTAAATTGCAAAAAATGTAATTCAGAATTTTGGTTTTGTGATTGTAGATTTTAACTAATATTGACTCAAAAATTGGTTGATTAACATATTTGACAGCAACCGATCATCTTAAGTTTCCGGTTCAAAACGCATGTGTTCCATTCAACTAGAAAGAGTCACATAGACATGACTCGTGTGTGATTAATTGTTCGTGATAAAGGGAACTAAGTACTCGGATTACTACAATGTGAGGTCGTTACCCGATGACCAATTGACTAATATCCAACCCGTAAACCTTCCCGTGATATCTCGATTGTCAACGACACCAAGAACATACGAATAAGGCAATGAATAAAATATTAATCAACAATTTACCAACAATCATTCAACACCATAACAACCACAATATAGCAATTATTATTCTATAAATCAGAAATTGAAACACAATTGTTCAACAAACCTTTCACTCAAGATGATCACAAGAAGTTCTAGCCTCTCATGCTCATACAATTCATCATCCCTTCGATTATATTGTTCATACGAATCAAAATCACCAAAGTAATGTTTAGACACAATAAGAACACTCCAAAATCGCCCTCAAAGCTCTGCCAAACATTCACAATGATTGAGATGTAAAAAGACTCTTCAAAATCGAGTTAAAGTGGGCAGTTACAACTTTTCCGCAGCTCGCCACTGTAAGCTATGGTGCCCACCGTAGCTTACGGTGGTAAGCACTGTCTTACGGCGCTCTTGAAGGTGGACTCCACCGTAAGCTACGGAGCCCACCGTAGCTTACAGTGGTCAGCAGGATTTCCTGTTTTGCCCCTCGTTCAATCTCTTGAGTCCTCTTCTTCAACTAGCCACTTGCAAATCCTTGACAAAGCACATTTAAACTCCTTCGTTATGCTCTTCGGTACCTGCAAAGCCATACACACCGTAGACATCAAATCGTAACAATTGACCCATTTAAACGTGGAATAATGATCATTTTAATGCACTTTTGGGTTGTCCAGTAGACCACCCGTCACATCCCCACACTTAAAGGTTGCTTGCCCCAAGCAACACATCACAAATGTTTTTAAACTTAAAAGTGATCATCATGTAAACCAAACACAAACAAATCATCCCATTGTCAACTTACCGTCATACTACGTAACACACCCCTCACTATACTCTCCTCTCGGTGACAAAAATGGTACTAGCAAGATTGTGCTAGATCACCCCATGCAAGTATGTGAATGTGCGACAATAAGCTTGGATAATAATCAAATCTCTACCTACAAATTGCCTAACATGCTTATAAATCAAAAGGACTTTCGGGTTGTAACAAGGCTATGTGTAAGGGTGAGAATTGGTTGGATATATGCATGAAGCTCATTTAATCAATCTGGTTTATTATTACAAAAAAAAAAAAAAAACAAAAGAAATAACCAACACTTATTTGTACAACTAACTTTTCCTTCTTTTTTTTTCTCTTTTTTTAACCACAATATAGAAAGGAAGAACATATACATAACAATATCAAACTAAACTAACTCTTAAACCATATCGATCAACGGGTAGAATTTTGTAGGACATAGGCTTGGGTAACAATTGAATGGTTAAAAGCTCAAATTGGGCTACTAATGTCCAAACCCCCATCCCGCTCACTACCAAGCTCATATATGTAACTTATGAGGTCCAACCCCCCAAACCCACACTCAACACACATCCAGACAAGGCTACCTAAATGCCCTTATCATCTTCATAAGCATGTTACACCTAAGTTTTGACCAGCATCTATTATCCAAGTTCTATTAACACAATGCACATACCGCCACTCAATAAAAAATAATTTAATCTCTAAAGTACATCCGTGTGGCTCAAACCTCACCAAGAAAGGAATAAAAATGGATACTTATGTGTCATGTATATTAAGGTAGCATATTCAAACTTTGACAACTGTTTAGTTTGGTTCAAAAAATTTTCAAAAATCCCAAAAGTTTCCCCCATCCCCACACTTGGGATACATTGACCTCAATGTATGACTTTGACGGAATGATCACTCAAGTTACTTCAATATCACCTTTAGCTCAGATACTCAAATCCCAATTTTTTATGGTTTTTTTATTTCTTTTTATTTTTATGAAACATGTAAACACCACCAATACTACCACAACCCTTAACATGAATATCAACCACAATACGCCACCCTTCCACCCTGCCATAAACAAAACAAAATAATGTCACAATAATATACAAGGAAAGAACACCACCTAACGTACTCAAGGTGGCTTAAATGAACCCTTGCTTTCCCATTTCTCTACATATTGCATCCGATTTCTTGGAGAGTTTGCAGTTTCACGCCAATTGGGGTCAAATTCAGCCTCATCACCCCATCTAATCCCACCATCGGGTGGTTTTTCTTCGCCCGCTCTCCTCACACTAGCCTTCTTCCTTGCCTGATTTTCACTGTTCTTCAACTCAAACCTAGACAACTCAACACCACTTGCAATTGACCTGACTGTGATAACACTTGAAACATGTTCGTTAGTAGCAACTGTGTGACTCAAGTCATTAACAAGATCGTAATAAATGGATTTTAAAAACACATTAAAGTACAACTTACGATTCTCGTAGTTCATGGTGACCATTCCGTTTCTGCAATCGATTTGAGAATTTGTCGTGTACAAGAATGGACGACCCAACACTACCTGCGGCTGCTCGTAAGTCTTCGACGGTGCGTAGTCGATCACCATAAAATCCACCGAGTAGTAAACCTCGCCCAATTGTATCACTACGTCTTTCACAACCCCTCGGGTTGCTTCCAACTCGCATCTGCGAACACCGCCATGCTATCAATCTCGTGTAACAGACCAAAGTCATACTGGTCGTACAGGCTACTCGGAAGAACGTTCATCCCTGCTCCATAATCCAACAATGATTTGTGTATCTTGAACTTCCCAACTTGAATCGGGGTAACTGGTTCCCCTGCATCACTTCCACTTCTCTCGACACTTATTTCATTTGCACCTGTACTCACATGAACAACAGAAGTAGTTAAACATTTATCATTTTTAGGAACAAAACTTACCCCATTGATCGATATGTTCTTCGTGTTCTTTGGGTTAGTTTGCGTATCACTGGGAAGTTTCCCATTCTGTTGCTTCAAAGCTGCAACCTCACTAGCCAGCTGCCCCATCTGTGTGGTCAGTGATTGGATGGCCTTGTCGTGAATCTCATCCTTTTGTGCCCGAGCGTCATCCAGTTGATTCCTCATTTGCATATCTTATTGCATCATCCGGAGCATATCCATAACTCCATTCCCACTTGATGAAGTTTGACCTTGATTGTATTGTTGGTGTGGAACGAAATTTTGTTGAGATCCTTGGAAATTAGGGTTGGCATGTTCGCCTGGTTCCCATAGCGAAAATTTGGATGATTTCGTAACCCGAGGTGGTATGTGTTGGAGTTCATATTGAAATTTCGACCACCCCCCGCAATAGCATTAACCTCTTCAACTTGATTTTCACTCACTCCCACCAAGCATACCTCCGCTGCATGACCCAATTCATTACAGTTAGTACAAACATTATATACCCGATTGGTCGCCTGTACCCCTCCATCATCTACCGCATATGTAACATCCGTCAAAAACCGGATTTACCAAACCCGCTCCGTTTAATAACCGAACAATCAGTTAAAAATTTCGTGGCATATTTAAGGCCCAAAATAATTTTAAACGATACATAATTAATAATTATATTGGAATATATAATTTATTTTTGAAAAACTGTTAAAAATAATGAAATAAAAAATGAAAGGTTGTAGCCGGGTTTCGTGTAACATTTGTAAAAAAAACGGGTTTTCAAAACCCGCTCCGTTTTGTAATCGAATATCAAGTTATAAAAGTTACGTCGAATATTTATGATTATTTTGATTTAAAACAATACATAATTAATAAATAAACTAAACTACAAAAATTATATTTGATAAAAAGTTAAAATAAAATAAATAAAATTTTTTTGATGCTGCCAGGACTCGAACCCGGGTCAGCCAAGACACACTTCAGCAACTTAACACACACTCACAAGACCACTCCGCCACATTGTGTTTTCTGCTAACTCTAGAAACGCAAACGAAATTTATACACAAACCCAGTTAAAACTGGTTGCGCTATCTGAGAAACGGTAATCGGCAAACCAATCGTCAAATTCGTTGTTTATTCACACATTCAGTTTATAACCGATGCTCCGACGGTTTTTAATCAAATCGGAAATTGATTAAACTTAAAGTCTCATCATTATCGGTTTTTAAAACCGAAAAATCATCAAGTCCAGAATTCCTCAAACTTCAGACCACTCTCGCAACTCAGAGATATCATACCAATACTCCATTTCATTTTCGTCGCATTTTCAGACCATCAGAACGCCTGAATCAGCTCGCCGGAATTTTCTGCAAAAGTCGCCGGAAAACCGTATTCAACTCAAACCGGTAAAATACCTCTACTTTACTGTTTCAATCAATTGTTAGAACCTTACTAACATTAACCCATCGCTCATAATCAACCACAGACGACGTTGCTGGACTTTCTGTTTTCGCCGGAAAACTTCTGGAATTGTCGGAAACTCGTTGATTACCGGTATGCTCCTTCCAACGTGCTGATAATCAATACTCATTAGTTCAATTTCACATCTAATCCCTTAAACCTGTTAATTGATTCTCACAGCCAAAGGTTCCAAAAACAGAGCCGACGAACTTCGCCGGATCCTCTGAAGAAGACGATCTATTCGGTATTTTCTTCCCCAAACTTTTCGGTTCAATGCATTCAAATTGGTCATCATGTTCATTAACTAAATTAATCGCGTATCAGTTGTTTTGATTGATGTCTGTGTTTGTAATGAAGAAGACGAGTTCAAAGATGACATAAGATTAATTAAAATCGGAATTATAAACAGGTTAGACACACAGTCCAGCGGTGGACTGTGTGCAAAATACAAACGCACGTCCTGAGTTCGATTCCTGCTATACGCACTCCTTGTATAATAACACGCCTTTTTGTTTACAAACTAAACCGGGATAACTCAGTTAGTTATTAAGTATAATAAAAACCGAGATAATAACCGGGTTAGACACACAGTCCAGCGGTCGACTGTGTGCAACACTAAGTTCTACGTCGCGCGTTCGAAAACCGTCACTAGCACCGGTCCATGGAATTAAAATGTTTTTGGCAATTAAAAGAAATTCGGTTAAATTGAATAAGTATATAAATATAATTAAAAACAAGATTATTTCGGGTTAGACACGTAGCTCAGTTGGTAGAGCTGCGTGCACGCGTACGGGAGGTCTCGGGTTCGAGCCTCACCCGGCGCAAATTAGACCGAACCGGTCAACGGTCAACGGTCAATAAACAATTTTTTTATTATATTTTTATTTATTTAATTTAATTTAAAAATCAATTAAAAATACTTAAAAATAACATTTTTAAAGATAGAAAATAGCCTTGAACTCACAAAAATATATCTAAAAATTTCATTAAAATCCTTAATAAAATCCACTCGTTTAATATATTTTCCGTTATTATTTAGGTTAGTATTTCTCGTTGTTCCGCTCATCTAATTCGTGCGCATCTCACCATCTCCAATCCAACGCACCCAAGGTGAGTGAATCTTACAAATTCCCCGTTTTAATCACGTTTTGGGGTGTATCATGTGTCTTTGTATATATATTATAACTAAACCATTGTGCATTCATCATATCATGAACATGTGTATTCAGTTTGTTGCTGTTAAGTAGTTATTATTGGATGCAATTTATTATTCAGTACATGCAATTTCATAGGCCGCCGCTCCCCATTACATTATGAGCGTTGAGCATGTTCCCCATTTCATTATGAGGTTGAACCTGGCGTGCCCACATACGATCGGCTCCGTTTGATTGAGCCTTGATCGCACAGACATTTTCATTTTCAGTACATGCAATACGATCGGCTCCGTTTGATTGAGCCTTGATCGCACAGTTTCATTTATGTTATTTACAGTATGATGTTGGTATGTTCATGTATGCTGTCATGTGGTATTGTATGTTATAGTTGTGACTGCTATTTGCCATTGCTTGATTATTTACATTTGCTCATCTATGATTATGCACAATTTTTCGTTGATAAACTAACCATTAATTCATTAATAAATGTTTATCTAATAAGGTTCACTCGCCAACTTATGTTGACCCAAAAACTCCCATTTTACACATGATACAGGTGAACCAGCAGCAGCTAGGAACACATAGGACTTGGACTAGAAGAATAAAACGATTTAGAGTTGGGATTGTTATGTTTGGTTATTTTCCTTGTATTGAATGAACATGTTTGGATATTTGAAAATGTAACTTTGACTTTATTAAATATGAAACATATTAGTAAATGTCATGAGCTTTGGTGATAACCCAATTATGCCCGACTCTTATTCCGCTGCGGGTCGGGGTGTGACAGATTGGTATCAGAGCCATGACTATAGGGATATAGGATAGGTTATTAGACCCTTAGAGCCTATACTATAGTCGATTAGAAACTTATAAGATTTTTTGTGTGTTACATGCCAAATTTCATGATGTTATATGTTTTATGTTAAATGTTACATTTAATATTGTGCAAGCATGTTCATAAGTATGTATTATCATATAATGCCTATCATGAATCGTATACTCATAACATATCACATCCATGAAAGCACACACCACTTCATGATTGCTTTTACAATGATTTTCGTGTTTTCAAATCTCATCAAAGTGAGTTCTCATGACGGGCATGTAGTAACTGGAAGGGTACCAGTACCGGTAGTCGGAACGTCCTGTCTAGGCTGGCATTCATATAAATCCAAAATAAAGGACCAGTTTGCCTACCTGGGGACTAACGATGAGAGTACGAAGTACCTTTTAGGCCAAAGCATGCTATACCAAACGTCGTGTGAGCTAACCCCACTTTGAGTTGTCATTGTGTCTACACCTGGACACGTTCCGACCAAACATCTCATGAATATATTTTGTGGTTTGCATTCGGGGGATGCGAGTGTTAAATTGCCAATACTAATGTGAATCCTACCAAGCCAATAGCCATGGGGGCCCACATGACTATATAGGTGAAGGTATGGGGGACATTTGAGGCCCAACATGAGCGAACCCAAGACATCCTATGGATGTAGTTGCATTATTGATATTTATGTTATTTTCATTTTCTTAAAGACACATGACACCTAAAAAGACATCATAAACCCATAATCTTCTCATTGTATGATCCTGTAGATGTCGTCTAGACAGCACGAAGGGGTAAAAGATCGGGAAGGTCTCAGGAACGTTTGGCCACTCAGATCGCGAAACAAATGGCCACGATACTTCCTGACATTGTGGTCCAAGTACAGCAAGCCCTTACTACAAATCCTACTAACCCTCCCCAACAACAGGACCAGAACATCGACAACCTTCCTACCAGCAAGTGCTCTTACAAACATTTTAAGTCCTGTGATCCTCCTAAATTTGAAGGGACCGAGGGTGTCACTGCTCTCCTACATTGGTTCGAGGAGATGGAAAACACCTTTCTAAACTGCGATTGTCCTGAGGATCGCAAGGTTCGATACGCCACCGGGAGACTATTTGGAGTAGCTCTCACTTGGTGGAATACTGAGAAAGGGAAGAGGGGAACTGAAGATGCGATGGCCTTGACTTGGGAGGAGTTAAGGGAAATCATGACTAGGCGTTTTCTGTCCTAGAAGTGAAATTAAGAAGTTGGAGGATGAATTTCATGCTCTAAAGCAAAAGGAGGGTGATCACACTACCTACAACAAGAGGTTCTTGGAGTTGAACCAAATGGTTCCAAATTTATTCACCCCAACCTATCGTCTGATCGAGCATTATATTCGAGGACTTCCCTCGAAAATCCAAGATTCAGTTCTCAGCGTTTCACCATAACACTTGAAGCTGCTATGGAGTTAGCAACTGAACTGACCGAAAACCGAATTCGCAACGGGAAGTTCAAAGAAGAGAAGAAGAAAGCCCCTGTTGAGGGACAAATTTCAAACCACCCCATTCCTTCCTCTAAGTTCGCTAATAAGAGGAAGCGCAACACCAGAAATTTTGCGGTTACTCAAACCAACTCCCCTATTCCTGCTGCACCCATTACTCAAGTCACTCCTCAACCCGCACCATACAGAAGACCCTTACACTGGCCCGCTACCAAAATGCAACCGTTGCCAATATCACCATTCCCCTGATCATCCCTGGCAATATTGCACCGGCTGCGGTCGCGCAGGACATACTGTTCAAACCTGCCGCATGCCTCAACGAACAAACCGCCACCAACCTTTAACCCAAACCCACCAACAGTTAATGGGTCAAGCCCAACAACCCTACCATTTCCACCCACCCAACATTTAGCCCAAACATACTACCAACCCAATTATCCTATGGGCCAACCTATGCGGGCTTGCTTCAATTGCGGCGACCCGAGTCATTTCAGAAACACATGTCCAAGGCTGGTTAATATTATTCATTCTCAGGCCCAAGCCAACCCAGTGAACCAAGCAAACCAAGCTCCCCCACCTGCAAGAGGGAGAGCTTTTAATATCAACGCTAACCAGGCCAGAGCTGACGGCAATGTGGTCAACGGTACGTTCCTTATAAATGGTAGATATGCATCTATATTATTTGATACTGGTGCGGATAGAAGTTTTGTGTCTTTAGAGTTTGAACCTATATTAAGCAAAAATCGGGATAAGCTCACGGAATCCATAACGGTAGAAGTTGCGGACGGGAAACCAGTTTCATTAGACTCTATTTTACGCAACTGTACACTCACCTTAAACGACCACGATTTCTCAGTCGACCTTATTCCTATGAAGCTGGGAAGTTTTGACATCATAATCGGTATGGATTGGCTCAGTCAACATCAGGCGGAAGTTGTATGTCGTGAAAAATTTATTCGTATTCCTCTTTCAAACGGTCAGACTCTTCGAATCATTGGAGAAACCTCGTCGAAAGGGCTCAGCCTAATGTCTTGTCTTCAAGCTCAAAAATATCTTCGCAAGAATTATGTCGCGTTTTTTAGCTCATATCATCAAAAAGGGAGCCATGGAGAAGAAACTTGAAGACATTCCTGTAGTAAAAGACTTCCCACAAGTTTTTCCTGACGACATTTCAGGACTTCCTCCAGTTAGAGACGTCGAATTCCGTATTGATCTTAAACCTGGTGCTACACCAGTTGCAAAGTCTCCATATAGGTTAGCCCCCTCTGAAATGCAAGAGCTAGCCAGTCAATTGCAAGAGTTGACTGACAAGGGATTCATACGTCCTAGCTCATCGCCTTGGGGTGCACCTGTCCTTTTTGTAAAGAAGAAAGATGGATCTTTTCGTATGTGCATCGACTACAGAGAGCTCAACAAGTTAACCATCAAGAATCGCTATCCTTTACCTCACATTGATGATCTTCTTGACCAACTACAAGGTGCCAGCTGCTTTTCAAAAATCGATCTTCGATCTGGCTATCATCAACTTAGAGTGCATGAAGAAGACGTCCCTAAGACTGCTTTTCGAACTCGTTATGGCCACTATGAATTCATGGTTATGCCGTTTGGATTAACCAACGCACCAGCTGTCTTCATGGACCTAATGAACAGAGTCTGCAAACCTTATCTTGATCGATTTGTTATAGTCTTCATCGACGATATTCTTATTTATTCAAAATCTAAAGCTGATCATGAGCGTCATCTTCGACTCGTTCTTGCACTTCTAGAAAAGGAAAAGCTTTATGCCAAGTTCTCCAAATGTGAATTCTGGTTAAAAGAGGTGCAATTCCTCGGGCATGTAGTTAATGACAAGGGAATACATGTTGACCCTTCAAAGATCAAAGCGTTCAAGAATGGCAAGCTCCACGTACACCAACTGAAGTAAGATCTTTTCTTGGACTAGCTGGCTATTATCGTCGGTTCATTTCAAACTTCTCTCGCATTGTTGTCCCACTCACGGCTTTAACTCATAAGGGAAAACCTTTCATATGGGGACCCAAGCAAGAAGAAGCCTTTCAAACTCTTAAACAAAAACTTTGTGATGCACCAATCCTCACTCTTCCTGAAGGTTGTGATGATTTTGTAGTCTATTGCGACGCGTCAGGGCAAGGATTAGGCTGCGTTCTCATGCAAAGAGGAAAAGTCATAGCTTATGCCTCGAGACAAGCTCAAGACGCATGAAAAGAACTACACCACTCATGACCTAGAACTTGGGGCCGTTGTATTCGCTCTTAAGATATGGAGACATTATCTCTATGGCACTAAGTGTGAAATATACACTGACCACAAGAGTCTTCAACATATCTTCAATCAAAAAGAGTTAAACATGAGGCAACGAAGATGGGTCGAACTTCTGAATGATTACGACTGTGAAATTAGATACCACCCTGGTAAAGCAAATGTGGTGGCTGATGCACTTAGTCGAAAGGGTTATGCGAACTCCATTCATCTTCTATGTTCGCAAATTATAACCGACATTAAAGATCAAATTCGAGAAGCCCAACACGTTTCAATAACAGAAGAAGATGTACGAAAGGAGATGTCCTGTGGAGCCGAGCTAAAACTTGAAACTAAATCAGACGGTATTCTGTATTACCTAGATCGTATCTGGATTCCTAACCACAACAATCTTCGTGAAACTCTTATGAATGAAGCTCACAAAACGCGATATTCTATACACCCAGGAGCCGATAAGATGTATCAAGACCTACGATACACCTATTGGTGGCCTGGAATGAAGAAGGATATTGCCGTTTTTGTTTCCAAGTGCCTCACATGTTCCAAGGTGAAGGCTGAACACCAAAGACCCTCAGGACTTCTAGTCCAACCGGAAATACCTGTATGGAAGTGGGAAAATATAACCATGGATTTCATTACCGGGTTACCTTGCACTTTTGGTGGGTATGACACTATATGGGTGATTATAGACCGACTTACAAAATCAGCTCACTTTATTCCTATCCGCGAAGATTTCAAGAACGAAAAGCTTGCACGTATTTATATCAACGAAATCGTAAGCCGCATGGGGTACCGTTAAGTATTATTTCTGATCGTGATGGTCGTTTCACCTCACGAACATGGCAAGCAGTACAATCCGCTATGGGCACACGATTAGATCTCAGTACCGCCTATCATCCTCAAACTGATGGACAGTCTGAGCGCACCATTCAAACTCTTGAAGATATGCTTAGAGCATGTGTCATAGACTTCAAGGGAAATTGGGACGCCCACCTACCATTAGTTGAATTTTCGTACAACAACAGCTATCATTCGAGCATCGGCATGGCACCTTTTGAAGCCTTATATGGACGTAAGTGCCGATCTCCTGTATGTTGGCACGAAATTGGGGAAGCACAAATTACTGGTCCAGAATTGATCCAAGAAACCACAGACAAGATCCATCAAATTCGCAACAATCTTCTAGCGGCTCAAAGTCGTCAAAAGAGTTATGTAGATAAACGACGGAAGCCCTTAGAGTTTAACATTGGTGATCATGTGCTTTTAAAAGTATCACCGTGGAAGGGAGTAGTTCGTTTTGGTCAAAAGGGGAAGCTAGCACCTCGTTACGTAGGACCTTTCAAGATACTCGAAAGAGTAGGTCCTGTAGCATACAAGCTTGACCTACCAGAAGAACTCAACAGGATTCATCCCACATTCCATGTGTCGAACTTGAAGAAGTGCCTCGCTGATGGGAATCTCCATATTCCGCTGGAAGATATTCAGATTGATAAATCTATGCATTTTATTGAAAGACCAGTGGAGATCATGGACTACGGGGAGAAACGACTTCGACGAAGTCGCATTCCAATTGTTAGGGTACGCTGGGAGTCGAAACGGGGACCTGAGTTTACTTGGGAATGTGAAGATTCAATGCGTGAAAAATACCCGCATCTTTTTCCTACTACTTCAACTACTTAAATTTCGGGACGAAATTCCAAAAAGTAGGGGATACTGTAACATTTGTAAAAAAACGGGTTTTCAAAACCCGCTCCGTTTTGTAATCGAATATCAAGTTATAAAAGTCACGTCGAATATTTATGATTATTTTGATTTAAAACAATACATAATTAATAAATAAACTAAACTACAAAAAATATATTTGATAAAAAGTTAAAATAAAATAAATAAAAAATTTTGATGCTGCCGGGACTCGAACCCGGGTCAGCCAAGACACACTTCAGCAACTTAACACACACTCACAAGACCACTCCGCCACATTGTGTTTTCTGCTAACTCTAGAAACGCAAACGAAATTTATACACAAACCCAGTTAAAACCGATTGCGCTATCTGAGAAACGGTAATCGGCAAACCAATCGTCAAATTCGTTGTTTATTCACACATTCAGTTTATAACCGATGCTCCGACGGTTTTTAATCAAATCGAAATTGATTAAACTTAAAGTCTCATCATTATCGGTTTTTAAAACCGAAAAATCATCAAGTCCAGAATTCCTCAAACTTCAGACCACTCTCGCGACTCAGAGATATCATACCAATACTCCATTTCATTTTCGTCGCATTTTCAGACCATCAGAACGCCTGAATCAGCACGCCGGAATTTTCTGCAAAAGTCGCCGGAAAACCGTATTCAACTCAAACCGGTAAAAATACCTCTACTTTACTGTTTCAATCAATTGTTAGAACCTTACTAACATTAACCCATCGCTCATAATCAACCACAGACGACGTTGCTGGACTTTCTGTTTTCGCCGGAAAACTTCTGGAATTGTCGGAAACTCGTTGATTACCGGTATGCTCCTTCCAACGTGCTGATAATCAATACTCATTAGTTCAATTTCACATCTAATCCCTTAAACCTGTTAATTGATTCTCACAGCCGAAGGTTCCAAAAACAGAGCCGACGAACTTCGCCGGATCCTCTGAAGAAGACGATCTTATTCGGTATTTTCTTCCCCAAACTTTTCGGTTCAATGCATTCAAATTGGTCATCATGTTCATTAACTAAATTAATCGCGTATCAGTTGTTTTGATTGATGTCTGTGTTTGTAATGAAGAAGACGAGTTCAAAGATGACATAAGATTAATTAAAATCGGAATTATAAATGGGTTAGACACACAGTCCAGCGGTGGACTGTGTGCAAAATACAAACGCACGTCCCGAGTTCGATTCCTGCTATACGCACTCCTTGTATAATAACACGCCTTTTTGTTTAAAAACTAAACCGGGATAACTCAGTTAGTTATTAAGTATAATAAAAACCGAGATAATAACCGGGTTAGACACACAGTCCAGCGGTGGACTGCGTGCAACACTAAGTCCTACGTCGCGCGTTCGAAACCCGTCACTAGCACCTGTCCGTGGAATTAAAATGTTTTTGGCAATTAAAAGAAATTCGGTTAAATTGAATAAGTATATAAATATAATTAAAAACAAGATTATTTCGGGTTAGACACGTAGCTCAGTTGGTAGAGCTGCGTGCACGCGTACAGGAGGTCTCGGGTTCGAGGCTCACCCGGCGCAAATTAATTCGCTGACCGAACCGGTCAACGGTCAACGGTCAATAAACAAATTTTTTTTTATTATATTTTTATTTATTTAATTTAATTTAAAAATCAATTAAAAATACTTAAAAATAACATTTTTAAAGATAGAAAATAGCCTTGAACTCACAAAAATATATCTAAAAATTTCATTAAAATCCTTAATAAAATCCACTCGTTTAATATATTTTTCCGTTATTATTTAGGTTAGTATTTCTCGTTGTTCCGCTCATCTAATTCGTGCGCATCTCACTATCTCCAATCCAACGCACCCAAGGTGAGTGAATCTTACAAATTCCCCGTTTTAATCACGTTTTGGGATGTATCATGTGTCTTTGTATATATATATTATAACTAAACCATTGGGTATTCATCATATCATGAACATGTGTATTCAGTTTGTTGCTGTTAAGTAGTTATTATTGGATGCAATTTATTATTCAGTACATGCAATTTCATAGGCCGCCGCTCCCCATTACATTATGAGCGTTGAGCATGTTCCCCATTTCATTATGAGGTTGAACCTGGCGTGCCCACATACGATCGGCTCCGTTTGATTGAGCCTTGATCGCACAGACATTTTCATTTTCAGTACATGCAATACGATCGGCTCCGTTTGATTGAGCCTTGATCGCACAGTTTCATTTATGTTATTTACAGTATGATGTTGGTATGTTCATGTATGCTGTCATGTGGTATTGTATGTTATAGTTGTGACTGCTATTTGCCATTGCTTGATTATTTACATTTGCTCATCTATTATTATGCACAATTTTTCATTGATAAACTAACCATTAATTCATTAATAAATGTTTATCTAATAAGGTTCACTCGCCAACTTATGTTTACCCAAAAACTCCCATTTTACACATGATACAGGTGAACCAGCAGCAGCTAGGAACACATAGGACTTGGACTAGAAGAATAAAACGATTTAGAGTTGGGATTGTTATGTTTGGTTTATTTCCTTTGTATTGAATGAACATGTTTGGATATTTGAAAATGTAACTTTGACTTTATTAAATATGAAACATATTAGTAAATGTCATGAGCTTTGGTGATAACCCAATTACGCCCGACTCTTATTCCGCTGCGGGTCGGGGTGTGACATTTCGAACCCGGGTCAGTCAGCCAGCATTTCAGCAAAGCCTTATCGCGCACACACTCAACCACTGCGCCACTCATGCTTCTTGTTAAATATTGGAAACAAATAATACATAAAATAAATCTCGAATTCAAATAACGACGCACCCAATTGCAGTCGTCGGAAATCCCGGCGATCTCGCGAGATTGGACGGTTTCTTCAGTTTTAACGTAAACATTAACCTCAACATCGGTTATAACCGACGTCTGAACCCGCGACGCAAGTCATAACCGCCGGAAACGTAATGACTTTGAATCAAGTCTGAAATCCGACTCTATACATCTCGGTTCCTCCCTATAAATTCACCCACAATCAACTGGTAGCCTTTTCGCTCAAAACCGCACCCTTTCTCGACGAAAATCCACTCGCCGGAAAATACCTGCAAATCGCCGAAAAACTGGGTTTTTCACTTCTGTGCCTTACTCTAAACACTGAACACTCAGAACTCATACCGAAGCCACCCACATTCATCTCAAGCTCGTTGAAGATCCTCTGCCTTAAGACACACGTCGCCGGAATCATTTGCTATCACCGGAGTTCTGCCGGAGAAACAGAGGAGTCCAGTTTCGGTATACCTTACGCTTAATCTTTCATTCTTTTACTTATCTCACCTATAATTAGTCATAACACACTAAAGAACCTGATTAAAATCGTTGAACCAGTCAGTCACCGTTTCTGGTTAAGATTAACGAAGAAGACGAAGTTTCGGTAGTATATAAGTTTAATTTAAATCAAGATATAACTCGGGTTAGACACACAGTCCAGCGGTGGACTGTGTGCAAATTAAACACGCTCACGTCCCGAGTTCGATACATGTCCCACGCATACTCGCCTTAATAAAAATGTTCTTTTTTTTAAACCGAACCGGAGTCACTGCGTAAGATGTTAAGTTTAATAAAAACCAGAATAATAACCAAGATAGACACACAGTCCAGTGGTGGACTGTGTGTATGTTTAAGCACACGTCACGAGTTCGAGTCCGGACTACCGCACCGGTCCGGACAATTATCAAACTTTTTATTTAAGACATAAATGAAAATATTTAGTTTGTATTTAAGTATAATCAAAATCAGATAATTTAACAAGTTAGACACACAGTCCAGCGGTGGACTGTGTGTTAACTCAACCCACAGGTCCCGGGTTCGAGACCTGTGGAGCGCACCGGTTCTATGCATTAAAAACATTTTTAAAAATAAATGATTTTCTGTTTAAATCAATTAATATATAAATATAATTAAAAACAGAAATATTTCGGATTAGACACGTAGCTCAGTTGGTAGAGCTGCGTGCACGCGTACGAGAGGTCTCGGGTTCGAGCCTCACCCAGCGCATGCAAACACACATACGAACCGGTCAACAGTCAAAGTCAATGGTCAACGGTCGACGGTCAAAAAGTCAACATTTTTTATTATTTTGTTTATTTATTTTATTTAAAAATCAATTAAAAATACTTAAAAATAACATTTTTAAGGTTAGAAAATAGCCTTAAACTCACAAAAATACACCCAACAATCCTACTAAAATGGATTAATAAAATCCGTTTACTTACCAAACCATTATGCCATTATCTAGGTTAATTACACTTGTGGTTAAAACCACTTCGTGCGCATTCAACATCATCAACCGAACGCACCCAATGTGAGTTATCTTACAACTCCCCTTTTTAATTACATGTTTTGGGGTGTGTCATGTGTCACCAAAATTAACTCGTTTATTTAAACTTGTGCCATACCATATTGTGATCTAAACTTAGATTGTATATATTGTTTGTAGTTATGTATTTCATATTGTCAATTTATATGCAATTCATTCATTAGGCCCATCAGTTCCTCGTGAGAGACGAGTTGAGCAACGCGTGCCTCAAAACAAATCCAATATTGTTCCTGTGTGTGTTATTTAGTTTATATTGTTTGTAGTTATGTATTTCATATTGTCAAGTATATGCAAATCATTCATTAGGCCCATCTGTTCCTCGTGAGAGACGAGTTGAGCAACGCGTGCCTCAAAACGATCCATTATTGTTCATGTGTGCATTATTTAATATTAATTGATTGGTGAATAAGTTTACATCTATTTTTACTCATGTGTGGTTGTGCACTTTATTTTATAATCAATTAAATAAACTTGTTCAAATGTTTTTCATAGGATTCACTCGCCAACTTTTTGTTGATCCAAAAACCCTTTTTACACATGATACAGGTGAACAGAATGAAGCAAGGAAAACATAGGAAATGCCTTAGAAGAAAACAATGAAGCCTAGATTGATGTTAGGACATGATGTAATAATGGTTGTATAATTCCCTTTAAAATTTGTATTAATGAATATGAAACGTTATAATAAATGTCATGAGCTTTGATGATAACCCAATCATGCCCCGATCACCTTTTCTGCTGCGGGTCGGGGTGTGACAGATTGGTATCAGAGCCATGACTATAGGGATATAGGACAGGTTATTAGACCCTTAGAGCCTATACTATGGTTGCCTAAATTTTAATTGATTAGGTGGTTACATACAAACTTATGATATTTATTTGTTTCATATTTGTTTATACTTACAGTCAAACATACATACTTACATACACATTCATCATATATATTTCAATGTTCATATATCCAAATCTTTTGTTATTCAAAGATTTTGTTGCAATTTTCAACTCTCATCAAAGTAAGTTCTGCGACGGGCATGTAGTAACTGGAAGGGTACAAGTACCGGTAGTCGGAACGTCCTGTCTAGGTTGGCATTCGTATAAATCCAATATAACGGACCAGTTTGCCTACCTGGGGACTAACGATGAGAGTACGAAGGACCTATTAGGCCAAAGCATGCCACACCAAACGTCGTTCGAACTAACCCATTTTGAGGTGTCACCGTGTCTACACCTGGACACATTCCGAATATCATACGTTATATACATATTTCTCGATTTTCTCTGGGTTTTAGTGTACGTAACCAGGCTAACACATGCGAACCATATGAAAAACCCGGTATTCACGGGGCCCACATGATTACGAAGGTGAAGTATGGCGGCATGTAGGGCCTAATGACGAGCAAAGCCCAAGACATCCTATGTATGTAGTAGATTTATTTTTCTATAATTATTTTATGAATGTTCATTCCTAAATACGACCCATGATCCCAAAAACATCCAACTCATACTCATGATGCGTATTCCTTGTAGATGTCTTCTAGCATCGCCCGTAGGAAGATGAGAGCAGGAAAAGCCCGCGAACGCATGGCTGCCCTAATCGCTCAACAAATGGCTGCCGTAATACCCAACATTTTAATCCAAGTCCAACAAGCACTTACCGATAATCCTGTCAATCAAGAAGATCAACACGTTATCAACCCTCCCCCAAATACCACTAAATGCACCTACAAGCATTTCAAATCATGCGACCCTCCAAAATACAAAGGGACTGAAGGTGTCACTGCTCTCCTCCATTGGTTTGAAGAAATGGAGAACACTTTTCTAAATTACGATTGCCTCGATGACCGCAAAGTGCGATATGCTACCGGTCGTTTATATGGAATAGCACTTACTTGGTGGAATACAGAGAAGGCCAAACGAGGTGTTGAAGATGCTATGACTTTAACTTGGAAAGAATTGAAGGAAATCATGACCAGACGATTTTGCCCAAGGAGCGAAATCAAGAAATTAGAAGATGAGTTCTATTCGTTGAAGCAAAAGGAAGGCGACCACACCACGTACAACAAAAGATTCCTCGAGTTAAATCAAATGGTTCCCAACTTGTTCACTCCCCTCTACCGTTTGATCGAGCACTACATTCGTGGTCTTCCGTCAAAGATTCAAGACTCTGTAATAAGTGCCACACCTGCAAACTTGGAAGCAGCAATGGAGTTAGCTACAGAGCTCACCGAGAACCGAATCCGAAACAAAGACTTCAAGGAGGAGAAGAAGAAGGATAAAGCACCGACTGAAACTTCAAACTCCACCCAAACCGAATCCCCTTCCCAACCCACTTTTAAGAGAAAAAGAGACGGGCAACTTTTCGCTACTACCCAACGTAATCAACCAGTTTTACAAGCCATACCAATCCAAGCTATCCCAATCACTCAAGTGGCACCCAACTCAACTTACCCAAATACGAAACCATATCTTGGACCTCACCCTCGATGTAACACCTGTTTTTATCACCATCCCCTTACCTTACCTTGTCGTCTATGTGCAACTTGTGGACGCTATGGTCATTTGAGCAAGGTTTGCCGCACCCCTCAAAACCAAATCTCTCCCCCTACTCAAAACATGATCCAAACCTATCATCAACCTCAATACCCCATGTTCCCATATGTTCAAGCTTGTTTCAATTGTGGCGACCCTACCCACTTTAGAAACACGTGCCCTCGATTCGTTAACATCATAAACGCTCAAGCTCAATCAAACCCAGTTAACCAAGTAAATCAAGAAAACCCAATCACTAGGCCACCAGCAAGAGGAAGAGTTTTCAACATCAACGCCAATCCTGACGAAGATAATGACGGCCCAAACGAAAACACCCAACTAGACCTCTTCACCGGAAATCAAGATTCAACTCCAATCGTTTAGTTTTACGTTTTTCTTTATCACATAGAACCAATCATAACTTAAGGATAAAGCCAATGGGAATTTGACAAGAATATGGTGGATACGCCGCTGGTACTTCCTATATATGAGTATTCTTGCCAAAGGATCGGAGGCATTATCTGGCGGTTATGAGAGGTTCCATGTGTAAACTGTTTGAGTAATTATTGTTTATTATTTTTAGTACATGCAATACGATCGGCTCCGTTTGATTGAGCCTTGATCGCACAGACATTTTTCATTTTCAGTACATGCAATACGATCGGCTCCGTTTGATTGAGCCTTGATCGCACAGACATTTTCATTTTCAGTACATGCAATACGATCTTGTGGTTGTTGTGTTTGTTGTAGAGTCACATAGAACTAATCATAACTTGCGGATAAAGTCAATGAAAATTTGACGAGAATATGGTGGATACGCCGCTGGTACTTCCTATATATAAGTATTCTTGTCAAAGGACCGGAGGCATTATCAGGCGGTTATGAGAGGTTCCATGTATAAACTGGTTGTGTGATAAGTATTTAGATTAAATTTATTATTTTCAGTACATGCAATATGATCGGCTCCGTTTGATTGAGCCTTGATCGCACAGACATTTTTCATTTTCAGTACATGCAATACGATCGGCTCCATTTGATTGAGCCTTGATCGCACAGACATTTTTTCATTTTCAGTATCTTGTGTTTGTTGTAGAGTCACATAGAACTAATAAATGTTTATCTAATAAGGTTCACTCGCCAACTTATGTTGACCCAAAAACTCCCATTTTACACATGATACAGGTGAACCAGCAGCAGCTAGGAACACATAGGACTTGGACTAGAAGAATAAAACGATTTAGAGTTGGGATTGTTATGTTTGGTTTATATCCTTTGTATTGAATGAACATGTTTGGATATTTGAAAATGTAACTTTGACTTTATTAAATATGAAACATATTAGTAAATGTCATGAGCTTTGGTGATAACCCAATTACGCCCGACTCTTATTCCGCTGCGGGTCGGGGTGTGACATTTCGAACCCAGGTCAGTCAGCCAGCATTTCAGCAAAGCCTTATTGCGCACACACTCAACCACTGCGCCACTCATGCTTCTTGTTAAATATTGGAAACAAATAATACATAAAATAAATCTCGAATTCAAATAACGACGCACCCAATTGCAGTCGTCGGAAATCCCGGCGATCTCGCGAGATTGGACGGTTTCTTCAGTTTTAACGTAAACATTAACCTCAACATTGGTTATAACCGACGTCTGAACCCGCGACGCAAGTCATAACCGCCGGAAAACGTAATGACTTTGAATCAAGTCTGAAATCCGACTCTATACATCTCGGTTCCTCCCTATAAATTCACCCACAATCAACTGGTAGCCTTTTCGCACAAAACCGCACCCTTTCTCGACGAAAATCCACTCGCCGGAAAATACCTGCAAATCGCCGAAAAACCGGGTTTTTCACTTCTGTGCCTTACTCTAAACACTGAACACTCAGAACTCATACCGAAGCCACCCACATTCATCTCAAGCTCGTTGAAGATCCTCTGCCTTAAGACACACGTTGCCGGAATCATTTGCTGTCACTGGAGTTCTGCCGGAGAAACAGAGGAGTCCAGTTTCACTATACCTGACGCTTAATCTTTCATTCTTTTTACTTATCTCACCTATAATTAGTCATAACACACTAAAGAACCTGATTAAAATCGTTGAACCAGTCAGTCACCGTTTCTGGTTAAGATTAACGAAGAAGACGAAGTTTCGGTAGTATATAAGTTTAATTTAAATCAAGATATAACTCGGGTTAGACACACAGTCCAGCGGTGGACTGTGTGCAAATTAAACACGCTCACGTCCCGAGTTCGATACATGTCCCACGCATACTCGCCTTAATAAAAATGTTCTTTTTTTAAACCGAACCGGAGTCACTGCGTAAGATGTTAAGTTTAATAAAAACCAGAATAATAACCAAGATAGACACACAGTCCAGTGGTGGACTGTGTGTATGTTTAAGCACACGTCACGAGTTCGAGTCCGGACTACCGCACCGGTCCGGACAATTATCAAACTTTTTATTTAAGACATAAATGAAAATATTTAGTTTGTATTTAAGTATAATCAAAATCAGATAATTTAACAAGTTAGACACACAGTCCAGCGGTGGACTGTGTGTTAACTCAACCCACAGGTCCCGGGTTCGAGACCTGTGGAGCGCACCGTTCTATGCATTAAAAACATTTTTAAAAATAAATGATTTTCTGTTTAAATCAATTAATATATAAATATAATTAAAAACATAAATATTTCGGATTAGACACGTAGCTCAGTTGGTAGAGCTGCGTGCACGCGTACGGGAGGTCTCGGGTTCGAGCCTCACCCAGCGCATGCAAACACACATACGAACCGGTCAACAGTCAAAGTCAATGGTCAACGGTCAACGGTCAAAAAGTCAACATTTTTTATTATTTTGTTTATTTATTTTATTTAAAAATCAATTAAAAATACTTAAAAATAACATTTTTAAGGTTAGAAAATAGCCTTAAACTCACAAAAATACACCCAACAATCCTACTAAAATGGATTAATAAAATCCGTTTACTTACCAAACCATTATGCCATTATCTAGGTTAATTCCACTCATGGTTAAAACCACTTCGTGCGCATTCAACATCATCAACCGAACGCACCCAATGTGAGTTATCTTACAACTCCCCTTTTTAATTACATGTTTTGGGGTGTGTCATGTGTCACCAAAATTAACTCGTTTATTTAAACTTGTGCCATACCATATTGTGATCTAAACTTAGATTGTATATATTGTTTGTAGTTATGTATTTCATATTGTCAATTTATATGCAATTCATTCATTAGGCCCATCAGTTCCTCGTGAGAGACGAGTTGAGCAACGCGTGCCTCAAAACAAATCCATTATTGTTCCTGTGTGTGTTATTTAGTTTATATTGTTTGTAGTTATGTATTTCATATTGTCAAGTATATGCAAATCATTCATTAGGCCCATCAGTTCCTCGTGAGAGACGAGTTGAGCAACGCGTGCCTCAAAACGATCCATTATTGTTCATGTGTGCATTATTTAATATTAATTGATTGGTGAATAAGTTTACATCTATTTTTACTCATGTGTGGTTGTGCACTTTATGTTATAATCAATTAAATAAACTTGTTCAAATGTTTTTCATAGGATTCACTCGCCAACTTTTTGTTGATCCAAAAACCCTTTTTACACATGATACAGGTGAACAGAATGAAGCAAGGAAAACATAGGAAATGCCTTAGAAGAAAACAATGAAGCCTAGATTGATGTTAGGACATGATGTAATAATGGTTGTATAATTCCCTTTAAAATTTGTATTAATGAATATGAAACGTTATAATAAATGTCATGAGCTTTGATGATAACCCAATCATGCCCCGATCACCTTTTCCGCTGCGGGTCGGGGTGTGACAGCATATACTTGAGGTCTTGTAATCACATGCCTTGCCCTTCTTGAGGATTGCGTTTTTGTTTTAGACGTGACCGCCATTTGCTCAAAAAATGCCCAATCATCTAGCTCAAAATTTGTACCAAAAGTACCATTAGTAATGGACATTAAATCACGAGCATCTTCCGAACTCAACCCCTCATGGAAAGCATTCAATAACTCCCAAAGTGCAATGCCATGATGAGGACAATTTTTTAACATCATGTTAAACCTCTCAAATGCTTCATGAAACATCTCACCGGGTTGTTGTTGAAAACTTCTCAAGCTCCGCCTAGCCTCGTTAGTCTTTTGGGCCGTGAAAAACACTTCTAAAAATCTTTGTTGCATGTTGGCCCATGTGTAGATTGATGCAGAGGGTAGCGTATGAAACCATCTTTTTGCCTTATCTTCCAAAGAGAATTGGAAGAGTACCAACTTGACATCATCTGACGAAAACCTTGCCCTCCAATAGTGTTGCAAATGGAATCATACGTTTCCAAATGGAAGTACGGTTCCTCTGTTGCTAGACCCTTGTACTTCGGCAAACTTTGTAATGCGGTTGTCCTAACCTCAAATGTCCTTCCATCCGGGTGATGAGGGACACCACCGGAGAAGGGTTATTAGTAATGACCGGTCGAAAATGTGCTTCAATCCCCCGTACTACCTCTCGATGATGTCTTCGCGGAGCACCCAATGGTACTCTTGGTTGACCCGCTTGACTCTGTCTTAACCCTTGAGGTGCGAATTGTTGTTGATACTGGGGTTGATGCATTGGTCTTTGGAATTGAGGCTGTTGATGTTGACCTTGGACTTGTTTTTAAAGGCATGGATCGTTGGAATGGTGGGCCGTGAGGACGAATTTGTTGCACCCCCAAGGGTTGCCTAATCATTTCTTGTCCTTGTTCTAATGGTTGCCTTTGTGAGTACCCCATTCCACCTTGAGGTCCCAAGTTACTTCCATCACCCCCATAGTAATACCCTTCTTCTTCATACCCTCCGAATTCTTCTTCTTAACCATCATCATACCAGTCTCCTCCTACACCCGATGTTTGCACAAACTGTGAGGAAGGATTATGAAATCCTGGTTGGGTTGGTGGTTGAAATGTAGAGGATATATGAATAATGGTGGAACTTGGTAAAGTTTGACTTGGTAATGGATATTGGGTGATTGATGATTGACCGGATGTTGGGGAAAAGGATGAGAATGGTGGTACCATTGATGCGGCGTTGGTTGGGTTAACATAATTAAAAACAGTATCTCCACAACATGAAATTTTTTAACCAAAATACCCTTATGACGAGATTAAGCAAATCGTTATCATAAAAACTTCTTAATACCATTTAAACAACCTACTAAACCATAGGTATCAACTTAATATACTTACAAAAGAGACGAGTATGAAATTCATAATTTACAACCAAAAGACGTTTTGACCCGTTTGGCATTTAGAACATGACCAGAAGCGCATTAAGGGCATTTAGATGTGTTCGTTCCAAGCTTGCCAATTTAAACCTGCGATTTTCCTATCATTCACAATAGGAAAAACATAATTTAGAAAGTATGCATCAATAATCACTTAAACTACGTTCATTAGTATCTTGGATTGTTTGACCCGTTTAAAATAAGTCAACATAATGACTATTTCGTTCGAGTATAATTATTCACCTTAACTCATTTGACGACGAGTTATATTACTTCCAAGAACAATATCCATATATTCCTATCCAATCTTACCTGTTAATAACGGGTCTAAACATATCTCTTTCTTTCTCATTTTTAATGAGAACTTCAATTCTAACTCTTTAATTTGCTATATCTATACTATCATTTTTAAGTAGAATCAACATAATGAAAAATATTATCATACTCATATTAGAGGTAGACAAAGTTCATATGAACTTACCGCGATCTTGTGCTTCGAGTGCTTTCGGTTGGCTTGTATCTCCTTCTTTCTTCACTCCTATAAGGTGCAACATCACATCTTTAGCTTCTATATTATTCATTACATAAACATACTTCGACTTTCGATTATATCGTTAATTAACTGCATATAATCCCATTTTCATAGTAATTCATAAATTTAACAAGTTTTATCATTAAAACCCAACTACTTCAATTCAAGGCATTTAATCAAACATGTGGTGTGCATACCATCAATTAAGCATGACTTACAAGTAACTTAAGCACATTCTTCCTAGTTCATTTATGGATTAACATAACTACTCATTCCTCATAAATCATTATCATAACCATATATCTTATGTTTCATATCAAATTATCTATCAAAATGCTTTCCATAGCACAACTACAACTTTAACATTACTCTAATTTAAACATGAACATAACTAAACTTCATCATTCTTCAATTTCAAATGGGTTTATCCTAAATCATCAATATAGTCAGAATCAAGCGTATTACAACTCCAACACATTGTTATGAACCAAAATTCATGTTCAATTTCATACTATCTTTACGAATTATACATAACCCAATTTATCAAAAACCATTAAATCATGAAATTCAAATCACTTGTTGTTAGGAACACTTCTGTGAACAAAGTTCTTATTACATGCATGAATTCAAGCTTAAATCCTCTTTCGATTTGGCAGATTTTATGATAACAAGGGTTTCTCCTTGTTCTCTCTAGGCTTGGTCGACACACACACATACATCTGATATGTGTGTGTGTGTGTGTTTAATTTTGTTTTATTATTTCATCTTTCCACTTAGTCATTTTTAGCCCCTTAGGTTTGGAACTTGCAATATTAATAGCTAGCAATTTATTTCTAATTTATATTAGTTAGTACTTGGAAGTTGGGGTGTTACACCTTCATTGTTGCGGTATAACGTTCCATAAATCTTTCATATTCATCTCTTAAAACACAACTTTCACCACATGATCCTACACAAGGAATAAGATAAAACTGTTATAATATGCTTCAACTTATCTTTTAACATACATGTTAAACAGATACATAGATCAACACAATAATTAAACAATAATAATTCATCAAAACATATATGAACCGTTAACTAATAAAAAATCTGTATAACACCTCATCATTAAGCAATTATAATGCATCAGAACATACATATATACACACCTGACCTTCAACTGAATTTGAAATATGTCAACCTATCTGCAAATTGTTTGTAAGGTCTGCTCACTAGTAGAATCTTTCCTACAACATAGAGTATGTTAGATATTATCCAATAATGTAACACCCTGTAAAATCGTGTCCAATAATATTGTGACATGTGTCGTATTTTATTTTTAAGTCTATTAAAGATTAACTAGGACTAAAAGCGTTAACATGCTCAAACTAAGTCTCTGAGTGATCTTCTGATGTCAACATGCATAAACCAAGCCTCCGAGTGACCATTAGTGTCAACATGCTTAAAATATAGCCTTTGAGTGACCATTAGTGTCAACATGCTTAAAACATAGCCTCTGAGTGACCATTAGTGTCAACATGCTAAAACCTGGCCTCTGAGTGACCGTTGTGTCAACATGCCCAGCCTCTGAGTGACATCGGAGTCAACATGCTTATTATGAGCCTCTGAATGATCTTTATTTATGAAATCCTAACTCTTATATGTCCCATCTGTTGGATGAGAGGGATTAAATCCATAATTATTTAAAAGTTGGATGTTAGAGGGGTTAAAAGTGTCAACATCTAAATTTATACCTCTGAGTGACCTTTTAACGAACCGAGAGCTCGACAATGTCCAGGCATAATCCCGGGTATGCCAAGTATTGGCTACGGAGGGCTAAAAGTGCTAAAAAGGTGAATTAGGAGGGTTTTATAAGTTGAGGGGCTAAGAGTGTCAAACTTTGAAAACTGACATGGAGCTCTCGCGGGGCGCGAGAGGCAAGGGTTTGGCCTCTCGCAGGGCGCGAGAGGCCTGTGTCTGCAGAAAATTAACTTGGCCACCACACAAAGTGCGAAAAACCATTTGATTCGATACCATGGTCTTCCAAACTGCTATGCCAAGTTTTAGGACACTTGTAAACTTCCTCTTACACCCCTTAGCACCTGGCGCTCAAGCTCTCCAACTATAAATAGGTGCAAAGGTTCATCCTTGAACTTGCACCTTTGTCATTTTCAAATCTTCTCTCTCCTCTGGAAGTTCCTAACTAAATGAGCATCCAACTTAGTTCTCTTGCATTCTAGGAATCACTGGTAAGTGTTTTGTTTATAGGCTTTTATAGCCAAAAGTCAAGCGTTTTCGAAAAATGCCTTGACTTTCGGCTAAGACCATTATAGTCCTGCCATTGTTTGTAACGAACATGGCTAAGTGATCATAATAATGCAGGTGTTAATCCCTATAAAGGGCACCTCCTGAAGATCACGTTTGCTAGACCAATTGACGGGTCAAAGTTTATATATTAAAAAGTCAAACAAGCCATTTTCCGGAAATATTATAATTTGATCTTATATATGTTAGAAACATGTTTTGACACTTAAACAAGTTGGTAATAATTATTAGAACATGTAAGAACATGTTCGGCTCGTCAATTTCAGTTCTAGGGTTGGTTCGTAACCGAAAGTCGCGAAGATTGACTTCTGCTTTGACTTTCGATTCTGACCCGATTTAGATTAGTTAGACACTGATCTAAGGTTGCATTAAGATCGTAATATAATGTAGCATAACACCATGAGGCTATAATACATGATCATAATCAGAATCAGAGTTTATGCATGTTCCGTAATTATGCTATTTTGATGACTAAAATGTCCTTTTTGCATAAAATAAGGTTTAAAAGATAATGAACTTAAAAATAATTTTCCTATTGATAAAATATTATAAGTATGATTATTTGGGATGGTAAATCAGATTACAAACTGAGTTTATGAACAAGTCCTTGTATTATGTCGGTAAATGACGATAAAACATTTATGGCTTATAAAATGGTTTTAGTCATATCTTATCAAGGTAATTCTTTTACCTACGGATATGTTATAATAATAACATATCTAAAACATTTTAATCTGACCATAACATTAGTTTTCATTAAATATCGCATAAATCGTCATTTTACGACATACGCGTCGTTTCAGCGCATATTATGGTTTTAAACCATAACTATTGACCAAGACTTGTTACCTACTGATTTTAAAACTTATTTCAAATATTTTTATAGTAGGTATATGATATGAACTCGGAATCCCAAATAATTTATAAACTATGTGTAAAATGACCAAAATGCCCTTTCGGTGCATAGTTTGGCCATAAAAGGTAAATTACACATATAATTAATATCCAACTAATAGTATATCATAAATAAATTATTTTTTCAGAATACTTATGGTTACAACATTTAATTATATTCAAGTTCCTTTTATACGGTATGAAATTACTGAAATGCCTTTATGAGGCATAGTCTCGTTTCAAAACCTTAACGGGCATATAAGTTAATATCATACTGATATTAGAACTTAATTAAAGTATAATGGCATATAGAACTTATCCATGACTTATCCGGTTACCCGATATCGCTAATATGCGTACGGTTAAGTATATGTAACTAGTTTACGAAAATTAACCGAAATGGGTCTAACCTGGTCATTTAAGTTTCAAAATCCAGAATCCTTATAGTTTACCCATATTATGCAAGTCAAAGTACTTGTCGGGTTTAAACTACATTCTATCCAATCATCGTTTAATCAAGCGTTATACGTGTTGATCATGTACACTACTCGGTCTAAGTCTATGACTTAAATAAGACCGTTAGTATTTAATTGGTTAGCTTAAGCCATAATCCAGACTAGAGCCTTCCGGTAAATGCTATCTGCAGTTAGTTCATTTTGGATACGACTGAGATATTAAATCTTGCCTTTTTAAATCAAGACTAGCTCAAGTAAATACTCTCGACTTATTTCCTCTATACGAGCTTGGGATATGGTAAACTATTACCGCTTGGTCGGAAATGGGATCAATCAATGTCGATTAGTGGCTAGTAAATCCGCATATTCCGTTTTAATCAGTTTTGTTTGATAACTTAAACATCAGGGGTTAACTACCGTGTCCTGGATATCCTCGGCTCATTACATTAGATAATGGCCACGACCTTAGCGCGGGGTGTAGGCATACACCTGACAGACGCTCAAATGCAACTCGCCACACTTGTTGGGGATAACTCCTTCGTGAGTTCTTAAGTGGTGTGTACGTTAATCATGTCTTGGTTTTTGTACTGGGCCCTTTATGTATGGACAAACATGTGAATCTGTTAACAAGGTTGCAATGTCACTTTCCCAAGTTATAAAAGATTTTGTGCCTTTATGCACTTAAAATCATTTTCAATTTTTTTCAAAATGAGTCAGTTGGGTGTATTTACCAGCGAAAGCTGATGTATTTTCAAAAGACTAAGCTACAGGTACAATACGAAATAGGCTGGAAGCTGCTCGGTAGTGATATAAGAGGTCTTGCAAATCCTTAGATCTGCCCAAAGTCTGTTTCATATTCATTGTACAATTTGCGATCCGTCTGTGGATCTTCTATTACGAACCGTCTATATATTATTTTCGTATTTTGAACATTTGGTTTGTAATAGTAATTTAAATCCAAGACTTCCGCTATGCTATGTTACATTGTCTATGATGATATCAACTTTCGTCAAGATATTCCATACCCGGGCCCACCAGTGTGTGGATTTGGTTGGAAATCCGGGGTGTGATAGGTTGGTATCAGAGCCAATGTTTGAGAGAATTAGACGCTACCTTTCATGCGTTTAATCTCAAACTTACACAAGCACATTCCTTAGACTTTCGAGTCTAGGCTTTGACCTAGGATTACTTATTTCATTATTAAGTTATTAGTTTGTTTTTGAATAGAATTTTTAAACAGGAAAATGCCGCCACGTGTACGAGGAAGAGGAAAAGGACCCATGAGGAAAGAACCGTCAGGACACATCCCTTCACACCCCCATCACACGAACCCCTATGAGGATTCGGGGGATTCATGGCCATTTGCGCAACATTCACCTACCCACACTTAAAGTTCCTATCACTCGTACCATTCACACCACTCCCACCACTCTCATCATTCCTACCATGATGAGTTTAACCCAAACAAGTACTTGAACACACCACCAGCTGATCAGAATCGGTTGGACCGGCCAAACCCAATGGACGAGAACTCCGACCCGGAAATGCCGCCGTCAGGTTCAAATGCGCATCCCATCAAAATATCGAGTGATTCCAACTCTTATGCTGGATCGCCATATCAAGGTCCTAATGAGTGGGACCAATATTGGAGCGAATTCACCTACGCCAACACTCCTTCCCATCACTCTCAACCACCCCCTATGCAGGAAGATGTCCACATGGAATCGGTGGAACAACATCAATCGCCACTTGAGCCGCCAAGGAGAAAAATAGAAGCACGTATGTCGGTACATGCAGGATGGCGGTCGGGTTCGCTACCACCATTGCCTAAACCCTATCCCACCATTCAAGAGGACCCACAAATGGGTGGACCCTCTAACACTTCACCTGTGGTGGAACCAACGCTATCACCCGCAGTTCAACCACCACTATCGGGTTATAATAACCCAATCCCAACATATCCAGATAACACTGGATATGATCCTTTTAACCGAACTACTCCAGTTGATTACCAAGCACTTTCGCATGATCCTTACATGCAAGCGATCATGCATAATGCGCTTTACCCGTCTCCTTTCCCACCTGCTTATCCACCTACTGGATATCCAAGGTATGGGTACCAGTATCCGATTATTCTACAACCACAACCACAATTTCTGCCACCACTTGAGGCCATTAATGAGGTCTTGGAAAGAATGAGAGAAATGCAACAACAAGCAGAGAAAACGGAGAAGAAGACAAACAAGTTCTTCAAGAAACTCTCCAAACTGGTTAAGGGAAGGAAGGACGAGTGAAGTCTCTCCTAATATAATTAGTCCATGCGAGGACATTGTTATTTCCTTAAGTCCCCGCGTGGACATTGTTTTGTTTCTTTAGTCCTTGCATAGACAGTTTATTTCATTTCATTTTAGTATTGTAATTTCTAATGACTTTTAATGGAATATTTTTGGAATTATATATATAAGTATTCATCCTCTTCAAGCGAACGTCTCGATTTTACTCGAATTTTATGTTCTACTATATAATTCCAAAAAGATCTTAATGGTTTTGATTAGCGAAGTGGCACAGACCACATATTTGGCCAGCTTATAAATGATAGTTAACAAAAGTATGAAGATGAATTGAATATATGAACATTGAAATATGTATGATGAATATGTATATAAGTATGTATGTTTGACTGTAAGTATAAACAAATATGAAACAAATAAACATCATAAGTTTGTATGTAACCACCTAATCAATTAAAATTTAGGCAGACTATAGTATAGGCTCTAAGGGTCTAATAACCTATCCTATATCCCTATAGTCATGGCTCTGATACCAATCTGTCACACCCCGACCCGCAGCGGAAAAGGTGATCGGGGCATGATTGGGTTATCATCAAAGCTCATGACATTTATTTTAACGTTTCATATTCATTAATACACTTTAATGGAAAATTACAATCAATATTACATCATGTCCTAAATATCAATCTAGGCTTCATTGTTTTCTTCTAAGGCATTTCCTATGTTTTCCTTGCTTCATCCTGTTCACCTGTATCATATGTAAAAAGGGTTTTTGGATCAACAAAAAGTTGGCGAGTGAATCCTATGGAAAACATTTGAACAAGTTTATTTATTTGATTATAAAATAGAGTGCACAACCACACATGAGTAAAAATAGATGTAAACTTATACACCAACCAATTTAATATTAAACAATACACACATGAACAATAATAGATCGTTTAGAGGCACGCGTTGCTCAACTCGTCTCTCACGAGGAACTGATGGTCCTAATGAATGAATTGCATAAACTTGACAATATGAAATACATAACTACAAACAATATAAACTCAATAATACACACACGAACAATAATGGATTAGTTTTGAGGCACGTGTTGCTCAACTCGTCTCACACGAGGAACTGATGGGCTTAATGAATGACTTTCATATAAGTTGTCAAAATGAAATACATAACCACAACAATATAAACAATCTAAGTTTAGATCACAATATGGTATGGCACAAGTTTAAATAAACGAGTTAATTATTTTGTGACACATGACACACCCCAAAACGTGTAATTAAAAAGGGGGAGTTGTAAGATTCACTCACATTGGGTGCGTTCGGTTGATGATGTTGAATGCGCACAAAGTGGTTTTAACCACGAGTGAAATTAACCTAGATAATGGCATAATGTTTCGGTAAGTAAACGGATTTTATTAATCCATTTTAGTAGGATTGTTGGGTGTATTTTTGTGAGTTTAAGGCTATTTTCTAACCTTAAAAATGTTATTTTTAAGTATTTTTAATTGATTTTTAATTAAAATAAATAAATAAAAATAATAAAAATGTTGACTTTTTTGACCGTTGACCGTTGACCTTTGACCTTGACTGTTTGACCGGTTCGTATGCGTGTAAGTGTGCGCTGGGTGAGGCTCGAACCCGAGACCTCCCGTACGCGTGCACGCAGCTCTACCAACTGAGCTACGTGTCTAACCCGAAATATTTCTGTTTTTAATTATATATATATATTAATTAGATTAATCCGAAAATCAACTTATTTCTAAAAAGATTTTAATCCATGGCTCGGTGCGCTCCACTGGTCTCGAACCCGGGACCTGTGGGTTGAGTTAACACACAGTCCACCGCTGGACTGTGTGTCCAACTTGTTAAATAAACTGGTTTTTATTATACTTAAATACAAACTAAGTATTTTCATTTCTGACTTAAATAAAAAGTTTGATAATTGTCCGGACCGGTGCGGTAGCCCAGACTCGAACTCGTGTCTTGTGATTAAACATTCACACAGTCCACCACTGGACTGTGTGTCTAACTTGGTTATTTTTCTGGTTTTTATTAAACTTAACATGTAACAGCGGTGACTCCGGTTCGGTTAAAAAAAAAGGACATTTTTATTAAAGCGAGGGAGCGTGGGTCGTGATTCGAACTCGAGACGTTTACGTGTTTAATGTGCACACAGTCCACCGCTGGACTGTGTGTCTAACCCGAGTTATAACTTGATTTTAATTATACATATACTCAACTGAAACTTCGTCTTCTTCGTTGAATTTAACCAGAATCGGAAGTCCGACTGGTTCGATGTTTTAATCAGGTTCTTTAGTGTTTTGAGGTTAATTACAGGTGAGATATATAAAAAGAATGAAAGATTTAAGCGTAAGGTATACCGACTGGACTCCTCTGTTTCTCCGGCGAAACTCCGGTGACAGCAGAAACTTCCGGCGACGTGTGTCCTGCGGCAGAGAGTCTTCAGCAAGCTTGAAATGGATGTGGGTGACTTCGGTATAAGCTCTGGGGGTTTAGTAAAGCTCAGAAGTGAAGGGTTCGGTTTTCCGGCGAGGTACAGAAGTTTTCCGGCGAGTAAATTTTCACCGAGAAAGGGTGCGGTTTTGAGCGAAAAAGCTTGCAGAGGTTCGAGGAGGTATTTATAGGGCAGGTCATCGATGAATTTGGTCCGATTTCCGACTTGATTCGTCGGTTAGAAATTCTCCGGCGGTTATAACTTGTGTCGTGGACTCAGGCGTCGGTTATAACCGATGTAGTGTTTAAGGTTTACGTTGTAACTGAAGTAACCGTCCAATCTCACGAGATCACCGGGATTTCCGACGACTGCATTTGGGCGCGCCGATTTTGAATTCGAGAATCATGATATGAATTAATTGATTCTAATAATTAACAAGAAATACAAGTGGCGCAGTGGTTTAAGGGTTGAGTGTTAAGTCTGTTGTTGACCCGGCTGACTGACCCGGTTCGAAACCCGGCAGTGCCATTTTATTTTATTTCCTTATTTTTAACAGTTTTTCAAAAACAAATTATATATTCCAATATAATAATTAATTATGTATCGTTTAAAATTAATTTGGGCATTAAATACGCCACGAAATTTTAAACTGATTGTTCGGTTAATAAACGGAGCGGGTTTGGTAAAATCCGTTTTTTGACGGATGTTACAGGTCATTGTTGACAGGCTGACTAAGTCAGCACATTTCTTGCCAATTAAAGAGACTCATAGTTCTGACAAACTGGCTAAGTTGTACGTGGACAAGATTGTGTCCCTACACGGTGTGCCGGTATCTATCGTATCTGATAGAGATACTAGATACACATCTCACTTTTGGAAAAGTTTCCAACAATCTTTAGGCACACGATTAAACTTTAGTACGACTTACCATCCGCAGACTAATGGTCAAAATGAGCGTACTATTCAAACTTTAGAAGACATGCTCCGGGCATGTGTAATTGATTTAGGTGGAAGTTGGGATGACCACTTACCCCTGATAGAATTCTCCTATAATAATAGTTATCATACGAGCATTAAGGCTGCTCCTTTTGAGGCCTTGTATGGGAGAAAATGTAGAACGCCCGTTTGTTGGGCAGAAGTTGGGGAAACCCAACTATCAGGACCAGAGATTGTTTTGGAGACCACGGAAAAGATTGTGCAAATCAGTGATCATCTCAAAGCTGTCAGAGATAGGCAGAAGAGTTATGCTGACAAAAGGCGTAAACCTCTTAAGTTCCAAGTAGGGGAAAAAGTTATGTTGAAGGTATCACCCTGGAAAGGTGTGAGATGCGCTTTGGAAAGAAGGGCAAGTTAAGCCCGAGGTATATTGGACCATTCGAGATAATCGAATGTGTCTGCACTGTAACTTATAAGCTCATACTGCCCGAGGAGCTAAGTGGAATCCATGACGTGTTCCACATAAGTAATCTTAAGAAATGTCTAGCCGATGAGTAGCTAGCAATGTCATATAAAGATGTGCAAATTGATGAAAACCTGAGGTTCATTGAGAAACCAATTTCGATCGAGGATCGACATGTTAAGTAGCTCCGAAAGAAATTGATACCTATAGTAAAGGTTAAATGGGCCGCCTTTAGAGGTCCCGGATATACATGGGAGGTTGAGTCCACTATGCGACAAAAGTACCCCCATCTTTTTTGAATAAAATCTCGAGGTCGAGATTTCTTTTAAGGGGGTGAGGATGTAACACCCTGTAAAATCGTGTCCAGTAATATAGTGACACGTGTCATATTTTATTTTTAAGTCTATTAAAGACTAACAGGGACAAAAAGCGTCAACATGCACAAACTAAGTCTCTGAGTGATCTTCTGATGTAAACATGCATAAACCAAGCCTCTGAGTGACCATTATAGTCAACATGCTTAAAATATAGCCTCTGAGTGACCATTAGTGTCAACATGCTTAAAACATAGCCTCCAAGTGACCATTAGTGTCAACATGCAAAAACTTGGCCTCTGAATGACCGTTGTGTCAACATGCCCAGCCTCTGAGTGAAATCGGAGTCAACATGCTTATAATAATCCTTTGAATGATCTTTTATGAAGTCCTAACTCTTATATGTCCCATCTGTTGGACAAGAGGGATTAATCCATAATTTTTAAAAGTTAGATGTTGGAGGGGCTAAAAGTGTTAACATGTTAATTTATACCTCTGAGTGACCTTTTAACGAACCGAGAGCTCGACAATGTCCGGGCACAATCCCGGGTATGCCAAGTATTGGCTACGGAAGGCTAAAAGTGCTAAAAAGGTGAATTAGGAGGGTTTTATAAGTTGCAGGGCTAAAAGTGTCAAACTTTGAAAACTGACATGGAGTGCTCGCGGGGCACGAGAGGCAAGGGTCTGGCCTCTCGCGGGGCGCGAGAGGCCTGTGTCTGCAGAAATTAACTTGGCAACCACACAAAGTGCCAAAAACCATTTGATTCAAAACCATGGTCTTCCAAACTGCTATGCCACGTTTTAGGACACTTGTAAACTTCCTTTTACACCCCTCAGCACCTGGCATCACCTCCTTCAAGCTCTCCAACTATAAATAGGTGCAAAGGTTCATCCTTTGAACTTACACCTTTCTCATTTTTCAACTCTTCTCTCTCCTCTGGAAGTTCCTAAATGAAAGGAGCATCCAACTTAGTTCTCTTGCATTCTAGGAATCACTGGTAAATGTTCCTTCCTTGTGCATTTTCGTTTATAGGCTTTTATAGCCAAAAGTCAAGCGTTTTACAGAAAACGCCTTGACTTTCAGTTAAGACCATTATGGCCCAGCTATTGTTCGTAATGTACATGGCTAAGTGATCGTAATAATGTAGGTGTTAATCCCTATAAAGGGAACCTACCGAAGATCACGTTTGGTAGATCAATTGACGGGTCAAAGTTTATATATTAAAAAGTCAAACATACCATTTTTTGGAAATATTATAATTTGATCTTATATATGTTATGAAACCTGTTTTGACACTTAAACAAGTTGGTAATAATTATAAGAACATGTAAGAACATGTTCGGCTCGTCAATTTTAGTTCTAGGGTCCGTTCACAACCGAAAGTCGTGAAGTTTGACTTCTACTTTGACTTTCGATTCTGACCCGATTTAGATTAGTTAGACATTGATCTAAGGTTGCAGTATGATCGTAATATAACGTAGCATAACTCCCTGAGGTTATATTACATGATCATAATCAGATCTGAGTTTATGCACAAGTTCCGTAATTATGCTATTTTGCCTAAAATGCCCTTTTTGCATAAAATAAGGTTTAAAAGATAATGAACTTGAAAATAAGTTTCCTACTGACCTAATTTTATGAGTAGGATTATTTGGGATGGTAATCAGATTACAAACTGAGTTTATGAACAAGTCCTTGTATTATGTCAGTAAATGACGATAAAGCCCTTATGGCTTATAAAATGGTTTTAATCATATCTTATCAAGGTAAATCTTTTACCTACTGGTATGTTATAACAAATAACATATCTAAAACATTTTAATCTGACTTTAACATCAGTTTTCTTAAACATCGCATAAATCGTTATGTTACGACATAAGCGTTGTTTCGGCGCATAGTATGGTTTAAACCATAACTATTCACCAAGACTTGTTACTACTGATTTTAAAACTTATTTTAAATATTTTTACAGTAGGTATATGATATGAACTCAGAATCCCAAATAATTTATAAACTATGTGTAAAATGACCAAAATGCCCTTTCGGTGCATAGTTTGTTCATAAAAGGTAAATTACACATATAATTAATATCCTTCTGATATTATATCATAAATAAATTATTTTTCCAGAATACTTATGGTTACAACATTTAATTATATTCAAATTCCTTTTATACGGTATGAAATTACCGAAATGCCCTTACGAGGCATAGTTTCGTTTCAAAACCTTAACGAGCATATAAGTTAATATCATACTGATATTACAACTTAATTAAAGTATAATGGCATATAGAACTTGTCCATGACTTATCCGGTTACCCGATATCGCTAATATGCGTACGGTTAAGTATATGTAACTAGTTTACGAAAATTAACCGAAATGGGTCTAACCTTGTCATTTAAGTTTCAAAATCCAAACTGTTTATAGTTTACCCATATTATGCAAGTCAAAGTACTTGTCGGGTTTAAACTACATTCTATCCAATCATCGTTTAATCAAGCGTTATACGTGTTGATCACGTAAACTACTCGGTCTAAGTCTATGACTTAAATTAGACCGTTAGTATTTAATTGGTTAGCTTATGCCATAATCCAGCCTAGAGCCTTCCAGTAAATGCTATCTGCACTTAGTTCATTTTGGATACGGCGGAGATATTAAATCTTGCATTTTTAAATCAAGACTAGCTCAGGTAAATACTCTCGACTTATTTCCCCTACACGGGCTTGGGATACGGTAAACTATTACCGCTTGGTCGGAAATGGGATCAATCAATGTCGATTAGTGGCTAGTAAATCCGCATATTCCATTTTAATCAGTTTTGTTTGATAACTTAAACATCGGGGGTTAACTACCGTGTCCTGGATATCCTCGGCTCATTACATTAGATAATGGCCACGACCTTAGCACGGGGTGTAGGCATACACCTGACAGACGCTCAAATGCAACTACCCACACTTGTTGGGGATAACTCCTTCGTGAGTTCTTAAGTGGTGTGTACGTTAATCATGTCTTGGTTTTTGTACTGGGCCCTTTATTTATGGACAAACATGTGAATCTGTTAACAAGGTTGCAAGGTCAACTTTCCCAAGTTATAAAAGATTTTGTGCCTTTATGCACCAAAAATCATTTTTAGATGTTTTCAAAATGAGTCAGTTTGGTGTATTTACCAGCGAAAGCTGACGTATTTTCAAAAGACTAAGCTGCAGGTATAATACGAAATAGGTTGGAAGCTGCTCGGTAGTGATATAAGAGGATCTTGTAAATCCTTAGATCTGCCCAAAGTCTGTTTTATATTCTTTGTTCAATTTGTGATCCGCCTGTGGATCTTCTATTACGAACCGTCTGTATATTATTTTTCGTATTTTGAACATTTTGTTTGTAATAGTAATTTAAATCCAAGACTTTCGCTGTGCTGTGTTTAATTGTCTATGATGATATCAACTTAGGTCACGATATTCCCCACCCGGGCCCACCGGTGTATGGATTTGGTTGGAAATCCGAGGTGTGACAAATAAAGATCAAGAAATAGATCTAACAACAACTTACCATAACCAACAGATCCTCTATATTAACATAACATCGAAAGCTACCAAAATTGAGTACCGGTTAACTGTTTAGTGAACACTGTAAAATCTGGGCAAAGTCAAAGGTATTTTTTCAACATTTTGGATCATGTGACTTTAAAATTGCTCTTTATAATATATAAAATTGCTCAAGGATAAGGCAAAATATCAAAACTAAACAACACTAATAAAAAATTTTATTACATATAACATACATACCTTTTTCTCAACCTTTAAAATTGCTCTTTATAATCCCTACAACTATTAACATCCTGCACCCAAAATTACATAACAAATTATATTAAAAAAAATCAATTATGAACATTATATGCAACATTATCATACATAACCTAATGGATGATAAATGTGACATATTCAAGAATTCAAATAGTAAAAAGACTAACCACACTTCTAGAAGGTTGTTAATCATGACCAACTCAACCCATTGTTGCTAAAAGCATTCTCCTAATCTGTACGCATTATCCTCTCATTGATGCTCTTCACCATGTTCATCAACAACCTCTTCCACTAAATAACAATCACTTCTACTAATTCCTGGTAGTTTTACAAAATTTCATGAACATTAGGGAACACCAAATGGCAAAGGAAAAAAAAGATCGCATCTTATTGATGTCTAAAACAATGGTGTACCTGAAAAGAGTATCCATGTTCATGCCTCATCACACTATCTTTGTATTTGATATTCTGATGCACAAAATTAAAATCAAAATCTAAAAATGAAATGAACTTCTGTAATCAAATCTAAGCAAAGTTAAAAATATTTTTTCAACAATTCGGATCATACGACTTCAATTTTGGTCTGTCATGGACACATGTATATTACTGTTTGCAATCGATTTATACAGCATAAAATGAATAATAGTGTGAAACAATAAATCTTTAAACTTATAAAAATAAGTATTAAAATACTAACAATTACATATAAAAATGAAAAGTACTAAAAAATTTAAACTCTAATAGCAAAAATCAAGAAACTTTAACTTCAACTCCATCGAGCACTGAACCTCTCGATGTATGTCCTTGATCTTTGTTATGAACTATAGATCTCTATCTCCACACTCTATATTACTCGCAACATAGGTCACGAACGTAAGTCATCGGCACCGCCCTCAGGTCTTTCGAAACCTGGTCTCTCGTCAGCAAACCAAGTTGTAGTCTCTTAAAACACCTTTTCAGCTCTTGAAGAGTAGATCTATCATCATAAACTTGCTCTTTGATTTGTTTAATAAATCGTTGCTTTAAATCTTCAGATTGTGGAGAAGTATATGATGCTATATTAATGTATTTATAAGAACTTATACAAAACATAACAGTTGCTCTTCTATTTCACTGAATGAATCGGTGTATGATGAAAAAACATTTGAATTGTCAATGGTATTATATAGTGAAATATCTAACAGCCCAAATGTTAGATTTAAATGCAAGCATTAAATGAATTTATATTTAAAAACCTTGTACATTTAATGATTTAAGAGGGAAAACATGTACATTTAATATAAACATGTACATATATATTTAAAAAGCATGTGTATTTAATGCAAAACCTTTTAAAAATGAGTTTTCATGAGAAATCAAGTAAAATTAAATATCTAGAAACCCAAATGACAAAATTTAAACCTTAAAAAACAGGTTATCATAATTATGAGTAATCTTTTCAAAATGGTCACTCCAAGAACAGAGGAAAGATGAAGAACTCAACTAAAGAGTTGCTATCGTGAGTAACAGTTATTACAGGTAAACTTGGAGTAGCATTGCACTGCTAGATGAACTTGTCCATTCCACTCCATCAAAGTTCAAAGATAAAGCAGAAGAGTTTATCACACAGCTACTAAAACAGGATCAGAAGACTTGCGATATGCTAGCTGATATGCAAATTAAAAGAAAAAAATGAAATTGTATGGAAGAAGGCGAGAGTCATAGATATCCTAGGAAGTGTTAATTGTAGCGTATAATGTTTAATATTTTTCAAAATCATAATTTTGTTACTCATAATTTAATATCGAATGAAGAAAATTCGGGCTTTATTTTTTTGTAGAGTTACAATCTTTTTATCGGTGATAGCTTTGCGAAATGACAACTTTACCCTTTAATTCCTAGCATAACTTATCGAATGAATAAAATACCCTTTACTTATTAGTGATCAATTACCTAACAAAGTATGACATATGCAAATAACCTATTGATTTCAAACATTCCATCTATCAAATATCTCAGAGATCAAATTATGTAAATTCAGTTAAACACAAATAATGCTTTAAAGTCAGTATAGCACAAATTAGACAATATAAATTCAGTATTACACAAATCAAACTATAGAAATTCATAATGATACATAACAAATTATATAAACTCACTATAATACATATCAAATTATATAAATTCAGTATAATACAAATTACACTATATAAATTCAACATAACAGAAATCACAATATATAAATTCAGTATAACACAAACCAAATTATATAACTATAAACACTTAAGAGTGGATTTCGGTCATAGTAGGCCTGTAATTTTCCACCAACCTTTTAATAAAAAAGGTTTTCTGAAACAATTTTTATATCAATGTACAATGTTAGTGTTGTAGCCCTATAATTTCTTGTCATTCTAAGCAAACCTAAGAAATAATCAAAATTTAGCAACCATTCCTAAATTCTTCAAAAATATTTATTACATTAAAACACAAATACAAAATAAGTTTCTTATCATCTAACTAACTTAAATCGTATATAAGAATTCATAATTTTATGCACCTGAAGTTTGGCTAAAATAATCAAGAACCATGGTTGCATACTTGTCGGTTGTCATAAGAAAGCAGAGTCAATCAGATCCTCAATCTTTCTAACATGGTTATTGCATCAAATCTGCATTCAAAGATATGACCAAACACCAGAATTAGCAAAATATCCATGAAGAATCGAACTAACGAAAACCATATGAAAAAAAAAAAAAAATCATATGTAATTATTTTACTGTATACATTTCTATTAACATCTTTGATAATTCTTTAAACTTTGTGGCAGATAACACAGCCTGATTTTTATTAACTAAAAGTGAAATTATTTTTTAATACAAAGAAGAAAGCTTACAGTATTATTACTTTAAGGAAAAAAGAACTGGAAGGCACTACCTTTGACATTAGCCTCTAGTTCCTTCTCCGTAGTTGGTCTTGATTCAATGTAACACTGCTTTAAAAATTGACACAAGAATATAACTTCACGGCTAAAGTTATGGCTGTCACCACCCAAACCACTTTCACTTTAAACTTGTTTTTCCACTTTTACTTTAAACTTGTTTCTAACATGGTTACTACATCAAATCTGCATTCAAAGATATGACCAAACACCAGAATTAGCAAAATATCCATGAATCAATACCTCCAACAATCAAAACAAATCCTAAAATCAGAAGCTACTCACTAATAAACAAAAATTAGCCAAAGTACGTAATATGTCTAATAAACTAAACTAAAAACAATAAGCTTGTTTAAGCTCGCGAGCCTGCTCGAGCTCAATAAGTGAAGCTTAGATCATTTATTAAATATATATAAATTTTAGATAAGCTTATTTCTTAAATATTTTTCATTTAATGCAAACATGTTGCGAGAGCATAGAAATGTATCAAAAAGTCAAAGCCAATATGACGTGACATACCATCATAAAAACAATTGTAAGAATGAATTTAGAGTGACTTTTATAGTTTTACTTATGCCAACTTGTATGAGATATGATTCGTTTCTTAAACCAATCATCTCTATAATTTGATGAGAGTAATCTTCAATATTATCGTCTACCATAGAAGATGTAAAACTAAATGATATTTGGTCTTCATCTAACATTATCATCCTATAATATTTAATTAATAGAGAACATTACTTAAATCAAATTAGTACAACTGTAAGTCGGTATAATCAGATATTCAGTTATATAACACAAACTTTACCAACCTTTTTGTCAAGCTTCCAGATGAAACAAAAAAAATTCTGGATCCAAAAGCATGTAAAGATTTAGTAGATAGATCATTAGTCATAGGAAACATTATGAACAGTACAAACCTGAAGATGGTCCTATCAAATTATGATGCACCATCCGATCACGTTATTGTCCTTCCCATCTCACCTTCATTATCACGTTCAATAATAGATTAACCACAGTTTTTTGATTAATCTAATCACATCTTAATATGAGTTAAATATCAAAAGCATTAAAGAACCAACTCAACAACAGACTAAGATACAAAAACATGTTTAAGCACAAGTAACCTTAAAACCTGAACATGGTATCATACTATAACAGAACTCAAAACGAACCAGAGTAAAACTGGTAAGGAAATTATTTCAGAAGCAAACATTTGAAATGCGTTGAGATCCATACATAATTTGTAACATATTACTAGAAACTTATTTCCACTTAGATTTTCCAATATCATTTTTATCTCGAAATCAAAAGGCAGATAATGAATTAACTCAAACGAATTATAAAAACCTAAGAGACTATCAAAATCAACAAAATATACATTGGATGAAAGGCGATTCTTTGAAAGAAGCTTCAATAAACCAAGTGCAACATTTGAAACCAAAACAATGATCTCTAACTACCTAATTGCAATACATATATGAGTGGTAAATCACGATTAAAGATAAATTAACACGAATCATGAAAGAATGTTAGTTTAAAGTATTAAAGATGAAGAGAAAACAAATCGAGTATCACTAGGCCTGACTGAAGAATTAGGTTTTCTCAATGTTAGAGCTACTTAGATCTATGGTTCGTGAGTTGCAAAATAAGATACATTGAAAGATTATAATCATTATGGAAAGTCCAATTTGGTTAAAGATTTTGTGATTTGTGAGGAGCAATAGATTGAATAAAGGTGAAGTAAAAGAGTGGAGAGATTGATATGATGAAGAGTGATGAAGACTGATTCAGATTCAAATTGAAAATGGTAGAGCTACTTAGATCTATGGTTTGTGATGAAGACTATTCAAATTCAAATTTGAAATAGTTGGAAGAGAAGAGCTGCAGTGTATGATGATGAGAATGGGGGAAGGAGAGATTGATATGATGAAAACTGACATGCATTAAATGCTAATTACATATCCCCATGTCTTTTAAATTCAAATTACCCTCCATTTTAATTATTAAGATTAAAACTAATATAAATATATTAAATATAATACGAAAATACATGATTTATGATGCAATAATGACATAAGATTGGCATTGTTGGATAGCCTATATGGTTGCTAGTCAGCATTGTAATGTAATGCTCATATCTTCTTTTATTGATAGGGGAGATAGATTACACTTAGTTTTAATCAAGTTAGAGTACTAGTGATATTCTCGATCTTTATCATATTTTTTTGGATTAATTAATTTCTTCCTATTATCCCGTTTAAAGTAAAAATATTAAAGATGTTTATGACATAGCAATCTTATATTAGATTTAGATTCATTAGGTTTTAGAAATTTATGTTCTTGATCATCATGATCAACAATCAAGAACCTAATGTATCTAATCTAATATAAACATCTTACTGAGAAGCTTGGAGGTTCCAACTAATTAATTATGTATTTGTAATAATAAATGGTTATGACTCTTTTGCACCCAAGCTTGACATTGATACTTGAGTGTATGCTGATTGTAGAATTGCGTTTTAAATACACACGGAGAGAAGTTTCACCGTCTTTCTCTATACTATGATCTTCTCTATATTGTTATGATATATGAACATGTTCCTAAAATATTTTGCTTCTTCCAATAAGTAATAGCAAAACTAAGTTTCGTCAATGCGAAGACATGCCACTCCAGCAAGTGACTAAATCGAACGATATTAGCAAAACAAAATATTTTGCTTCTTCCAATAAGTGTAATAGCAAGTGAGTAGTTGTCTTGATCAGTTGTCTAACTTTCTTAGTCTTCCTTGTAAAAACTAAATAACATCTACCATATTCCAAACCACCTTCTAGTGGTTTCCTTCAAGTATTTGACTAACCTGGTTAAGAACAAATAATAAAATTAAAACAGACGTTCTCACCTTATAACCACACATTTATTATTTTAGAAAAGTGATCGATCAACAGACACATTTATTTAAGCCACATCTTATAAGTTGTCAACTTTCTGCTTTTAACAATTGTTGAACAATTATTTACGAACACTTTGAAGAACAAGACTAAGTGCTTTGATGACACATAATTCATGAACCAACTTTATTTGCATATAACATTGAAAAATCCGACATTTGTAAATAATTTAATTATTTTCAAAGATAACCATTCCCTCATTTCAATTTAAACCCATCCTACTAAATAAATTAGTATCATTGACAGAGGACTCTTTCGGAAATCCGCCAGTGAAAGTGTTTACGACGAGATTTCACAGGTGGAAGTTTATCGGTAATATGAGCATGCGAATTTGGTTTCCGACAAATTATCAACGGAAGTTGGATCATGTGCGAGCATTAAAGACGTTGGTAGTATAACTCATAGGCCATAGCTATCATCACCTTCTTAACGTCAAGAACAGTGGCGGTGATAAGGGTGTGTGAGAAGGAAATGTAAAATACAATATCCCTTAACGTACAATACGTACGAGATGAAATTATAATATGCATGATTATGTTTTACCTCACGCGTGATTTCTTATTTGTATATGTGTGATTATGGTTTTCAACATGCGTAATGTATGGTTTCTCAATATGCGTGATTAGAGTTTTGAATTTTATAACATGCGTAATTTTCATCTAATATGCATCATACGTTAAGGAATATTGTACGTTAACCGGCCTCTACACACACAGGGTAGGGTTCATGCGATATACCTTTATCGCGAGAACCAATATGAACACAACCAAAATAAACCCTCCCTACCACCACCCAAAAACCTAAACACCCACCCCCACCACCATCCAAAAACCTAAACCACCCCCACCCCAAAAACCTAAAAACCTAAACCCCGCACACACCACACCCAAGCTAAATACTAAAAACTAAACCCCAAAACTAAATGCTAAAAAAGTTTTTATTTTTTAATAGTTAAATCACGACTTTAAACAAAAAAAACAAAAAAGTTATAAATAATATGTTGCGATTTTTAATGAAAAATAAAAAAAAATGTTTGTTTTTTTAACCCTTTTTAAGTAAGTTTGGTTGTGTTCACATTAGTTCTTATGATTCTCGCAATAAAGAGTGGTTTCTAACGGATCGTTCCCCTATATATATCTATATATGTGTGTGTGTGTGTTTGTTAATTTTTTTAAATAGTATACTCATACTAACTCAAGATAGAACCATTTACAAAATATTTTTTTATTTTAAAAGTTGACCCATTAATATTAGGTTTAGTAAGCCCAATAACCATTTGGTTTAAAAATAATAGTAATAAAACATTACGAAAGATCATATTTTTAAGCTCCAACAAGATATATGATTCTCAGAGACGCCACTAGCCAAAAAGCAACTCTTGTATTGACTTTTCACTAGATGAAGGGTACGTGTGTTGTATAATAATAACTCCAAGGTTGAAAACCGATGAATCTTGATATAAGTGATACAACAAGATATAGAGGTTGTTTACAAAAGTAAAAATAACTAAAATGAAGTTGAAAAACAATGTTAGTGTGATGAAGAGTGAACTTAAAGCAAATAACTATGTAGAAAAAATTAATTCAAAGTTCATGGCATAAATTGTGTTAATGGGGGGATAAAAAAATATACAATGGATGAAAATGTGAAACCAAGGCGGTGGTAGAATATATAGTTTATGAAATTGGAGAAACTAAAGATACATCAGTTGAAATTACTCACATAATTCATGAACTAGTTCTTTTCAAGTGAGAAAGAATAATGAGAAACATGCAACTCAAATGACTCACTTGTATACGCATTGACGAGAATCTAAGAAAATAAATGAAGAAACGGGTCTATAACTCTAAAAGACCATAATCAAAGTTTTCTGTAATAATATCCTTTCAGTTTTAGATTGTTGAGTTTTATACGTTGCTTTAATTACATCAAGAATGTCGGTAGTTTTAATCGAATTTAACATTATTTTGTTTCATTTTTTATTTCATCTACATATAACATTATTTTGTTACATTTTTTATTTCATCTACATATACGGTGATGGTTGGTAAATGACTTATTGACATGAGTCTTTAGCACATGCAGTATAGTGTCTCGTTTATTTCTTTGTTTTCAGTAGTGCTGATTATATAAAGGGAGTGGTTGGATGTTCGAATTACGAACATTAAAACTGACTTGACGTGTAAGGTACAAGAAAGGTTTTAAGGTGTGGATAACGATTGATTATTAAATGCGATTATGATTTAATAATTCGTTGTAATTATCATATCCTAATTAATTAATTAGATAATTATCAAGCATCCTAAACGAGTTAAGTTTGATCATAGTTTAAACTCAAGGAGATAATTGCCAAGATATCAAAATCTTTATTCCTTTACTCAAATCAAAACAAGAGTTATTTACATTCAATCAATTAGCAAGACCATTAGTCTAGTGGCAGACGTATGAATTATTTTCTGAGGGTATGAACAAGGGGTCAACCAAAATTTTAATGGGTGCGATCGGTATTTTAGCATATAAAATACACTAAAATTTTCTTTTCAAGAGTCGCGCCCCTACTTTAGTCACAAGATTCAGGTCATAATAGATAGAAAAAGAGAGAACAAGAAAAGATTCAGAATACTTGGTCCCAAATGATATGTGATAATGAAAAAACTAAATCAAATAAGAAGACAGGCATGAATGAACCCTAGAACCACAAAGAATATTAGAGAGTACATTGTTGTTGTTGGACGGTCATTTTGATCAATAGAGCACAACCTTTTTGGCTAACTTCCACAATATTATTAGATAATTATCAAGCATCCTAAACGAGTTAGGTTTTGATGTCTTTAAGATAATTATATGGACAATCCTAGTTATAGTCTGACGTGTTTGGTTAGCTATATATACCGCGTATTGGGTAAGGATTTGTAATCAGCTTTTTGAGTAGTTTTCTTAATCTAATAATATTGTGGGAGTTAGCCATAATTTCACGTTCATTTGAATATCGACTGAGACCTGAATTGGTATCAAAGCCAAGTTCAATTGTCGATATCAAACAGGTACTCGGGTTCTTAATCGGCGGCTATGGGCTAAGTGGTCGGCGATTAGGAAGGTCAAGATCGATAGTACAAGTCCGTCGGAATAGCAGCGTGGTACTATTACGACGGCGGGTAGCCTGAAGGTAGTTCATGCGGTGCCCGATAGCAACTCGGAAACATGTGGTTGTTCGGTTTTGAAAATTCATTCAGAGGCGAGTTTAAGCCTGTGAATGAAGGTCAATAAGGAGATTTGCGGCTGACTTACGAGTTGGTGATCGGAATCTGTGGCAGCTAATTAACTCGAGGTTATTCTAGAAGGTTGCTCGAGTTTGCAAGTGAGTTTATACCTAGGACAGAACCAGGTTTCATCGGCAAGGGGCGATCAGCAAGTGATCCTACGATTGGAGTTGCGGCAAAACGGTTTTCCGTTTTTGTTAAGGGAATTAATTTTCTGTATTTGAGCGTGTGCTTTAATTGACGATTTCTCTTTCAATTCTTGACCTTTTAAGGTAATTCCAAAGCCCATTATGCTTAGTTTTTTTATCCTCTACAAAAACCCTATATAAATTTTAGTGGAGAAGGCTAATTATTCGAATTTAATTATAGTTGAAATTTGGGTTCTTCAATCGTAGAATCTGGGGCTTTTAGGGTTAGACTTGTGTTTTGATGAAATTGAAAGTAGAATACTATTATATATCACACTTACATTATAACATTTAACTTAACACTTTAACTACTTAACACCATAACCTTCCATTAAACAACAACCGTACCCCTACCATAACTGTCCCTAAGGGGCCCCACATGGCCCTCCATGTTGACCTAAGTGAAGATTGGTCAAAGATGCTCTTTTCTTGATCCATTGGTTAATAAAGGTAAGGGTCCATAAGTCCATAAACCTTATCATCACCATCTCTTACACCAATGAAAACACATACAAATCCTCCCATCTCCTTCCGCCATGTTCAGCCAAGAACCACCACCATATCACCTTCATTTTCAAGTCTCTTTCTAGCAAACCAATTGTACTTCCAAGTGTTTCAAGGTGAACTAAAGTGCTTACAAGCGGAAGGAAGCTATTGTCCACCACTAGGAGCTTTATCCCCTTTATCTTCTTCTCCACTTCATCTTGTATTCTTCCCTAGCCTTTATGTTAGAAGTAAGCTTATTTAATACATTTTTAAGCTTCTTATTGTATGTAGTTTATAAAAGTACAAGTAAATCATCTTGAAACTCACTTAAAGTATATGGTAAACCCTAACTAAAACTATATAAATCTAACTTATATACGTGTTGAGTTGATTTTTGTGGTAGATCTTAGTTTTAATGTTGTTACAAACAAAGAATCTTGTGAAAAGTATGGTAAAAATATAGATCTAACATATATGTGTCTAGATCTAGCAAGATCCACCAACAAGAAGTGATATGAACTTGAAAATGATGTTAAAATGATTTTTGGAAAGTTTAATGTGTAATAGTATGTAAGAATCATGATTGTGAGTTTTGATCTTGAAAAAGTATAAAAGCAAGGTTAACATAAACTTGTTAAAAATAAGGATGAACATGAGAAAAATGTTGATTTAAAGGATCTAAGTTGTTCACAAGTTAATAAACTTGTTGTTTAGATTTTATATATAGAATTTTCTTGTTGAGTTTTGATGATCTTGATAAGTTGAAAAGTTGTTAAACATGTTTATGAAAACATAGGAAAAGTCCATAGTTTAGGGGAAAGTATGGTAAAATTTTCTAAAAATGTAATCATGATTAAAGTGTAATCAACAAGGGATTTTCATGACAAAAAATGTGGTTAACACATTTAATCATGATTATACAAGTTGTGGGTGAAAAAGTCATATTTAAACTTACTAGAATTTTCATAAAGTAAAATGGATATATATATATACATATATATATATATAATATATATATATATATATATATAGACAACCATTCAAAGGTGTATATATTTATGTGTTATGTGTATGTATTTAGAAGATGTAGGACATACATACTAAATCAAATACTAAAACAAATACAAAGTACAAGGATATACAAGAAGCATGACAGTATATAAATATATACTTATAAATATACACTTACCAATACATGGGTAAATGGACAATTATACAAGGAAAATATATATGCCTATTATAATCCTTGACAATAATACCGAAAGATTGAAAACGACAATATACACGACATAACATACAACACACACACACACACACACACACACAATATATATATATATAAATAAACACAACACGACGAAGATTATAACTAAACCGACTCGGTAAAATATATTAAAATTGGACAAGTAACTATATATATATTTTACCAACAAATAATTATATAAACTTACCGACAAGTCGTAAAAATAGAATATTTTTAAAGACCATACAATATATATATATATGTATATATATTATATATATATTATATATATATATGTATGTATATATATTATTATATATATATAGGATAAGGATCCGTTAGGAACCACCCTTTATTGCGAGAACCGTGAGAACTAGTGTGAACACAAACAAAATACCTAAAAAATTAAAAACACACAAAATAAAATTATTACTTTTTTATTAAAATCGCTAAATTTCGTTACTAAAAAATTGAACAACAATTACTCCTGCACATGTGCATGTACTGCTGCACATCATGCATCACATGTGCATATGTAGTAGTTTATTATTTCTTTTGTTGAAGTCGCGATCTAACTAAAAAAAACTTGTTTACCATTTAGTTGTGTGGTTTAGCTTTATGATTTAGTTTTTAGCATTTAACTTGGGTGGGGTGGGTGAGGGGTTAGGTTTTTTTTAGGTTTTTGTGAGGGGGTGTTAAGTTTTTTTAGGTTTTTCGGGATGCGGGGGTTAGTTTTTTTTAGGTTTTGGAGGTGTGTGGTGGGGGGGAGTTTAGGTTTTTGGTGGGGGGGGGGGGGGGGGAGGGAGTGTTTAGGTTTTGGGGTTGTGGTGGGGTGGGGTTGGGTGTTTTGATTTTTGGATGGTGGTGGGATGGGTTTATTTTGTTGTGTTCAGATTGTTTCTCATGGTTCTCACAATAAATGTGGTTCCTGCATGAACCTACAATATATATATATATATATATATATATATATATATATATATATATAACAAGGTTATAAATCCGGAATATAAACATGACTAAGTGTAGAAATACAAGTATACTAGTATACTGTATAAATACGTACACCATAACACACTTAGTTAGTTACAAGAATTACAAGCAATGCAATATACATGTAAAAACATATACGTACAAATACGACACAAATACCTAATTAAAAAAGTATACAAGTAGTATACACGTATGGTATACGTATACGTATAAATTCACAAGTATACAAGATTAGATGTACACATACAAGAGAACATTATACATGTAAACATACACAAGTACGATGTTAAAAATATCTATTTTAATAACAACAATAATTAATAATATTATATATATATATATATATTTGAGAACAAATATATACACAAAGGAACAAATACACATAAAAATGAACAAATGATCAAAAGACATGAATATATATTGAAAGAATACAGATGGATCATGACATCGAAACATCGTGTGAGATACGAACACGTACGAGGGCTAGGCCCCGACACGTACAAACACTCGTGCGAGGCACAAAACATAAGAAGGGCTAGGCCTATTCATACATGAAAGATGAGAGAGTTGTACATGGTCAAACCTAGACCTAAGTGTCTAGCGAGATTAGGACACTAGTAGGTTGTGATACATACGGGAACCTCGAGATAGTTAGATGTTAGCACGAAACACAAACAGTGAGTTCATGTCCCCTCTTTTAAATGATTTCAGTTTTTAAACTTTCAGGGGAGATACATGTTACAATTGGTATGATAAGCTAGGTAATGAAACAAACATAAATCATGTGCACATAGGTTAGAAACACAAGTAGCCATTAATCACACAGACAAACCGAAGAACGAAAGGGGTAGATCTATTGGGTTTTGGCGAGCCCCACTCCCGGCACGTGAGACCGTTGGAGTGCTTTTGTGTCCCATGTCGAGGGTATTCGACATAAAAATTGTAAAGGGTTGGTTGCTTCCTATGTCGGCACACATAATTAAAATCCTTGCAAAACATTAATGAAGAACAGATTTCATAGACGCTTTACATACTAGATTTTATTACAAACATATTTCAAATGTTCTAAAGATTCATTCGATACAAAACAAAACACATGAATTCACCAACTTTTAATGACGTTTACACTTAACATGTATTTCAGGAAATTAGTGGACTTTGCATGAAAACAAGACAAGAACAAGAGTCAGGAATTCGATTCCATCCTTTTGAAGGGTTTGGTTCACATATTCTGCCTTTGTGCGAAATATGGAATGCAAAGCCTTGATTTGCATAAACTATATTTTGTGAACAAGTCTTTTGTCAACTTAGAACTTTTGGATCGTCTAACAAAACACGTGACTTGTAATTTCATTTAATCAATTGTATGAATGGACTTCGTACTTAATTTATTCATATAGCATGTTTACTTATTCGAATGCAATGATTACTTGTTAAGATCACACCTTGCGCTTCCGCCTACGAGCGGGTGTGATAGTCACCACACCGTTAAGCTCCTCTCAAACCCTCACTCTTGATGATGACGGTACTCCACAAGTGGACCCAACCATCGGTGGCTCGTTGCAGTACCTTGTCTTTACACAACCTAACATATCATTTGCGATTAATCGTTTATCGCAATTATATGCCCTCCCCATTACAAACATAATGTCAAGCTCACAACAATTTCTTCGTTAATTAAAGGGCACATTGTATCAGGGTCTATTTTTAAACAGGAAATCACCTTAGAGTTAACAATGTTTTCTAATTTGATTAGGGATGAGTCTCTACTACGTGACAATCTACCCGACCTATATTTTGTACCTTGGGTCCAACATAATCTCATGGAAATTAACCCACTAAAAATCAGTGTTTCGTTAACTGAAGCGGAGTATATAGCCTTGCAAATGAATCAGCTGAGTTGTATTAAGTTAAAAACCTACTCAAAGAACTTGGTTTATCGATTAAAGAGCCTCCTTGGCTATACTGTGATAACACGTGTGCCACCTACCTTTGTGCCAACTGCGTATATCACTTTGCATGAAATATATATAGCCTTAGATTACCACTTTGTGGGAGAACAACTAACTAGCACGTGTGCTTAGGATTCATCACATCAATTCTACGGCCAACTTGCTGATGTGCTCACCAAGCCACTATCACGAGCTCCATTTTTATCTTTTCGGTCCTACATCTTGTGAGGGCTATCAAGACACATGGAAATAAAAAATTAATTGTTCTATATATTATCAAATGTGTTTAAACTCAAATATGGAATCTTGGTCAAGGTTGTTGTAAAATCAAATCCAAACTTGTAACACCCCAAAATGCGTAAATGAGATTAATTTGTGTTATGTAATTAAAGAGATATTAAAGCACATTAGTATGGTTACCATTTTAGATGAAGTTATACATATTATTTTAATTCATTGTAATTTATTTATGAGGGAAAATAACTTGCTGGGTATCAGCATATTGTAATGGAATGTATTTTAGTAATATATATCGATAAATATGACGGGTTCGGTTCAGGGATATACGGCCACCTCATATTGTGACTCGCCCGAACTTGACGGGGCATTGTCGTAAAAATCAAACATGAGGGGAGGATTATGTAAATATCCAAAGTTCAATGTATATAAAGCCCCTTATGGCTAATTTTGGGCAGATTTTCTCTCAAGTTAGAGAGAGAAATAAGAGAGAGAGAGAGAGAACTAGAGAAAGAGGGGTGGCTGGCGGTGGCGTTTAGCGGCGATTCACGGTGGCTGGTGGTGGCCGGAGGTGGTCGGAGTTGTGGGTTACAACCTGGAACCAGTTATGATGCTACGAATGTAATTGTAAGCTCCGATTTCCCTAAATCATTGCTTAAAGTTGTTAAAATTATATAAATCAAATCTGTCCAGAATGTTATCTAAGAACGCAGTTACAAAAAACTGAATGATCCGCGAAATCCGACCGGTGAAACATCTTGATTTTTTATATATGGTTCACAACATTTAGATGATCATTTTGAACGGTGGAAATAAGAAATAGAGTTGTTTAAGTGTGATTTTGAAACCCATTTTCAAAGTTGTTCGTATTCTCGTTTTAGTTAAAATGCAGCTTATTATAATCAATTTTCCTGAAGATCCGACCGTTGGATTGAGCTGAAATTTTGACTGTAGCTTTCTGACATATGGATCTTTAATACCTCTGAAGGAAATTCCGATCAGAGGTCAGAAACTAAAGTTTTGAAAGCAAACAGTTTATAACAAATTTCTTGTACGAAAATTAGGAAGTTGATGGTGTTGTATGGATGGTCTAATGGTATTTCATGTGCTATCTACGACTAGAGAAATATTCATGATGCTTGATGTTGTGAACTATTAAGGTAGGAATAAATTACTTGTACATTGTGCTTTAGATATGGTTCGTACGCCAAGTTTCGATAAAATGTCTAGTAGATGATTGTAAGTGAATTTGCATGTAACCACTTGACAAACATGAATGGAATGTAAAATATGATGTAATTTGTGATTTTCATATGAATTGGTTGAATACGTGCATTAAAAGCTTGTACTAGGAGCTTAGTACGTGGTATGTCTGCCGTGTGTTTAAATGTATGCTCGATGTAATTCAATAAGTGAAATTGTGTTAGTTATGGGATATTCGAACTTACTAGCAAGCAATCATGTTAGAACATGTTGAAATGACACCGTGAAAGTGATGTGAATGTAATTTAGAATGTGGCTTGATTTAACCGAAAAGTAAGTGGATATAGGATCTGAATATGAAATGAATCTATTTAGAGTGTGTGTATATGCTAATAATGTGGTAATCATAATGATATGAAAGTATAGGATCATGTCAAAGTGGGTGGAAGCATGGAAGGCTAACAGAAAGGATGCGAGGAAGCAAGTACGAAACAGACGCTTAAGGTAAGTGATTTCTGAAATCACTTCTTCTTTTATAGATAAAGTTTGTTATGTTGAATACAGGGAATCGTGTAAGAAATGATGGTAAGGGTAAGGATCAAGGTACGTATTGTTGTGTTAAGTCATAGAAAATCATTTATGTTCGGAATTCATGATAGAAGTGAACGGGTCAAAATGTAGAAAGTATTTGTCGGGTGTGGGTTTTGGATGTTATGGTATGGGAACCATGTAAGAATGTTTAAGTAATCATAGTACTAAGGCAAGCATTGTTGTAGCGGCCCATAAATAGTTAGCTATGTCGGAAATAACTTAGTATAATCAAACGGGTCAAAATCACGAAAGTTTGATAGAAGTATAGATTTGATTATGAGGACATGGGGTTAAGTGTTCAAATGATACGGAATGTTATGGGATGATATGGGACGTATGGGTTAGTTCGGGTTGGAACGGGAACTGGAAACGGTTGTGTAAGCTTAAATAAGGAAAAACAGCATCGACAGCACAGAAGGGGCGTCGCCGACGGCCTCCCTAGCCGTCCCCGACGTGTTCCCTTTCCCCGACGCTCTAATCAACTGTCTACGCTAATGTGGACCCGACGTAACTACTCAGGAGGCGTCGCCGACGCTGTAGTAAGGCGTCGCTGACGCTCCTCACAAATCTGACATGCTGTTTTTGTTAGTTATTTGCACCGTGAGTTCCATACCTTCTAAAACATGTTTCGTAACCCTTAATGAACCCCAGAATGTGAAAATAACTAATAGGGAGTTATGTAAACTTATTGAGCTATGATAATGCATTGTCGGGGATGAATAAAATGTAAGCATGTATGTGTACGGCGTACTTACATGTTAGTGGTGGAATTCACAGGCAAGCACGAATAGAAATAAGCATGTGCCTAGGTTAGTATGTATGAGACTTGTATGTAAGGTAGATTGTGACGATAAATTGTTAGTATGAATTTATGGGAACGTAAGTTGTACGTAAGTGCTTGGATATGGAAGTATGTTTGTATATATGTATAAATGGCTTCAATACGTTTGAGTATTAATGTTACTAATGTTGTGTCTCGAGATGAAATGAAAGTGCACGTATACTATTGTTGGGCTTATAAAGATTTGATGTTGGGATGCAAGATTTTACCTTGAAAGATAACCGTGATGATTAGCATAAGTAGAAAGAATGTGGCTTGGTCATTTAATTATGTATAGTTAGTTTGTGTATAATGTCACCAAATATCAATGATGCGGTTGTATGTGGTGATTGCAGGTTGCACGGAATTATCATCACCATGGAGTGTAAGCGGTGGATGATCGAGTCAAAGTACGTGGTTTGTACGGGGCGAGGTCATATATTTTATAAACGTAGATTATGTTTTATCTTTTAATTAAGAATGAAGGACACTATATTGTAAAAGGGATTATTCCAATGGTTTCTAGTACGTTAAAATGTTTATAAGGAAAGAATTTTTTTTTTAGTTTACATTTCCGCTGCGTATTTTTTGTTAAAAGATGTTAGGGTGTTTCAAAACTCCTTGATAGTGACCTGTAATTCTGCATGTAACTACATGTAACTATTATTTATATTTCTAATGCAAATCAATAGAATCATCCAAGCCAATCATGTCCTGTTATCCTACTTTGTAATAGTTCTCATTCGATGATTAATAAAAAGAGTCGCACCATTGTGTAAACTCTTTGGTTTATGAGAAAGAATTCGTCATAGTTTCTGCTTCGCAAGTTCAACGTATTGTTTGTTGTATATATCATAAAACAAAACATATATGGCATAGAATATTTTCTCATTTAGCATGAGGTTAACAACTTTGGAAATATGATACGTAATACTAGAAAATAACAATAAAGAAATTTGATACATTGTCTTTCAATTTGACGGAAAACCACCATGGGCGTGCCATGATGGAACTACGCTTGAAGAAGCATATTCACATATTAGTATATAATCCAAGGAGAAAGACACAAGGGTTAGAAGCAAAATGTATCCATTCAATTCATACACAATTGGTGCTAGAAAACACATTTGAACCAAACTAACCAAGTAAAAACTAAAGTGGTTATATGTGGAATACTTGATGTCACATGTAACTTTATAGTAAATGGAGGGAAATGTGGACAATCAAATTTTAAAGATCAGAAAACTTGCTTTAAATGGAAACCGTCACAGTGGAAAATATTTATGGTACTAAAAATTATGTTAAGAAAATACCTTGACAACTGACGGAGAACAACCATTTTAAGGGATTGACTGTTTCAAATAAGCACGCCACTCATAATACATGCCATTTGATCTGGTGCCAAGCTAGGTAGTTCACATGCTTGAAGTCTTTCGATTATCATCTTAGTACTACCAAGACTCTTTGCTGCATCTCGAACACTAGCCTCTCGTTCTTCTATTGTGCTTCCATGGCATTTCATTGCTATGACTCCGGGTAAGTTGGTGAGGCAAGCAACCACTATGCTCCCAATCATGTCAGACAAAAGAGCAAACAGTTGCTCTTTACTAATATGCCCGTTGTCAGGGCATTTAAGCATGATTGTTTGCGTGATACGGTACATTGAATTGGCAGCAATCAACTTGTTTTCAGAGTTCTCCAACACTGTTGAACAAGCTATCAGCAGTATCCATACACACAGTTGGAAGAGTTCTGGCAACACACGTTAAGGTTACTATCGGTAAGCTCCAACTGTTGGGAAACTTGACAGATAGTAGTGGTTGAACTTCATCACTATCAAAACTCAACACTCCTTCAAATCCTGTAGATTTCTCAACAAGTTTCAAAAGATTTTTGGGCGGTTTCCTCTCGGCCTTTTGGATCAAAGTATCATTGACTTTGATATGCATGTGAGTGTTCTTGTACCAAGCTCCATCTCGTTCTCAAGTCACAAAACATAGTTCTCAACATCTTCCTCTGTATCATTTGGGCCAAGATCGTGTATAATGTCACGATTTGAGACCATGGGCATAGCAAAGAACATTGCCTTAAGTAGCATCCAGCAATGTACACAATACACACCAATAATTACAATGCCTATCGGAATGAGTGCTATTGTTTTGCATGATACCACAATTACCATCTGAAATCCAATGCAGACATGTACTATGAAGTGATTTAAATAGTGGACAAGAGCTTTTAATGTGTGACTGCCTAATGGAAACTAAATGGATCTCTTTCCATTCAAACAACTTTTGGATCCATACTTCTCTGCTTTAAAGATCTTCATATGTCTTTTACAACACTTGAGGGACACTTTGAAGCTTAAGGGTGCAAAACATCTAAATAAAGAGTGTATTGTACCCACTACGATTCCAACAGACTGAATAAAGAAAATCACAATGATCGACCATTGATAATCTGAATCGTAGTCCAAAAAGAATGCACCATGGTGGCTTTTGAAGAAACCATCTTTAGTAAGGGCGTATATGATGAGATTAAAAAGATCAAAAAAATATGCGATTGTACTAAAAATGCAAATTATAGCAGCAGCAGAGCATAAGGGAGTAGTAGCCATGACAAATTGTGGGCTAGATGTTCCTGCCATGATAAATATCTTCTCACACATTGTCTTAGTTCCTCCACTGTAGACATTCTTGTATGTTGTGCATGTGTGTCTTTTGAAGCCATTTTATGAGCAGCTTGATACTTGGTTTCCAATATTTGTTTTGACACTGGGGTTGTTAATGCTAAAGATATCAATACAATGAGTACATATAGCATTGCACCTATGTACTTGTAATTAAGGAAGTAATCCTCAACAACACCAGTGTGAATCTGGATTATAACATTGACAACGATGGTAATAACAAGAATAAGCAAACCTATGACATTTTCAAAAAGTTCCTGGTCGTCCATAGATGCTAGAGCAGGCATTAAATTAGCCATCATAGTTGTCATGAAGGGCATGCTTACCAACTTGGCAAATAGGTCCATCCAGCGTGGCATGGGATCATTTAAATCGACCGGGAGCTTCATTGCAACAGTAATCACCATGATTGAAGCAGCATTTAGCGTGAAGTATTTGGTGGAATCCAGAACTTTTTTGTTTCGGAAACCATGAAACAAATCGGCAGCCATGGCAAGGACACAAAATAATGATGCTACAGCTATGTAGATCCCGATCCACAACATAGGCTTGCCAAATCTTCTCTGTTGTACATCATATAGATATACTAAATGGCATATTTTACTTTGAAAATCTATCTCTAGTTGACTGATGGACGGGTGGCTGTGGTTGCATGCAGGAGCGGAAGAAAGAAGACTATGTATCTTGTAACAAGGTCTTAATTGCCAGACAGTTGTTATATGCATCTGAACCTGAACCCATGTTTGAAGTTACTATAGAGTGACACTCAATGCTAATGTTAATGAAACTGGAAGATAAAATGTCTCTTTATATCAAATAATTTCAAAGACGTTGCACCTGAAAGCTGAAATTCCAATCAGAAAATTAAATCGACATGGCACTGTTGAGTGGGATAAACCTTATGTGGTTGTACCATGTATTATTTACAATAGTTACGATCTGATTAAAGGGCCAGGTAACATTATTTGAAGCCAAAGTTGTTTTGGGTCCGCCATAAGAAAAGTTAGTAAAAGTGATTCACATGATACATGATCAGATTAAAAAAAGCTTTAAGAAAAAAACAAATCCCTAGAAAGAGCAACTGATGTCGGATGTGACATTTAAGAAAAAAAAAAAAAAAAGCTTTAGAAAAATTATTATAACTTGAATAAAGATGTTTATAACATAGCAATCTTATATTATATTTATATCCTATTTATATAGTGTCATTGATGTCTATCAACTGTAGGTTTCATAATGGGTAATACGTGGGTTTTGTTCTCGTCCCTTTTAAAGTTCTTTCAGTTAATAGTTTTCTTGACCAGCTATCTAACTTTCTTAGTCTTACTTTGTAAAACTAAATAACATCTACCGCATTCCAAAACACCTTCTAGTGGTTTCCTTCGAGTATTTGACTACCTGGTTTAAAACCAACAATAAATTAAAAATAGACGTTCTCACCTCATAACCACACATTTGTTATTTTAGAAAAGTGATCGATCGACAGGCACATTTATTTAAGCCACATCTTATAAGTTGTCAGCTTTCTGCTTTTAGCAAGTGTTGAACATTATTTACGAACAACTTTGAAGAACAAGACTAAGTGCTTTGATTTGCATATAACAATGAAAAGTCCGACATTTGTAAATAATTTAATTGTTTTCAAAGACAACCATTCCCTCATTTTTATTTAAACCCGTACTACTAAATAAATGAGTATCATTGACGACCGTCACGGACGATTCTTTCTGAAATCCATCGATGAAAGTGATTACGACGAGATTTCATAGGTGAAAGTTTATCGGTAATATGGGCATGGGAATTTGGTTTCCGAAAAATTATCAACTGTGTTTGGATCATGTGCGTGTGCAAGAAAGACGTTGGTAGTATAACTCATATAGCTATCATCATCAACTTCTTCTTCTTAACGTCAAGAAGCAACTCTTGTATTGACTTTTCACCAGATGAAGTGTAGTTTTGTTATAATAATAACGCCAAGGTTAAAAACCGATGAACTTGATATAATGTGCTACAACAAGATATAGAGTTATTTACAAAAGTAAAGAGTCAATAACTATAAAATTGGAGTTGACAAACAATGTTAGCTTGATGAAGAGTGAACTTAAAGCAAAAAATTATTTAGAAACAATCACTTCAAAGTTCATGACATAAATTGTGCGCCAGTGGAGGGATATATATATATATATTAATGGATGAAAATGTGAAACCAAGGTGCGCGGTGGTAGAATATATAGTTTATAAAATTGGAGAAACTAAAGATATTCAATTAAAATTACTTCATGAACTAGTTCTTTTCAAGTGAGAAAGAATAATGAGAGACATGCAACTCAAACTCACTTGTATATGTATTCACGATAATATAAGAAAAAAAAAATGAAGAAACGGGTCTATAACTCTAAAAAACCATAATCAAAGTTTTCTGTAATAATATCCTTTCAGTTTTAGATTGTTGAGTTCTATACATTGTTTTAATTACATCAAGAATATCGGTAGTTTTAATCGAATTTAACATTTTTTTGTTACATTTTTTATTTCATGTACGGTGGTAGTTAATGTATTGACTTATTGACATGGGTCTTTAGCACATGCAGTATAGTGTCTCGTTTATTTCTTTGTTTTTAGTAGTGGTGATTATATAAAGGGAGTGGTAGGATGCCACGTACCACCCATGTTCTAGTTAATGGTTGGTTATATGTTTTTACGTTTGTTGTTTTGTAATCCCTTAAATAGGATTTTTCATTATGGAATGCATGCAGAAAATTATCCCAGTTCTTCTCTCTAATTTCTCCTAGCTTCCTGTTTTCTCATACCAATGGTACCAAAGTAGTGTTGATCCCATGGATACCCGAAAGAAGACCAACGTAGAAATTCAACAGGAAACCAATGATCGTTTCGCTCAACATGATGCTCTTTTTGAGAGGATCTTGAGCGAAATGCAAGGGCTCCATGCTTCGGTTTTGTTGGATCAGATTGCTTAAACAAAACAATAATATTGATAATGGAGAGAACAATTGAATGTAAAGAAATGGGTCAGGCACATATTGTGATTTCACTAAAACTGAGAAAGAGGCATACATCATGTATATATATAGACGAGACTAACATAACCACCTAACCTCCTCAACTAACTAACTGACTCGATACATACAAAGATAGAGACTAACTGAATACACTAATATGCCCTCTCAAGCTGAACGGGACGATGCAACGTTAAGCGTGTACCACTGGGTATCAAACAAACCGAAGACAAACCCTTGGTCAATGTATCTGCAAGCTGAAGTGTTGTAGGCCAACAAACCGAACACCATATCACGAATAAAATGCAAGTCAATCTCCAGATGAAACACCAGTTGATGGCAAGATAAGTAGCTCCAATGTTATCACACCAAAGAGTTGGTGGACCTGATAAAGAAACATGTAACTCCTGTAACACAGAAGTAATCCAACGAATCTCTGAGCAGTATGAGCTAGAGCACGATACTCAGCCTCGATACTCGATCGAGCAACGGTATGTTGTTTCTTGGAACTCCAACTAGTGAGGTTTGGTCAGAGAAATATACAGTAACCAGTGGTCAAACGTCGATCATCAGGGCAACCCGCCAGTCAGCAGCATAATAAGCATGCAAATCAAATGCATCAAACCGACCAATACACAAACCATGAGACATACTACCTCTGAGATACCTCAAAATACGTTTGATTGCCACCTAATGATGATCAGTAGGTGTGTTGAAGAAACTCAGACACCTTACTGAAAGCATAAGCAATCTCAGGGCAAGTTAAGACAAAATATCGTAGAGGACAAATAGTACTCTGGTACAAAGTAGGATTAGACAGAAGATCTCCAGAATGTTTATCGAGAAAGTTAACGACCCAAAGAAACAAGAGTAGATAAAGGTCGATACTCAGTCAAACCAGTGCGTTGTAACAAATCATATAAATGTAAAGTATCCTCATGAAAAGTAGCCTGAATGCCCAAAAAATATGATAAATCACCTAAATCTTGATACAAACTGGGAGTGTAAGCGCTTAATCAATCCGGTAACATAAGCTAAAGAACTCCGGTGATGATAATATCATCAACATATACCAAGACATAACAAATAACAGAATCTATGCTATAAACAAATAAGGATGTAACATCAGGCCCTTTTCATCACCAATATTGTCCGCTTTACCCCAATGGGTTGCCCATCCAGAAACTCACGACTTTATTTTTTGTTGCCCCGGTAGAGAATTCCTAGGAGGTCATCCCCCTAGTACTACTCCCACCTAAGCACGCTTAACTGTGGAGTTTTCATGTGCTCCACATCCAACTAAACCCAAAACGCGTTGGTGATTTAAGAGGTCGGGAATGTCTTATGAACTAAGAATCTCTCATGGCCACGGCCAATGTGGGATTTGCCTAGGGTGTTACAATGGTCCATGTTAATCTTTCGGTAGTCGGTATCGTTACAATCACCCCCCCTAGAGACTGATCGTCCTCAATAAGGTTTGCCCCACCATCCCGAACGACTCAGGAGCGGCTCTAATACCAATTTGTCACACCTTAAATTCCACATGCAAAGTTTTACCGCGAGACGCGTGACATTCTAGGATCAAGCCACTAATCATATTGAACCATTTCATATTTAATTGTAAAATGTTTAACTGCCGCATTCAACATGAATAGTGATAATAGTCTTAGAAGTATGAAAACATAAGTTTTAAGTTATTAGCAAAAGCAAAAGTATAAAATCCAGAGATAATTAGAAAACACAATTATTTAGTGAAACAATATAAACGGTTTAATCAAAAGCATTGACACTCTCCAAGCTGCAAGTTCCCATCCAAGCCATACCTAACGACCTACAAAGCATGCAATAACGCGTCAACATAAAGTTAGCGAGTTCATCAGTTTTTCGGTGTTGTTACAAAAACAAGTTTGTTCAAATACTTAGTTTATAAACATATCATGGGGAGCTAGCCCATCGTTAAGCTACTAAATTGTGTGGTACCGGAAGTTGACTGTTGTAATTGTTTGTGCCTCGTGTCAATGTCTATCCTCATTATCCAGTTGGCAAGGCAAAGTTCACACCCGTCCTTCCCGGCATGGTGTGAGGTTTGTCAAACCTAATAGCGCTATCAACTAATACCCTGTTCGCCAAACCCGGCGACTAATCGGTATAATGTGTGGAGACTTCCAAATAGAATTCGGTTAGTCGCCTAAAGACATGCAGTATAATTTACAGTATTTAACAGCATTCCAAACCAGGAATACTAGGTGGTCCCAATCCAGGGATAGTGAGTTCCCAAAAACTGGGAATAAATGCTTTTAGTACATGTGTGAACTCCCATGGTGTGCACAGCATAACACTTCATATAGTAATAGTCAAGCAATCCCTGATGCTCGAAATATCCAACCTTCTTTGTCTTACTACAAGTAAAGGACTCATTAAGGCCTAATGGAAAAAATTTCTAGTTTCACAACTTAGTTATAAAGATAGTTTATTCACTACCTAGTCTAGATCGAAATGTTGTTCGATTTAGACGATTTAACTTGACGAACCGATCTTAATTTAGTTTATTCACTACCTCGTAAAACGGATAAATATACATAACTTTATATATATTAAGGACATTATAGTTCAAGGATGTATATAAAACATATGTCTATATGTGTTTAATACATAATAAATAGTTTGTGAAAATATATGTCCGGGATAAGGTTTCCTTCCAAAACATTTTAAAAGAACTTTGGTAATTTCGTACAACAAACATAACCATAACATACGTTATGGTTTAGTTTTTATAAAAATTCGGACAGAGTCTCCTCTGTTTTTGCACAAATCAGACAACACATTTGTCTATATTTTCAAAAATCAATGGTCCAAAGCACACTCCCGTGATCTTAACTAAGAATGACCCTTTAATAATCACCATCCGTTAGGTTTCAAGTATATATAAACATAAATATTTTCAAATATTTATATAACCATTTGTATATGTGTTTATATATAAATATAGTCTAATAAGGTCCCACAAGTAAAAACGACTCAAGTTTAGTTGATTCCCAATGATCAAAAGTATTGTTACACCCTTTTATCCACTTGTCGGTTCAATTCGTTCACGAGTTAACTCTTTATTACAACATTAAGGTTACATTTAAATTACAAAATACAACTTATTTTTACACGAATGCAACTTGGTGCGCGCTAATACCTTTACGTGACTCGTCTAAATCTCCTCGATACACGTCCCACCCGAGTTTGACCCCGTTGACTGTCGTTGACCATTTTTGGCTATCAGTTGACCGAGAACCGAACCATCCCTCTAAAGCAAGCCTAACCACGACCTCTTCTATCGTTTCAGCCACTAACCATCGCCTTCAATGCAACATCACCATACAAAGTTGAACCTAACCTAAAGCGTCACAATAGCTTCTCATCACTCAGATCTAATAACAATAAACCGAAATAAAGCTTACCAGGTTAGACTTGAGGATCCACGGTATCACCAGAGTTGTATCGCCACTCGAAATTGCGGTTGCAGTCGCTGATGTCCTTTATCGCTGGAGAGGCGGCGCGCCACCACCAGAACAATGCAGCCATCGCTGGTCCACCACCATACTACTTATCACCATCGCGCCGCCTTCCCCCACCATAACACAGTTCTTTGGAACGACGGCATCATCACAGTTCTTTGGTAGTACCGGTTGCCATGTGATATCAGACGACCATCTCGGCTACCACGAATTGCCATCCCTACTCTATATGTCACATTGATAAACATGTCTTTAAAAAAACAATATCTTCTAAAAAACAATTCCAAATAAAAAATCCAAAACACCCTAGATAATGTTAGTATATATAGGATTAAGAGAGAAAGAGTACATGTTGGATTAGAAGCCAGATTTGATAGAACTATCACAATTGCAAGAATATCTACACCTATTTATCTTCGAATATAAACTATAAATTGTATTCCATAATTATATTTTTAATTAATAACTAAGCTGTTAGAATCTTAGTTTAATATTGTTGTAAATGTTTAAGATGAAAGCAATGGAAGTGGATAAACATGTATGGATAGTGTAGCGGAAAATTGTAAACTTTGTATTCACAACAATAGGAAGATTGTTTTCACTAACATGCTTTTATAAATCAATTATATATATATATATATAATATTTAAAGTAATAAAAAAATTAAAGAAAATCAAAGATATTTTTGGAGTGGGGGTGTTTCCCACATACCAAAACGCACCTTGCAACATTTTCCAAGTCTTCACGACGTCATGCATTTCACAGGCCACGCCTTCACATCGAGCATCATGCCTCATGGGTCGGTGTTTCACTCTCAGACCACGACCAAACTATGAGGGCGTTACCACATTGTTGAATAGTTAAACAACGAACTGAAATACTAAACAATGATATTGTAAATTACGGATATAGAAACTTATCTTCTTGTAAAATTGGAAGACAAGAACAATTCAAAATCTTGAATTTGCCTTCTGTCTTTGTTATAGTAGGTAATAGCGAACCATGAAGTTTTAAACAAAAACTTGATGCACCCTTAAAACTGAAGTCAAAACCAGAAGTGCCGTCGATCAAATCCTGCTCGGTATATCTTAAAATTGAAATTATTGACTTGGATAAATCTTGGGGACGTTATAACACTGTCAGATTCAACCAACTGAGGGTACACCAAATGCTTTAATCGGGTTAGACTAAGATTGTTGGATATTTAAGTGTAATTTAGATTGCGTGTGACGTTCAAATAAGATTTCACGCTTATTTGAATGTCATCGGGACTAACGGGGGATCCAAGGGGCAGAGCCCCTGGCTGGAGTCGAGCTGCATCAGAAACTCATTTTTGGGCTAAATGTGCAATTTTAAAACTTGAGGGACTAAATGTGTTTTTGTTCAAAATTGAAACTGCAAGCAGTTGTGAAAAACTGAAAATACGCTCCCAAATTTTTAGAGGAAACACTGGACGAATTTTGATTCGAGATGAATCCCCAAAATCTCACAATCAAAATTTGTCATACAAAAATCTAGAATTTTTCTGATTTTATCCGATCAAAGATTGGTAGCCACTCAATTGTTTGATTTGATAGTGATTACACGACTTCATATTTATCCAAGCAATTTCGATTTATTCCCAACAAAGATCAAACAATTTCATGAAGATGACAAGCGGTGGTGAATCTTCGAAGGCTATGACGAACAAATTTGCAAAATTGGACAAGTTTGAAGGGCAAGACTTTCGTCGCTGGCAAAAGAAGATGCATTTTCTGTTGACAACTTTGAAAGTGGTGTACGTTCTGAGTACCCCAATGCCCGAGGAAGTGGTTGATGAACCGCTAGAACAAACTAGGAAGCGTGGAAAGTGGTTGAATGCTGATTACATCTGTCATTGGGCATATTCTGAATGGTATGTGTGACTCTCTTTTCGATATTTATCAAAATGTTGAATCTGCAAAAAAAACTGTGGGAATTACTAGAGGCCAAATACATGGCTGAAGATACATCTAGTAAGAAATTCTTGGTCAGTGATTTTATGAATTATAAAATGTTGATGGTAGACCCATCATGGAACAATACAATGAATGTCTAAGAATTCTGGGTCATTTCAAACAACATGGTTTAAAGATGGATGAAGCTATTTCTGTTCCATCTATCATTGATAAACTTCCTCCTTAATGGAAAGATTTTAAACATACTTTAAAACATAAGAAAGAGGAAATGACTCTGGTTGAACTTGGAAGTTGTTTTCGAATTGAGGAGTCTTGTCGAGCCATGGAAAATATTAACAAAGACAAACACGTTGGTGGGTCTTCTGTTAACATGGTGGAAGAAAGTGGTCCTAGTCTCAAAAATTCTAACAAGGGAAACAACAAAAGAAAGTATCAAAGTGGGTTTAACAAGAAGAACAAGGCTGTGAAGTATGCAAAACAGACCAATGATCAAGGCTGTTGGAAGTGTGGTAAACCAGGACACTTCAAGAGAGATTGTCGTGTTGGTAAAGCCAAGAATGAAGCTGGCACTTGTGGATCCTCTAAGGATCCAAAGCAACAAGGTCAGAAATTAAACTTTAATTATAATTCGGATGTGAATTATGTTTCACTAATTTCTGAAGCATTTTATGTGCAGGATGATTCTGTTGCTTGGTGGTATGACTCGGGATCAACAAGTCACGTATGTAAGGATCGAAGATGGTTCAAGGACCTTACATTAGTTGAAGATGGATCTGTTTTAAAGATGGGAAATTTTGCAACCGAGCCAATCCACGAAATTGGAAGTGTAGTGCTAGTATTTACTTCTGGAAAAACTCTAAGTTTAAGTAATGTATTGTATGTACCCGGCATTCGGAAAAACTTGTTATCCGGTATCGTATTAAATAATTGCGGGTAAAACAAGTGTTAGAATGTGACAAGTATATCTTGTCAAGACATGGTTCTTTTATCGGATTTGGTTATTTATGTAATGGTATGATTATGTTAAATCTAGAAGTGCCATTTAGTGATAATTTTGTTTGTATGATTGGTTCGTCATCTAGTGTAAATTCGTCAAAATCTGAAATATGGTATGCTAGATTAGTACATGTACATTATAAACGACTTATGGAAATGTCTAAGATGAGCTTAATTCCGGCAGTTAATTTAACAAATGAAAAGTGTCATATCTGCAAGTTGAATAAAATAACTAGAAAACCATTCTTGCAACATGTTAATAGAGAAAGTAAATTGTTAGATTTGATACATAGTGATCTATGTGATTTTCATGGTACACCATCATTAGGTAACAAGAAGTATGTTGTAACCTTTATAGATGATGCTACTAGGTTCTGTTACGTTTACTTGTTACATGCAAAAATGAAGCTTTGGAAAAAGTTTAAAATCTATAAACAAGAAGTAGAGCTTCATCAAAGTGAATTGATCAAAACCCTACATACGGATAGAGGTGGTGAGTATTTTGATCTGGAATATTTCCAATCAACTAGAATAACACACCTTACCACAGCTCCTTACACACCGGAACAAAATGGTGTGGCGGAAAGGAAGAATAGGACGCTAAAAGAGATGGTTAATACCATGCTGTCCCATTCGGGTTTAAATAATGGGTTTTGGGGAGAGGCTATGTTGACGCCTGTTATTTGTTAAACCGGGCTCCTAATATAAAGGAACAAAACAACCCTTTTGAGCTTTGGTATAAAAAGCCACCCGAGTTGCAAAAACTAAGAGTTTGGGGTTGTAGAGCCGTGGTTAGGCTCAATGATCCTAAGATAAGAAACTTAGGGGAAAGAGGTATAGAATGCATTTTCATTGGATATGCTGAGCACTCATTTGCTCACAGGTTCTATGTAATAGAACCAAATGACCACGTTTCTAGTACATACGGTTATTGAGGCAAGAAGTGGAAATGTAGAATATGATGAAGAAAGATTCACATCTATACCTGGGCCAAAGGATATGAATCCTTCTCTCCAGATTTCTAGTGGAAAAGAAATTATGCCTTCAACTAGCACTGAACCAAGAAGGAGTTCAAGAGAAAGAAAGGCCAAGTCTTATAGTGACGATTTTCAACTGTACTTAGTTGAAGGATCTAGGATTGATATTAACTTTCAATATCAATATTGTTTCAATGTTGATGAGGATCCAAAGACATATAGGAAGCAATGGCTTCAAGGGATGTTTCATTTTGGAAAGAAGCCATCCAAGATGAAATGGACTCTATTTTGCAAAATAACACTTGGAAATTGGTGGATTTACCTCCTGGTTGTAAACCATTGGGAAGTAAATGGATCTTCAAGAGGAAGATGAAGGTGGATGGTACTATTGATAAGTTCAAAGCCAGATTAGTAATCCAAGGGTATAGACAAAAGGAGGGTATTGACTTCTTTGATACATATGCTCCTGTAGCAAGGATATCCACCATTAGATTATTATTAGCACTTGCTGCTATACATAATCTTGTAATTCACCAAATGGATGTGAAAACTGCATTTCTAAATGGTGAATTAGATTAGGAGATATACATGAAACAGCCAGAAGGGTTTGTTATGCCTGGAAGTGAAAACAAGGTTTGTAAACTAATTAAATCTCTTTATGGTTTGAAGCAAGCACCCAAACAGTGGCATCAAAAAGTTTGATGAGATTGTATTGTCTAATGGTTTTGCTTTAAACCAAGCAGATAAATTTGTTTATAGCAAGTTTGATGCTTCTGGAAACGGAGTCTTCATCTGTTTTTATGTAGATGATATGTTGATTTTTGGCACTAACCAAGATCAAGTCAATAGAACAAAAGAATTTTTATCATCTATGTTTGCTATGAAAGATATGGGGGAGGCTGAGGTGATTTTAGGTATTAAAATCAAACGTGAGAACATGGGCATTTCAATCTCTCAATCACACTATATTGAGAAGATCTTGAACAAGTTCAATTTCAAGGATTGTTCTCCCGCAAGTACTCTTGTTGATCCTAGTCTGAAGCTATTACCTAATAAAGGCATTGCAGTATCTCCACTTGAGTACTCAAGAGCGATTGGATCACTTATGTACGTTATGATCTGCACCAGACCAGATATAGCGTATGCTGTTGGAAAACTTAGTAGGTTTACTAACAATCCTAGTACTCATCACTGGCAAGCACTAGGTCGAGTATTCAAATACTTGAAAGGAACCATGGATTATGGTCTAACTTACATTGGATTTCCTTCGGTGATTGAAGGATATTCAGATGCAAGTTGGATAAACGGAGTCTTCATCTGTTTTTATGTAGGTGGTTGGGTATTCCTACTTGGGGGAGGTGCCATTTCTTGGGCTTCAAAGAAACAGACTTGCATAACTCATTCAACAATGGAGTCTGAGTTTGTAGCATTAGCCGCAGCTGGCAAAGAACCTGAGTGGCTAAGAAACTTGATTTATGAGATTCCATTGTGGCCAAAACCAATGGCTCCCATTTTTATAAGGTGTGATAGTGAAGCTACACTGGCTAAGGCGTATAGTCAATTGTATAATGGCAAGTCAAGACACTTAGGTGTGAGACATAGCATGGTTCGTGAGCTCATCATGCATGGTGCGATTTCGGTTGAGTATGTGAGAACTCAACATAACTTAGCTGATCACTTAACCAAAGGGTTAACTAGAGATCTCGTGAAAGGATCAGCTGTGGGATTAGGGTTAAAGTCCATCTGAAAACTCTCATGTTAAGATACCCAATTCCCAACTAATATGACGTTAGGTGCAGAATTCAATGTGGAAAGCTTAACATCTAGAGTTTGGAACACAACATTAAAATTATCCCAAAGGTATGTGTTTAGATCTGCAAGTTAAGTAAGGTTGAGGTATATCTTCTTAATAGCTCTTTTGAAAAATTGCATTTGCAGGTGCAAGAATAAAAGAGCTACCTATATGAGCATGAAGTTTAGCTGCTTCAAGAAGCTTGGACTTGGCTTTGATATGCTTATGAAGGATAGGGACATAGGCTAGTAAAAGATTAGTGTCAAGTTAGATCTATGTATGTAAACTAATGTGTATATTATCTTCATGTATTCAGTATGGATATTAAGGGTTCAATCCTTAGAGACACCCTTAAATTCGAATATTTGGAATGTGTAATATACTAATATGAAATTCAATCGTCACGACATTTCATTTATGCATTAGTTTGTTTGATTGCTGTGAACAAGTTAGGTAATTCTTGATTACACTAAAATGGGGGAGGTATGTTGGATATTTTAGTGTAATTTGAGATTGCGTGTAACGTTCAAATAAGAGTGCACGCTTATTTGAATGTCATCGGGACTAACGGGGGGATCCAATGGGGCAGTGCCCCTGGGAGCAGAGTCCAAGGGGCGGCAGCCCCTGACAGGGTCCAAGGGGCAGAGCCCCTGGCTGGGGTCGAGCTGCATCAGAAACTCATTTTTGGGCTAAATGTGCAATTTTGAAACTTGAGGGACTAAAGGTGTTTTTGTTCAAAATTGAAACTTCAAGCAGTTGTGAAAAACTGAAAATAGGCTCCCAAATTTTTAGAGGAAACACTGGACGAATTTTGATTCGAGACGAATCCCCAAAATCTCACAATCAAAAATTGTCATACAAAAATTTAGAATTTTTCTGATTTTATCCGATCAAAGATTGGTAGCCACTCCAATTGTTTGATCTGATAGTGATTACACGACTTCAGATTTATCCAAGCAATTTCGATTTATTCCCAACAAAGATTTCCAGAACGAACTTGTGGAACTTTTGAGAACAGAAACCTTGTACTGTTTAAGTTCGTATTGTTCGACTAAGAGAACCGTCTGTCTCATGTATCGTCTCTATTGCCTCCAAATCACAATACCATCGGTTATTGTTTTTTACATAATAGAATTGATGCGTAACCATTCTAGTCTCATCTAGGCCCAATCAGTGAACAATGGTAATATAAAATTAGCGCATGATGTAACTGATCCATTATACAACCAAGTTTGTGGCCCGACGAATCATTTGATAAGTTGATTATAGCCTAGATCTGTTAACCACACATAGCCCAATCATTTAGATACATATGGCCCAATAACATATATATATATATATATATATATTATAATATATAATTATATATTATATATTTATCATTAATTAGAACAAACCGATACCCGATCTTATTAAACTAAATTAAATTAAGCTTGCACTCTCGCATCTGCTAACTCGTTTAATTTTAACAAGATCGACTTAGTCGAAAATCTAATCCAATACCATCAAAACATGTCGATAACACTAAAATTACAACGCCCATTACACTCGTCTTTAATCACAAAACATTGCCTAAGAGGTCATCATACGTATTGAAAACACACGTGACAAGTATTCTCCATAATCTACTATGGTATTTTGTTTGTGTCCGTATCACACATGTTTTAACAATGGAAGAATACCATATTATTTATCCGGGCTTGTTTGGTGCTCTTAATGCATATATATGTCTCTTTCTCTGATGCTGGTTCAGGTTAAAGAATTTTTTTTGGAGTAAACTCGGTGTAAATTATTTTAGTCCATTGAACATCCAGACGTGAATAAGTATATAAGTCAATGCTAGGTATCTAATTAGGTGGGTTTAACACGACACAACATGATACGACACAAATAAGTATATAAATTAGGTTATGTATGAAAAATTCAACACGTTAACTCAACAAAATTTACATAATTACACCCCTAAAAAGATGGATGTGTGGATTACATATGTACACTAGTATGCTTGTGAATATACACATTTGTTTATTTGACACAAACAATTATATTTTTCTTCAATGGCGGCAGTGGACGGTGGTCGTAATCAAAATCACATGCATTTGCTTTCTCCAACACACAAGGAAGTCAAAGAAGTCTTTGGCCGGCGGCAGGTGTAAATTTATAGGTACAAGTTATGACACCATCATCTTAATTAGAATCTTTTCATTGTTTACAATTGTGCGTGTAAGTTATGACACTGTCATCGTAAGTTTAACTAGATGTGAATGAAAACACTTCTATCAAGTTAAGCCTTGCTTGTCAACAAGAAGTAATAAGACTAAGCCTAATTTTGTAGCGTGGTTACATAATTCATTGATGAACTTAGTAATCTCTTGTTTTTTTGTCTAATTTTTTACTGGTCACTTATTTATAAAATGTTGTAATTATCAAAAAATCTTGTCATTATATAAAGCACATTTTTCTACAATGTAAAGTGAATGCATAGGTTTAATAACCCTAACAAAAACTAAGTTTGGTTCCAGGAAAGGATTTAGAAAATGTTCCACAAAAGTGATTTGGATACCTCCAACCTGCAATTGTATCCAGGGATTATATAACCTATTTATTGGGTAGAAAGGTTATGGAGCGGGTTGATTACCAAAAATCCTTGTTCTTATTATACAATGTTAAGCTCTTGTTTACGCTGGCATTCTAAGGCATTATGGACACCCATCGCATTATCACACCACATAATCAAATCCAATCACAATCTGGCATCTCATTACATCACATTTCGTCACACCATCACTAAAATATTTTCAACACCCATCACACACACACACGATCACACACCATCATACCACCACATATAAACCCACACCCAACAATACTCGGTGAAACAACCCACACCCAAACATCATGGCCGTGAGAACCATCACACCCATCACTATCACCGCTATGATCACACTACGTGCGGTGGTGTGAGCACGCCATCATACCATCATACTCTCCATCAGTACAGACTTTTGTTTATCAAATAACTATTTCAAAATTTGCCAATACTTGTATTATCGTTGTACATATGTAACATTATATCTTCACTATAAAAGTGTATTTTATAGAATTTGGTTTTCTATTATAAATTTATCATTAATGTCATTCTAACATATTATATAAGTACACAACGTTTCCGATAGGTATTCATAATCTCTTTTATCATTTTTGTTGACATATTTTAGAAGTTAAACCCTGTTGTTCATTTGAGTAAATGTAAGTAGTTATAAACACTTTGTGAAACCTTCAATAGGATGTTATTTTCCGTTAAAAAGGTATATGATGATGAAGTGCACAGATTTGTTGATTGAAATAACATTAATAATCAGATTTACTACGAACATAAGTTAACTTCTTGTTTTCTATAATTTTTTTATATTAAGGTTGTATCACATCTTAAAGAGCATCTCTATTGGATTTTCTATATTAACAATGTCTCTATAATTTAAAAAAAAATGTAGGGTATTAGGCTTTTTTCGCCGCATGCCATTCCTCAAAATAGAGATGAAATTTAAGGACTCAAATCTCATTCCCTATATATGGGGACTTATTATTCATTTCACATCCTCAAACCCTATATTGTGTGTGGAAAAAAATAAAATGAAATAAAATTCAAAATTTTATTGAACAGAGATAAATATAAAGTATGAAATGTATAAGCTTTTGAAAATGTCGATAACATTTAGAGATAAATGTGTGTTTTAGCTAAATTACCAGGATAATGATAAAGATACCAATAGATGTTTTAACTAGAAATTAAGGGTGTAAGACAAATATCAAACAATCCAAGAAAAAAAACTACATATATCAAACAATCTAGAAAAAAAAACAACGAAGTTTTATGTTCAATTTCAAATGAATGAAATTTTTTTTAATCTTTTCAGTTATGTCTTACATTTCAATTCAGAGCACCCATTTCATCCTCGATTACCATTTCACATGCCCATTTGTCCATCAACACCGAGAGTCACCAACAAAGATCCGTGGATTTTTTTTTCTCATCCTGATTTAAACTTACAATTACAAAAAATTGTAGTTGAATTGACAATTCATTAATTAAATAAGATATACTCATATGACTATCGATCTAATCACAAAACCAAATAAATATTGTAAAACTATAATATCAACACAATATCTTACATATTATTATTATTATTAATTATTATTATTATATATTAAACTATGTCATTTGCTACAAGAAAGTTTTTAAATTTTTATTTTGACCACAAAAGTTTTTCGATTTTATTTTGATCACGTTTGTATTGATTATTATTATTATTATTATTATTATTATTCTTTAATACAAATGTCGTCGATCATTAAATACAGTCACTTTTGTGACTTTTGACTTTGACCAAACAAAGTTTGTTTGGTGGTGGTTAAGATTATGTCTTCAACTTTTTTTAGTTCACTTTTAGAGTTGTCACTTTTAACCCTTGTTTTTTAAAACTTTATATGGTATTACTTTGACCTATCGACTTTAAGTCACTTCGTGTTACGAATTCGTGTTTTTTTTAGCGATTTTAGTCGTTCGGCCCCTCATTTGGTGTTATAAGTTCGTGATATTGTTATATTTTTTTCTCGGTTTTGATCATCATTTGATTGTTGTTTAACATGTTTTTACACCCCTACCTTTGGTGCTACATTTTTACGTCCCCGCTCCGTAACGCGGGGGGTTCAATTCTAATGAATATGAATATGTAAATATATTGATTTTAAAAACATGTGGATCTTTACGTATGTCTATACACGTGTATAATGAAGGATTCGAATGAGAAGAAATTATTTGTAAAAATAATAAAGAAGAAATTCCAAAGAAAGTATATTGCTAAACATATATAGCTCATTAATTTTTAGTCTTCTTTTTTAATAGCTAACTACATTTAATTTGTCACTAGTTTTTAGAATATGTATTTTTTCAAAAAAAATAAAAAATTAGAGGATATGATAAATTACGAGGTGTATAAGATAAATTAAAAGACGTGTAGGATAAAATGTACGATAAATTCCGATATATGTATGATAAATTTTTTTATGTATGTAGGCAAGAATAATTAGCATGAAGGATGATACTATTCATAACTAATTAATTAATCAAAGATAATAGTAAATAATACAAAAGAAAAACTATTTAATATTTTAAAATCGTATCAATTGCTTTTTCTTTTGAATTAAATTATCTTCTCAAATATTCTTTCCTCCATGTATATGATTTATACTAAAGGAAGGGGTCATGGAATTAGAGATGTACAAAAAAACCGGTTTTAAAACCGAAACCGAAAAAAAAAAAAACCGAAATCGGTTTTTTTTAACCGGTTTTTCTATAACCGGTTTTAAAACTGAACCAAACCGGGAGTTGTAGACCGGTTAGGGATCTCGAGCTTCGAAACCGGTTTTAAACCGAAACCGGTTATAAAAACCGGTTTAACCGGTAAAAAACCGGATTTTTTGGCATAAACCGGTTAAAAACCGGTCCTAACCGGTTGGACCGGTTATTGTTTTGAGTTGAAAAAACCGGTTAGTAACCGGAAACGGTTATAAAAAAACCGGTTATTTTTTTGAAGAGAAAAACCGGTTCGGTTAAAAAACGAAATTTGTACACCTCTACATGGAATCGTCCATCCCTACCTCTAATCCGGTTTGATAATTTCATGTGGGGATGGGCAATGAGAATTCTCAAATCTCCACCTATTTAGCCTAAGGATATCGAGTTATATAGCATAGACATTTTTTTTTGCTTGTGTTTCGATAGATTTTTCCTCTAATCTAAAATGTGGATTTAAAAGTTTATGGATCTTCACGACTTTGGGGTGGCACGCTTGTTCACATGTCGTGAGATCTTGTAATTGGCTCACGGTACAACTCCTTACTTCTAAAGCTATCATGTTCCCTTACTCCATTTAAACAATTTCCAAAGCAAATAACTCACAAGATTTGATGTAATATTATTTATCTTATCAATTTACAAACTTTGATGTTTTAAAAAGTAACAATATTTTAAATTTAGCGCTCGTGATTGATTTTAAAAACAGTAATCATAATTTATTCAAAACATCATTTTTACCATATAAAAATATAGAGTAATTTTTATAAAATGGCGAATTTATTTAGCTCTATAACTTAAAACCTTTAAAACTTGATATTACTAAATAATTTGCGTTTGTAAAAACATCACCAATCTCATTCCTAAAAATATCAACCTCCGTCACTCCATCCATTGTTTCACAAATTACAAACTTAAGGCCCAAGCTATCTTGCTTTTGCTTTATGTTTATTAATTGGTCGTTTGTTTGAGTCCTAACGAACTACTTGATCTTGAGTCCGTACATGTATTTAATTCCCTCACATCATTACAAATTAGCAAAATATGAAACAAACGAACAGTTAATAAACATAAAGCAAAAGCAAAGTAAACATGATCTTATTTCATATTTTGACAATTTGTAATGATGTAAGGGAATTAAATGCAAGTATGGACTTAAGATAAAGTAGTTCATTACTAATTAACGTGACAATGGATGTGTTTTGTAAACGTAAGCATCATAATGGTCGTTTGTTTGAGTCATAACGCAGTTGGTATGTGTTCAGAGCGAATACGTCCGCACATGCATTTAATTACCTCACGTCATTACCAATTGTTAGAACATGAAATAAAATCAAGCTTATTTTGCTTTTGCTTAATGTTTATTAACTGGTCGTTTGTTTCAGTCCTAACGAAATAACATTTCAAATTCATAGACAACCTAAATCCACGAATTCCCTCGTCTTGTATTCATCAACAATCTTCTGATATTGAATTATACGTTCCTAGCGCAGTCGGTATGTATTAAGAGCGAATATGTCCTAACAGTGGTTACGAAGCTATCAATGCGGGGATGGGTACAGAAACCACCAAGGAATATCTATGGAAACGGTGGCTATGGAAACGGTGGATATGGAAACGGAGGCTATTGGAACGGTGGTTACAGCAACTATCAACACGGGGATAGGTACGGAAACCAACAAGGGGATAATGGATATGGTAACAACTACCAAGGCGGCAGGGGACCGGGTAACTACCACCCACAACGGTTCTCCAATTCCAGATTAACGTTGTTTATCACCCTGTGTGAGCATTGGAAGCCCGACAAACAGTCTTGCAATTAGTCAGCAGTCATTACTTCTTAATGAACTCGAATTCAAGAAATTGTTCTTAATGAACTCAATGGCATCTTCAACTGAAACCACATCTACAATGCCACTGTTTCCATAGCCATCTTTTCCATAGCTACTCAAACCATGGCGTCTAAACCCTTGAATCCCAATGCTTCTCCTTACATTCCTCATCATCAGTCTTATTTCATGTTTTGACAATTTGTAATGATGTGAATGAATTAAATGCATGTATGGACATATTCGCTCTTAACACATACCGACTACAAAGTTACTAGTTAATCTTAAATATTTACAACCTTCCTTTTCCTTCAATTTCCATAACATTCTCCCAATTTCCAAATGAACCAGCTCCTTTGTAAGAACTCTTATTCGATTTTGGTTTAACACGGTACGGAGCTGAATGTAGGAATTTTCACCATTCATTGCTTCACTTGACCCAAAAGATGATAACTTTCACCAAAAAGTTTATAATAAAACTTCAAGCATTCTAAACCCTAGCTACAAACAACCCAACAAACTCTAGATACTGAAAACCTTCGGCAATCATACTCTCAGGACTCTTACAACCCACCGTCGTCGCCACCCAACAAACTCTAGATACTGAAAACCTTCCACGAGCTGGCGTTGCACATCTAATAATACGATAAACGCTATCTGAACAATTACTAAAACTTATTAAACAGTTGTTCGGTTTCACAAAAAAATTACTTATATACGGGTTGTATAACATTATACGGCCTGTATACATTTGTTAAAAACCCAAAAACCTATAAAACCTCACAAAATAAACCCATTTGGTCGTATACCATTAAATTGCTCGTATACTACGGGACGTATACATGTAAAACAAAAAAATACATTCCCTTGGATACATTTTTGTGCAACAATATTCTATACGGGGCGTATAAGGTTATACGACAAGTATACACTAAGTATGTGAAAATAAGAAATAAGGGTGTGAAAATAGAAGATACCTAAATTTAATTGCCATTATATAATAGTATAATTTTTAACATTTCTGGGCATAAGAGGTTGTACTTTATGCTTAGTATGTGGTTTGTGCTTTGTGATGTTGTAGGTACAAATTGTTGATGCATGATTTTGTCATCTCTTGCCTTTTCATTTATCTATCATCTACCTGTTTTTCTTTTCTTTTTTTTCATACCTACACAACACCAAACCCTAGAGAGAGATGGAGACAGAGTTAGAGAGAGAGAAGTGTTATGGTGAAGGTGATGTGGTTTGAACCACCGCACGAACACCTGCCGCTGTCGAAGACCACCACTCGGAGTTCCCTGCCGCCGCACAAACACCACCAGAGTTCTCTGCTGTTGCCAGACATGATTACACAGATAATAGAGAGAGAAGAAAGAGAGTTCCACATATTTTAGAGAGAGAGAGAAGACCAATGTTTTTGGTGGTGAACCCAACTGCGCACGGTAGTGCCTCTCACTTCCGACTCATAAACGGCCAATCTCTGACGAAGATCTGGTAAGTATTGTATTGTACTGCATGTTAAATTTTCAGTTAGATCTGCTCTTGATATGTTCTTTGAGACTATTTTTAGTAATACACAATTCCGGCAAGAATCCGGTCAAGTTACAACCAAGCTCCAGTCTACCTTCATGTCTTGGATAATAATCTGGCGTAATTTCGGTAGATTGCGAATGAGCTCATGGGATGACTCCGCAAGACAAGACGGTATGGAAGAGATAACACAATCACAAAACAAATTAGAACAATGCTGCTGGTGAACCCCCAAACCAGATTCTCCTCCGGTTTTCTGTCTCATTGATTTTGTCTAAACTAAGATCGAAACAAGGTAGCAGTAACCCATCTCCAGTGTCTTCGATTTTCAACAATTGATCGAGCTGAAATGTTATCTTTTTATTGTGGGTAATTTAATTTATTAATCTTTTAGTTTCGATCTTGATATTTCTAAAGAAATCTTTGTAGGTTTTTATGGATTTTCAGTTATCTGAATCGGGCCGATTAGATTTTAAAATTTTATTGTTGTTTCGATATGTATTTTTTGTTTATTTGTTTGTAGAGAAGAAACAGCAATTTGTTTTGGATGATTTCTGTGGGGAGTAGAGATGAGAGAAAAGGGTTCGGTTGAAGTATAATTTTGAAGGGGAAAGATGGAGTTAGAGACTCAGATTGTAGAAGGGGAAGCTGATCGTCATGTGTCTCTCTCTTATTGTAAGTAATTGTTATCACTATTGGGGTTTTCTTTGATTATCAATTTTGTAACACCCTGTAAAATCATGTCCAATAGTATAGTGACACGTGTTGCATTTTAAATATAGTCTGTTAAAGACCAATAAGGACTAAAGGCGTCAACATGCTCAAACTGAGCCTCTGAGTGACGGTCTGATGTCAACATGCATAAATAACGGCCTCTGAGTGACTGATTTGTCAACATGCTTAACACTTTGGCCTCTGAGTGACTGATATGTCAACATGCCCAGCCTCTGAGTGACATCGGAATCAACTTGCTTATAATAAGCCTCTGAGTGATCCTTTACGAAGTCCCAACTCTCATATGAGCCACTAGTTGGACAATGGAGGGATTATGTAATACCTCGTAAAAATTTGTATTCGGTAATATACCGACACGTATACATACCCTCGGATCATACCTCAATGAGCTAGCCACCCAAACATGTTCAAAAATCTCAAAAAATTCACAAAACTAACCGTAACCTACGGTTGAGAACCGTAGCCTACGGTTTGAAGCTGCTGGATCAAATCTTCTTCTGACCGTAAGCTACGTCTATACGTAGCTACGGAGGCTTGAGAGCCTCTATATTTCAGTATTTTAACTTTCAAAAAATTACCATGAGGCCCCTAGACTTCATTATTTTCGTATTCTTGTTTAAACAAGTTGTTTTTAGACCCGAACGTCTCTAGGTTGAGATGATATATTTCTATTTACCATCCTCAAGCATTCCGCTCTTTTACCAAACCTCTAACTTTAATAGTTTGGATAATTTAATCCATGAAACCATAAGTATTCGTATCTTCACGTTTAAGCTAGTAAACACTTATAAATCGTAAAGACACCTATTGTGACACCCGTTAATGTTTGTTATTCATACTCTTCTTCAATGCATCTTGTATTGAACAAAAAGAACTAGTTGTGCCATTATGTCATGAAATATAAGTCAAGGGAAAATTCATGACATTTAATAAAACTATATGTGAGGGACTAAATGTGTTGAAAACCCCAAATCTTTGTGAGGAAGCCACCTAGCATGCAGATTACCACACTTAACCAGCTCTTGACATCTAATTGGACACATGTAATGATCCTACAACACACCTAACACATGGCTCCATCTCCTTGCACTTCTTACACTATAAATAGCAACCTAAACTCACTCATTCTTTGCTCACTCACTTCTTATCCTCTCTATTACACTCTTGGAAGTTCCTGACCATTTGGGAGCTTTCCTTTGAGTTCTAAGTTTCCCTTGGATCACTTGTAAGTGCTCCATCTCTGCTCTTTTCTTTTTTATAGGCTTTTAATAGCCAAAAGTCAAGCGTTTTCGACATATGCTTTGACTTTCGGTTAAGACTATTATGGTCTAGCCATTGTTCGAAATGAACATGGCTAAGTGATCGTAATTAGGAAGGTATTAACCGCTTAAAGGGGCATCTCCTAAGGATCACATTTACTAGGTCAATTGACGGGTCAAAGTTATTGTTTTAAAAAGTCAAACGGGCCAGATTTCAAAAAATCATAATCTGAGTTTATGTATGTTATAAACATGTTTTTGACACTTAAACAAGTTGGTAATAATTATTAGAACATGTAGGAACATGTTCGATCCGTCAATTACAGTTCTAGAGTCGGTTCGCAACCGAAAGTCGCGAAGTTTGACTTCTGCTTTGACTTTCGATTCTGACCCGACTTAGATTAGTTAACTTCTGAATTGAGGTCACATTATGATCGTAATGCAATGTAGCATAACCCTCTGAGGTTACATTACATGATCATAATCATAATCTGAGTTTATGCACAAGTTCTGTAAAATGTCAAAATTTAACTAAAATGCCCCTTTTACATAAAACATGGTTTTTTTGCAAATGAAGTACCTACTGATATGTCAATATAATTAATATATTATGATGTTAATATTCTGATCATAAACTAATTTTTACTATAATATCGTAAACTATACTTTTAAATGACCAATATGCCCTTTCGGTGCATAGTTTGGTCTTAAACCATAAACCACACTTATGTGTGCTACCTTACTGATATTATATCACAAATTAAGTGTTTTTTCCAGAATGTTTATGATCTTAAAATCGGAATACACGCAAGTTCCTTTATACGACATATAATTACCAAAACGCCCTTATGAGTATTAATTTCGTTTCAAAACCTTTTCGGGCATGTAAGTTAATATCCTACTGATATTACAACTTATTTAAAGTATAATGACATATAGAACTTGTTCATGACTCATCCGGTTACCCGATATCGCTTATAGGCATACGGTTAAGCATATGTAACTAGTTTATGAAAATTAACCGAAAAGGGTTTAACCTTATCATTTTAATTTCAAATTCCAGAATGTTAATTGTTTACCCATATTATACAATTCTTAAGTACTTTTTGGGTTTAAACTACATATATCAGGTCATCCTTAATCTAGCATATCGTACTGTTTTTATTGATCCATTACGCTAGTAGGTCTAAGTCTATGACTTAAATTAAGACTGTTAGCATTCTAATTGGTTAGCTTATGCCATAATCTAGACTAGTGCCTTCCGGTAAATGCTATCTGTAATTAAGTACTTTTGTATACGGCTGAGTTATTGTAGATCCCCTAGTCCTTATGGATCTTGACAGAATCGTCTATCTAATCTAGAGTGCGGAATCCCCTAGATCAGATTTCACAGAAAACAATAAGAACACGAACACATTCCTTTAAACAGTCTTCTATTGATTATCCAACACTATGTGTTTACAACCAATTCAAGACACTCTAGAAATCTCTCAGCCACTCTCTGTAGATTTCTCACACTCTTCTCTGTTTTCTCTGTCTAACTTCAAACCCTAATGCATAACATGTATTTATACTACATGTTCACATACTAGGCTTTATCTTGGGCTAGGCCATTCTCCAAGCCCATTACACCTCTAAACAAGCTAAACACAAATACTAAGTCCAATACAAAATATCCAAAGACTAACTATTAAACTATTAAGTTGTTGTCACCAATATACACCAATAGACTCCCCCTTGACAATAGCTTCATAGTGTAATTTTGTCTTCAAACATCTTGTGATCTTTTTGGCCTTTGGATAACTTCAGCTACATGTAGATTCTGACAAGAACAGACTCCCCCTAAGCTGATGCATCCAATCACAAAACTTCATTCATTGTAGATTAGTGAGCTAGCATTCTCTGGTTAAGCTCATATCACCAAATTCCTCTATATCTCCCTTTGCAATATAGTAGAAGGATCCTACCATGCATCTTCACACATTCTGCACTCCACTCTTAATATGTACTTTACTTGAATTCTGCACTTCATTTTGATAACTGCATCAATCTGTTTAGAAACACAAGCAAGTAACTCAAAAAACCATTAGTCCTTTTTCACATTAAAGATAAACCAATATTTTATCCTATCATGCAAAAACAAACAACTTATTAGTTCAAACTGGGAGACTTTAAAAACAAATCTTTTTGTATTTTTAGATTTTCTGAAAAAAAAATAACTAACAAGAAAATAAACACTCTGTTTTTGTGAGTATCACCAGTAAGAAGATCATATCAGCAAATCAAACTGTTTCCACACTATCTGTTTACTCTATATGCAATATTCATGGAAAGCAGTTCAAGACGATTACCAGTATTGTTTATCCACTTAAACAAAATACTTGAACATTTCAAGTTCCATTACCTCGTGATTCGTTTTGATAATTTACACTGATATACTAGTGTGTCCCACTTCAGGACATACCCCCGCGATCAAGGTAGGCACAAGGATTCATCGTAGTAGGTGAGTATACCGAAATCCATCCTTTTTATTTACAACGTTAGATAATTGGTGATCAGGTCAGTACTTCCGCACAACAAAGAGACCAATATTCAACGAGGGTTAGGACAAATACCAAATTTTGGTACGAATAATGCAATTTGCACATTTTGAATGACTCTCTAGGAGAGCTTCTTCAATATTTGGGATTTGGCATTTTTTCTTTTTTAAGATATCCAGGCTGTGCCTAGGTCAGTATATATCTGGATGCAGCAGAAGGACAACCTTGATACCCCGGATGAAATAATGACATAAAGACCTAAAACCTTAGATTTTGGCAATCTATCAACGCAAGATTTAAGGTTATAAAACCATACGTCACTGATATGTTCCCCACTCATACAAAGTTTATTTTATTTGTATCACAAAGGTAAGTTGATTATTTCATGCCTTTTGCCTACTGGTACATCATATGATGAAGCTGCTATCACACTTAAGCAATTTTCTTTTAATTTCAGTGTGACAGTCTAACTTGCTGATGTACTATCATTTCTTCTTTTTCACACAGTGAAAACTCATTTTTTTATTTTCTATTTTTTTTTTGTTTTTGATTTTTGAAAACACTTTAAACATTTCAACTTACTCCCCTAAACTCACGCACTAACTAAACTCTTTTTGGCTTAGAGAAATTTCTCCCCCTAAATTTTTGTTTTTATGGAGTAATATTTTAAAAACAGAAATTTAAACATAAACAGACTCCCACTTCAACCTGACAAGTAGGTTTTTTCACTTTTAGTAAACATTTTCCATCACAGAAGTAAATAATTCATTACCATGTGTAACCTACTATTCACCTCAGATGATTGAGAGGAATAACCACTGTTGAACACATCAACAGTCCTTCTTGGTCATCCTGCATACACTCAACAACTTAGTTAGACTGGGGGACCCAAGCCTTAAAGGTCTTGGGTAGTCCAGATTCAGTAACCACTGGAACATCAATCCAATATCCATCACACATACTGGTGTCTTGGATGTGTTCCAAGCTGTTGAACAAGATTTATAATTTCCACGAGACCTTTGATCACAAGAATTCCAATAAACTCTTGGATTTTTTGACCTTTGAAAATTATTATCTCGAAACCGTCTTCTCCCATTATTATATTCTGATCTTTGAAAAGGTTTTGGATTATTTTGAACATTAGAGTTACTAAAACCCCTAAATTCATTTCTTCTTTGAAAGTTTCGATTACCAGAAGTTTGGTATCGATTGATATCCAAAATTTTTCCTTTGAAAAGAATTTGATTGACCCTTATTGTGATATGATTTAGGAGAAGAGTTTCTAGAACCAACAAATCTTCTTGATGTTGAAGGTTTAGGTTGAAATCTAGGTTGATTTGTCTGAAAACTGGATTTAACATTTTTATTTGAACCAAACTGATATCCATCCTTAACCTCAACCTCAGCCTCTACTTTCTTACTCTTTTTAAAAGGACAACAACTAGCCACATGCCCTTTGTTGTGACATTTAAAACATGATCTCTTCTTAAAAGTTTCTTTCTGTTTGATCCATTTTTAAATGATTTGACTGTTTTGTCTTTAGTATCCTCATCCAATTTATGAGGTGTACTATTAGACCTAACAGATTCTTTCAAAGAGCTTGGACTACTAGGTATGTCAACTGTCATCGGATCCACTATAGCTGGTATAGTAGGAACAAAATCTGTTAGCTCACTTTCATTTGGTAAAAAGGAGTAATCCTTATCCTCAGAAGATGGAACTTTACTAAACCCCACTCCTGTTTTATCACTACTCTTTTTCAAACTTTTCTGAATTTGAGTCTTGGCTAACGAGGATTCTCCAAATTTGTCTAACTTTCCATGAAGTTCAACAATTTTGGCCTGTGCACCAGCCAATTCTGTGCACTTTTCAGAAAGCTTGTTAGTCTTATCCTTCATAGTTTCACGAGCCAAATCAATGATCTGTAACAGTTCATTGACTTTGCTGGTCAAACTGATGATTTCTTGTTCATTTGAATTGAGTGTATTTAAAAAAATTAGACTCCCTTTTACTCAAAAGAACATTTGACTCTTTCAGTTTTTCTAATTCCACTAACAGAATTTTGTTTTCTCTGATAATTTGTCAACTTTACCATCTAGTTCAGTGCAATATGACAAGTATGACTAACAGATTGATACCTCTGCTGTAAGCTCATCTGTATCATCCATGCACACTGTAGCTTTTGCATCCTTGAGTTCCATTCTCGCCTTCTCAGCTTCCTTCTTCTCTTCTATCTTAGCAGCTTCTTCTCCAATCTTCACAGCTGCAGTCTCACTCACACATGTACTTTGTCTTGAAGTACTCTGATAACGTTTTTCTAAAGCTTCCCACAGCTCTCTAGATGATCCATACCTATTACAAATGTTTTTCATATCAAATGGCAAGGACATCTTTATCGCTGCTAAAGCCTTCTTCTCAGCATCATATATACGTTTCTCAGAATCTTCCATCTTCTCATATGAGAGTACCATAATTCTCTCGTTAACTCGACGTGTGGGAGTAATGTACCCATCAATCATACAGTTCCACATCTTAGTATCTTCACTTAGAACCGTAGCCTCAAACTTCTTCTTCCAGTCCGCATACTGTTGAGCATTTATTAGCTTTGGCCAGCTTTTAACACCCTCACTTAGATTGTTCAACTTGCCCATCTTTAACACGCAACTAACAGTTTAAATGGATTTTGGTATACCTGTATCAAAATCCTAATCTAACCTCTCTTCTGGTCCTTTTTCGTATTTTCCGTAACCGTACAGTCAAAAAACATTCAAAAATTTGTCTGGAAAGTGTGATTACCAAATTGTACCGTTAAACTCGTCTCGACGATGCAATCTAATGATATATATTGTTCGATAGTGATTTTAGGATTTTCCGTGCCTTTTTTTGCCCTAAAAATCGCACGAGTCTAACCATAGCAGTCGGTTTGTTAAGATAATTTACAGATCAACTTCTATGTTCGAAAACGTTTAACTCCAGTTACGTCAGCTGGTTAACTTTCCACCTTTTTGTATATAACTCGGAATAGTACCAAATCCGGAACAGTAACTCGGATTTACAATCCAAAATGACAATCCGGAACAATAATCCGAAATGCTAATCCGAAATGGTGATCCGGAATAGTGATCCGAGATGTAAATCCGGAATGCTGGAAATCCAGAATAGACTACTCTGATCCGAGATGGAATCCGGAATAGTTCTAATCCGAGATGGAATCCGGAATGCACATCTGATCTGAAATTCAATCTGAAATAGCTTCTGATCCGAATTTCAGTCCGAAATGGAATCCGAAATGACTTTTCTGAAATCCGGAATACACTTCTGATCCGAATTTGAATATGAAATGCAACTTTTCAATCCGAAATTCAAGTCTTCCAATCCGAAATACTAATTCTCTGATCCGAAATGCAAGACTTCTATTGTCTGTTGTTTATCTGAAACAGTGTCAGAAACCCTAATTCAGCGGTCACAACCTTCAACCAGCCTCCAAAACTTCCAAAAATCTGACTTTTTCTGCTATTACGATTCTGAACCGAGCAAAATCAAGAGCCGAAAGCTCTGATACCAATTGTAGGTCCTCTAGTCCTTATGGATCTTGACAGAATCGTCTATCTAATCTAGAGTGCGGAATCCCCTAGATCAGATTTCACAGAAAACAATAAGAACACGAACAAATTCCTTTAAACAGTCTTATATTGATTATCCAACACTATGTGTTTACAACCAATTCAAGACACTCTAGAAATCTCTCAGCCACTCTCTATACACATTTTTACAATGAATTACACACGAACTCGGTTTTAATATTTATAAAAATGATTTCTATCTTAAATTAAAACACCACAAAAGGACAAGTGTACCCTATTGTATATGTAGTAAAGTATGGGTAAGAACCAGATGTCGATCCAAGGACCGAGCAGTTATGACAACGTGTCATTTATTCACGTAAAAAGTAGGAATATTTTTTTCTAAATTTTATCTAAAAATTTTAAGACATAAAAGACTTTAATACAAAGATACAATTTCTTTTTCTTTTGTCTTGTTTTATAAGCAAAATAAGCATGTTATCAAAAATGTCACAAAGGCACTTGATCAATTTTCCAATTATAAAGACAACTAGTATCCCTTTCGGGACTCCTAATATGATAATTCTTGGAAAGTTAACGCGATAAACACACTTTAACCACCTAAAATTATTCTTTAGCGAGCTATTGATATATTTTCATGTGAATCTTTAAAAATAAGTTAGTCATCCGTTAAGAGTTTTCTAACCTCACTTTATCAAGGAAAGCAATACCGATAAACACAATATAACCACCGAGACAAGCATAAGGTAGATCATATCACAAACTCATTCATTTTGCAAGTCTTAAATATAAATCTACCAAGTTGGTTATTTTGGCCACAAATACTCAACAAAGATTATGAAATATATTAAGAACCCGCAATAACACCATCTAACCCATTAGAGCCCTTCCGTGTAAGAAAGCATTCTTGATCAAAATCAGATTATCTTTTATTAAACCAATACCCATTTATAGTTTCATGGTGTAAAATTTAAAATTTTACTAATAAATGATTAATTATGGGGTTTATTCAACTTACCCTAACTAACCATTTACTAAAAATCCAAGATAAACAATCATAATCAAGAATCCAACATCGATGAAACAAGATTACCATATGATCATCAAGATTCAAACATGAGCAGTTGACTAAGCTTTATTTTAACTTGATAACAAACAAAATATTGATCATAAAACAAGTGTTTTTCATAGCATTCTTAACAGTATTACATAAACATCATCTCAATGCTTGCAAATGTGATCAGAATTTACATTAAGAACAAGAAATCAAACCATAAACAAGCAAGGATTTGATGGATTGGATGAATGATAAGCTTCTTGCAACCTTGAGGCTTGAAACCTTCCTGATCCGGCAGCTCCCGCACCTCAGAAATCGCCCAAAAACTTGGAAAAATACCCAATATTTTGATCAGTCGTGAATGCTCTGTTTTATAGACAATTTCCATATCCGCACAGCCGTGCACTTTATCTGCACGGCCGTGCGCATCAGCATTACGTCACTGCAGGGAATGGGCAGACAAGTGGATGTTTGACGGCAAAATCTTCAGATGTGCATGGCCGTGCCAATGATTTGCACGGCCGTACCAAAGCTTCAGGTCACATGTGGTCAGCAATCAAGTCGGGCACGGCCGTGCCATTGGCCGCACAGGCCGTGCGTGCCGAGAAATGAGTCGCACTGCCTCTTGCATGGTCAGTGCTTCCGAGATCGCAGTCTCGCACGGTCGTGCCAATGGGTTGCACGGCCGTGCGGTATCTGTAACTTGAATAGAATTGCAGAATTTGTCTGGAATGCTCGTTAATCCCACTTTTTCGCCAACTTTGTCTGCGGTACGTCGTTTAGGACCTGAAATATAAAATGGAATGATTAAGTACCTATACGATGATATTTTAGCTAAAAATGCACAAAACGGGGCAAAATGGGGAACTAAATTATATATATTTTAACGTATATCAAACATCCCCACACTTGAACTTTTGCTTGTCCTCAAGCAAAAAAGAAATAAAAGAACGCGGGCCTATGAGGGACCCAAACGTTTTTATATAAATATCTGACGGTTAATTGTTTTTCTCAAAAAGTCAACATCAACGCCAATAAACCGAACAAGCAATTGCGAATACAAGGAAAGATAACCAAAAAGCAATGATTCCACTTCCGATCTACTTAACATGCAAATCTTCACATTCTCACAATGCTCACACACACTCAGTTATATTTATGATTCATACATGTAATGTCTATGTGCAAAACACTCAATGCCAAGGCGATGAATCTTGCAATATAATAAGCTTGTTAAAAGATCTAATTCCACCAACTAACATGCGAAAAAGCACAATCAAGAGGTCTTTGAGGGTTGTAATGTTAGGCAATGGTTTCGGGTAGGGAATGGACATTTAAAAGTGGCTAAAAGGTTAAAACTCGGTGGTTTTTTTCTAACAAGCGTAAATGAATTACAACTATACATAAGTAAGGCATAAACGGCCGATTATGACCGTATCGAGCTAGTCAATAAGATTGTACCATTCAGCATTTAAAATTGCTCCGATTTGATCCCCTTTTTTCTGTTTTTGCTTTTTTTTTGATAACTTACTAAATATTTACAAGTTAGATAAAAAACATGACCGAATTTTAACAAAAATAAGCTGAACAATAGAAAGGTTCAATTTGGTTAAATGGGTGTCAACGGAAAAACACGGGATATAGGCTCAACGTGGTTTACTAATGGGATAATGGTGGTTACGGAAAATTAACAAAGAAAAAGGCTAACACAAAAGCTTATCCTAAGTGCCTCTATCATATTCATGCTCTTTTCACATGTTCATGGTTTTGAAAAGTATACTAATGACAAGTTCTAAATCACATGAAACACCCGGCTCGCTCATATTCCAAACAAAAACAAGCATGACAAGAATTGAAAGGCTCAAGTATGCTCACGTAATTGAAGGAATGGGTATAAACGTAAAGATATGCATGCAAGTTTTTTTTTGTTTGTCACGCTTTTAGTTGTTATCTCCTTTTAAAAATCAATTTGGCTTGCTGGTTTTTATTGTATCAGCTGCTTTTTTTAATGAAATACAATTGACCGTCATTATTATATAATATATATATATATATATATATATATAATAATATTTTTAAGACAAACAAAGTTAACAAGTTAAACCCCTCCCCACACTTGAATTTCACATTGTCCCCAATGTGAATCGAAAATTAGTTACCAGTTATTAATTAGCGAAACTGAAGTGTGAAAAAGGTGAATAATACTCCCCTCGAGCGGAAGAAGACTTGGAGATATCTGGCGTGATCATTCTTCTTTTCTTTCCGGCTCTGTGTGCATTTCCATGTTCCTGCAAAACTTATCAAACTATCCACAACACAGGCAACGCATTTGAAAAAAATATATTAGGTGCATAAATGTTCATCCAAAAGCTAGAAATTGAAATAACAAAAGTACTAATAAATTGTTTCAAAACAAACCGAAATACATATCCGCGAGGTTCTTTAAAGAAAAGCAGTCAAAAAGAAAGACCCAGAAAAGAAATAATAATAAACAACGATAAATAAATATAAATGGCACCAGTGCTTTCGTCAGCTAAACTCTCCCCCTACTAGTCCTCCCCATCGTCTTGGCGGGCTCCAGATGGGCCCGCGTCGTAATGCCTGGGGTTCCCAAACGGGAACTGTGGAGGATCGCCAAAGTAGTTCGGGAAGGCGTTGTGAAGCCCTCTGAAAATGTAAGAAAACCCGGCGTGCATCTCATCCCTCATGATATTCTGGTTCACCTGCATCTACTGAAACTGCTGGTAGAACTCTAGATATGAGGGAATGCCAGGGGGCCAATCCTGATGTGCCTGGTATCCTGGCTGGTGCTGGTACTGGTGCTGCTGCTCCTGCTCTGTTGGCGGTCCAATAAAAGCTTCCCCGTGACCATGTGCCTCGTGGGCAGGCTCCATTTCGACGTCCGACTCTTCGTCAGATGGTAGGGGTGGTAGTGGCTCCCAAACTTCCCCATGTAGGCCCCTTAACCTTGGGCCATTTCCAGTATCAACAATCAGTCCCATCGCCCGTAGGGAACGAATGTCCACCTAACCCCTTGAGTGGACCAATGTCAAATGATCAACCACATTCTCCGTCATAATCCCGATAGAATAAGCAAGCTGGGTCACATACTCTCCACCGTGAATTTCACTACTCATCGACCTCCCCGCGCTGTTAATAAAAAATTCCGCCATACGGGCGACGAGGTTGATGTGTACTCCATTCACGATGGAGTACAAGTATAGCAGATCTGGTGTGGGATAGTTCCCCGAACTACCCATGCGACCCCATATGGTGTGGCTCATGACTTGGTGAAGAACTCTGAGAAGCGGGTCCCTCAATTTCGACGCTTTTGCTCTCCTAGCATCGTAAGGCGGCCTATTAGCTATGTGAGCCCAAAAATCAGCCCTCTCTTCATCGCTGCTGAACTTGTAGATGTTGGAAAAATATCAAAATTAATATCGTGATCTCCGTAAATACCCAACTTCTTTCCCACTTTGCCATTGACCATTTATGCCATCGTCCCCCAAGCCTAAACTGAATGATTTTAGCATTTTTGAAGTCCGGGTTTTCGCTACATGGCTTATCGTATCCGTAAGAAGCGAAAAATTCCAATGTCAGCTTAAGGTAGACAGGTCGCTCTATGTTCAGCAACCTTGCCATCGGGATTGAGATCATATCTTGCAGCCTTTCTGATTGATTCAAGGCCTACAAGGCTTCCCAACTCAGCCGTCTTGGCTCACCAATCTGGCCTTGTCGGTTCCAAAGGGTTTGCAATCTATTAACACAAGGACGCTCTTTTTGCTTGTCGGAGTCGAATTGCAAGAACGGGTGATTCATCGGTAAGCATATAAGCAATAAAAATCATGCCAGACCTAAAAAATTTTGATTCCGGCACAAGAACAGTGAATTTTAAGCATTATGTTTGCTGTCACCAGAAGTCGCACGACCGTACGGATGAGTTACATGGCCTTGCGGATCGAAACCACACACTGTTTTCATGTCGGAGTCGCTGCAGCGATTTGGGCCCGCATGGCCGTGCGGATGAGGCGCACGACCGTGCATCGTCTAAAGTTTTCAAAAATCGGGTCCATTCACTGATTTCGGCAGTTTTACCATAAATCAAGATGTTTTCTCCGTGAATGGACCGAGGGTTCATGATTGGGGCCTTTATTTGCCCAATTTTGCAAAGACTAGGGTTTGGTTGTCATTTATGAAGAAAACCCCAAAAAGTTTTTGAACAAGAAGCCTAATCTACCCTAGAACAGAACAAAAGATGCAAAACATAAACGAGATTCATACCTTGACTGAAAATTACGAAGAATCCTTGGAAAAAGTGGTGATTTTTGAGAGGTGTGAGTGTGGGAACGGCAGTGCGGCTTGGGTTTAGAATGAGAGTTGGTTTTTTTCTAAAATACGCGTATTTAAAGTTACTGAACCAACTGTCAGAAAAGTACGCGCACGGCCGTGCGCAGATGCGCACGGTCGTGCGGATTTGAAATCTTAAAACCCTGATCACTGATCTCGGTCCGCACGGGCGTGCAGATGGGTCGCACGGATGTGCGTGTCCGGGAAGTCAGTCCGCACGGTCATTCCTGCAAATGCAACTTCAAAGTGCACGGCTGTGCGGATCAGTTGCACGGACGTGCGGCATCTGGCAGTCTGCAGATTTTGCAGAAACAATGCACCCAGCTCTGTTTTTCTCCAAAATTACCAACTTTTCAAGTGTTTTAGCCGTTTGAACATCGTTTCGACCGCAGAACGCTCTACGGTATGAATCAATACACGGAAAACCTAAAACTTAACGAAAAACAAGGAAATCGCGAAATAAATACAAAATATCAACATAATTACATATTTACCCTTGGCATGCAAATTACGCCCGCTAAATTTTTTCTCCGCGAGTCGATAGCTGGACTCTCCTCCCCAGACTTATTACGCGTGCGGGGCGTGGAGTTCGATGACCTCCACTGCCGAGTCAACCGGTCCGTTAACATAAAGCTTTAGCCGATGACCGTTGACTTTGAATGTTACCCCGTTCCTCGATGACTATAGTGCCGTAGGGGAATACTTCCTTGACTGTGTACGGCCCCATCCATCTGGACTTCAACTTCCTGGGGAATAACCTGAGTCTTGAGTTGAACAATAGCACAAGATCTCCTACTTTGAATTCTTTGTAATCTCTTAGGCGCTTATCATGTAGTCTTTTTGCGCGCTCTTTATATAAGCAAGATTTCTCGTAGGCATGGTTCCTTAATTCTTCGAGCTCATGGGCAAGAAGCGGGCCTCACCGCCGCTCTTCATATCCAAATTTGTTGTTTTTAACGCCCACCACGCCTTGTGCTCCAACTCGACTGGGAGATGGCAACGCTTTTCCATAAACCAGCCTATAAGGAGTAGTACCTATAGGTGTCTTGTATGCTGTTCGCGAAGCCCATAGCACGTCATCTAGCTTGTCTGACCAATCCTTGCGGTTTTGACCCACCGACCGCTCAAGGATCCTTTTCAGGCCCCGGTTAGTGACCTCTGCTTGCCCGCTTGTCTGGGGGTGGTATGGTGTAGCTAGTCTATGGTGAACACCATATCGAGACAGGGCATTTTCTAATTGCGCATTACAAAAATGAGTTCCACGGTCACTGATTAGTGCCTTCGGGGCACCAAACCGGGCAAACAAGCTTTTCAAGAACCTCACGACTACTCTGGCATCATTAAGGCTTGCGCCTCAGCCCATTTCGACACGTAGTCCACAGCCACCAGGATATACTTATTACCGCGTGAGGATGGGAATGTCCCATGAAGTCGATGCCCCAAACATCGAATACTTCACAGACCTGGATGAATTCTGAGGCATTTCGTTGTGCGTGGATAGATTCGATGCCCTCTGGCATGCATCGCACGCTCGTACCAACTTCTGTGCATCATGAAAAATAGTAGGCCAATAAAACCGGCATCTAACACCTTCTTCGCGGGGTAGTTGGCTCCGTGGTGACCTCCGGTAGGCCCTTCATGACATTCGCGCAGAATGTCGGCTCCTCCTCTCCAAACACACATCTACGAATCACGCGACCCGCTCCGACTCGAAATAAGAATGGGTCATCCCAAATATAATACTTGAGGTCTGCAAAGAACTTCCTTTTCTGCTGATGTGTTAATCCTTTGACGAGGATTCCACAGGCTAGATAGTTCGTGAAGTCGGCAAACCAGGGCGACTTATCTCTCACCTCTATGCTCATCAGGAACTCGTGGGGGAAATTGTCGTTTATTGGCTCCCTCCACATCTCCTCGGAATCTCCGCGCTCGAGTCTCGAGAGATGATCGGCCGCAACGTTCAGTGCACCCTTCTTATCTTGAATCTCGATATCGAATTCTTGCAGCAACAGAATCCATCTAATCAGACGTGGTTTTGCGTCTTGTTTGCTGAAAAGATATCAGATAGCAGCGTGATCCGTGTATACGATAGTCTTGGACAACACAAGGTACAATCTAAACTTATCAAACGCGAAACTACCGCCAAAAGCTCCTTCTCCGTAGTAGTGTAATTCTCTTGCGCATCGTGCAAGGTCTTACTGGCGTAGTAAATAGGATGAAAGTGCTTCTCCTTTCATTGTCCCAAGATTGCCCCTATAGCAAAATCGCTGGCTCGCACATTATCTCAAACGGCAACGCCCAATCTGGTGCAACTAAAATAGGGGCTTCAACAAGCCTTCGCTTCATCAAATTGAATGCCATCAGGCATTCTTTTGAAAACACAAACGGAGCATTCTTCTCCAACAACCGGGTCATGGGTCTTGCGATTTTTGAAAAATCTTTGATGAATCGCCTGTAGAACCCAGCATGACCAAGGAAACTCCTAACTGCTCTGACTGAGATAGGGGGTGGAAGTTTAGAAATAACATCTACTTTGGCTGGATTGACCTCCAACCCCCTTGCGAGATCCTGTGCCCGAGAACTATCCCTTCCTTCACCATGAAGTGACACTTCTCCCAGTTGAGCACAAGCTTTGTCTCTTCGCACCTCATCAGCATCTTTTTCAAATTTTTCAGACAATGATCGAAAGAACTACCCAAAAACAGAAGAATCATCCATGAACACCTCCATGAGTCCTCAGTCATGTCATGAAAAATGGCAACCATGTAGCGCTCAAATGTACCGGCGCATTGCACAACCCAAAAGGCATACGCCGGTAGGCGAATGTGCCGAAAGGGCTGGTGAACGTAGTCTTCTCCTGGTCCTCAGGAGCGATCGGAATTTGAAAATAACCCGAAAACCCATCCAGAAAACAATAGAATGACTTCCACGACAGAAGTTCTAACATCTGATCGATGAATGGAAGCGGGAAGTGGTCCTTGCGGGTGGCGTCATTGAGGTTGCGGTAGTCAATGCAAAACTCGCCATCCGGTGACTGTACGGGTCGGAATAAATTCATTCTTGTCGTTTGAGACTACTGTTACTCCCCCTTTCTTGGGCACTACTTGTACAGGGCTCACCCATACTGAATCGGAGATAGGGTATATTAACCCTGCATCAAGTAACTTAATCACCTCTTTTTTTACGACGTCTTGCTTTGAACCGCCTCTGAGGTTGAGCACACGGCTTGTAATCATCCTCCATCAGAATCTTATGAGTACAGAAGGAAGGATTGATGCCTTTGATGTCCATAATCTTCCACGCCATGGCTTTCTTATGAAGTCTTAGTACCTCGAGAAGTTTTCTGTTCTCCTCTTCCTCTAAGGATGATGAAATAATGACGTGAAGACGACATTCCTCGTCCAGAAAATGCATACTCGAGATGTGGCGGGAGTTGTTTCAACTCCAATGACAGCGGTTCCTCTACTGAAGGCTTTGACTTTCCTTCAACTTCAGAATCAATCTCCATAAATCATTCGGGACTATGGGAACCATAATCACTGACTTGATAAACCGGCTGCTCAAGTCAGTGCATATCCGAATCTAACTCCTCAATAGTGCCTTGAAAATGAGAGTTCACAAACGTATCGACAATGTCGACATAATAAAGCATATCATCTTGGCGTTGTGGGTGTTGTAACATTTGTAAAAATCGGGTCTCCAAAACCCGCTCCGTTTTGTAATCAAGTACCAAGTTATAAAAGTTGCATTAAATATTTATGATTATTTTGAGTTAAAACGATACAAAATTAATAAATAAACTAAACTATAAAAATTATATTTGATAAAAAGTTAAAATAAAATAAATAAAAAATATTTGAAGCTGCCGGGACTCGAACCCGGGTCAGCCAAGAAATACTTCAAACAACTTAACACTCACTTCCCAGACCACTCGGCCACAATGTGTTTTCTGTTAACTCTAGGAACACAAATGAATTTTATACACAAAATCAGTTTAACCGATGGCGCCATCTGAGAAACGGTAATCGGCAAACCAATCGTCAAATCATTGTTTAATTCACATGATCAGCTTATAACCGATGTATGACGGTTTCTAATCAAGTTAGAATTTATTGAACTTAAAGTTTCATCATTTTCGGTTTTTGAAACCGAAAGTTCATCAAAGTCCTGAATAACTCATGCCTCAGACCATTCTCGCGATTCAGAGCTATCATATCAATACTCAATTGCAATTTCGTCGCATTTTTGGACCACCAGATCATCTGAATCAGTTCGCCGGAAAATTTCTGCAAGTCACCGGAAAACCGGGACTCACATCCTCACGGTATTCCTCCGACTCTTTCTGTTTAAATCATGTGATTAATCAGTCTCTAACACAACTCCACCATCGAATCGATCCTAGTCAACGTTTATCGAAAATCTTATCCTCGCCGGAAAACTTCTGAAACTGCCGGAATCACACTGTGAACTGTATGATATCCTAAACTTCTTTTAAACCTTGTTTAAGTGACTCAATTTCATAAATAATCGATCAACACTGTTAATTGGTTTCAACAGCCGGAGTTCACTTTCAGTACCGACGAACCTCCGCCGGAATTCTGTGAACAACATCAATCGGTATATCTTCTTCCTTAAACTCTCTCCATTCTCTACTTTTAAATTACTGATAATGTCTGAAAAGCGTATGAGTCATAAATCAATCCTAACAACTCGGAATATATTGTCTGTGTAAATCGATGAAGAAGATGAAGACACAATATAAGATAAGAGTAATTAAAAATCGGTATTTTAAACAGGTTAGACACATAGTCCAGCGGTGGACTGTGTGCAAATTTCACACACACGTCCCGAGTTCGATTCCTACTATACGCATACCTTACATTATAACGCGCCTTTTTGTTTAAAAACTAAACCGGGATAACCCAGTTAGTTGTTAAGTATAATAAAAACCAAGATATTAACCAGGTTAGACACACAGTCCAGCGGTGGACTGTGTGCAACATGAACTACACGTGAACGTTCGAAACCCGTCACGAGCACCGGTCCGAATGAATTAAAATGTTTTTGCAAATAAAGGAAATTCGGTTAAATCGAATAAGTGTTTAAATATAAATAAAAACAAGAATATTTCGGGTTAGACACGTAGCCCAGTTGGTAGAGCTGCGTGCACGCGAACGGGAGGTCGCCGGTTCGAATCTAACCCGGCGCAGATTATTTCGCTGACCGACCGGTCAACGGTCAACGCTAAAAAAATAATATATTTTTTTTTATATTTTTATTTATTTAATTTAATTTAAAAATCAATTAAAAATACTTAAAAATAACATTTTTAAAGATAGAAAATAACCATAAACTCACAAAAATATATCTAAAAATTTCATTAAAATCCTTAATAAAATTCATCCATTTATTATATTTTTCCATTATTATTTAGGTTAGTATTCCTCGTTGATCCGCTCATCTAAATCGTGCGCATCTCACCATCTCCAATCCAACGCACCCAATGTGAGTGAATCTTACAAATTCCCCGTTTTAATCACGTTTTGGGGTGTATCATGTGTCTTTGTTTATATACATATTATATCTAAACCATTATGCATACATCATATCATGAACATGTGTATTCTGTTTGTTGTTGTTAAGTAGTTATTATTGGATGCAAATTTATTATTAGTACATGCAATTTCATAGGCCGCCGCTCCCCATTTATGAGCGTTGAGCATGTTCCCCATTTTATTATGCGGTTGAACCTGGCGTGCCCACATACGATCGGCTCCGTTTGATTGAGCCTTGATCGCACAGTTCATTTTACATTTTCAGTACATGCAATACGATCGGCTCCGTTTGATTGAGCCTTGATCGCACAGTTCATTTTACATTTTCAGTACATGCAATACGATCGGCTCCGTTTGATTGAGCCTTGATCGCACAGTTTCATTTATGTTATTTACAGTATGATGTTGGTATGTTCATGTATGCTGCCATGCGTTATTGTATGCTATAGTTGAGACTGCTATTTGCCATTACTTGATTATTTACATTTGCTCATCTATGATTATGCACAATATTTCTTTGATAAACTAACCATAAAATCATTATCAAATGTTTATCTAATAAGGTTCACTCGCCAACTTATGTTGACCCAAAAACACCCATTTTACACATGATACAGGTGAACCAGCAGCAGCTAGGAACACATAGGACCTGGATTAGAAGAATAAAACAATTTAGTATTGGGATTGTTATGTTTGGTTTATTTCCTTTGTATTGAATGAACATGTTTGGATATTTGAAAATGTAATTTTGACTTTATTTAATATGAAACATAATAGTAAATGTCATGTGCTTTGGTGATAACCCAATTATGCCCCGACTCTTATTTCCGCTGCGGGTCGGGGTGTGACAGATTGCTATCAGAGCCATGACTATAGGGATATAGGATAGGTTATTAGACCCTTAGAGCCTATACTATAGTCGATTAGAAACTTATAAGATTTTTGTGTGTTACATGCCAAATTTCATGATGTTTATATGTTTTATGTTAAATGTTACATTTAATATTATGCAAGCATGTTCATAAGTATGTATTATCATATAATGTCTATCATGAATCGTATGCTCATAACATATCACATCCATGGAAGCACACACCACAGCATGATTTCTTTGCAATGATTTTTGTGTTTTCAAATCTCATCAAAGTGAGTTCTCATGACGGGCATGTAGTAACTGGAAGGGTACCAGTACCGGTAGTCGGAACGTCCTGTCTAGGCTGGCATTCGTATAAATCCAAAATAAATGACCAGTTTGCCTACCTGGGGACCAACGATGAGAGTACGAAGTACCTATTAGGCCAAAGCATGCTATACCAAACGTCGTGTGAACTAACCCCACTTTGAGTTGTCATTGTGTCTACACCTGGACACGTTCCGACCAAACATCTCATGAGCATATTTTGTGGTTTGCATTCGGGGGATGCGAGTGTTAAATTGCCAATACCAATGTGAATCCTACCAAGCCAATAGCCATGGGGGCCCACATGACTATATAGGTGAAGGTATGGGGGACATTTGAGGCCCAACATGAGCGAACCCAAGACATCCTATGGATGTAGTTGCATTATTGAATTTTATGTTATTTTCATTTTCTTAAAGACACATGACACCTAAAAAGACACCATAAACTCACGATCTTCTCATTTTATGATCTGTAGATGTCGTCTAGACAGCAACGAAGGGGTAAAAGATCGGGAAGGTCTCAAGAACGTTTGGCCACTCATATCGCAAAACAAATGGCCACGATACTTCCTGACATTGTGGTCCAAGTACAACAAGCCCTTGCAACGAATCCTACTAACCCTCCCCAACAACAGGATCAGAACATCGACAACCCTCCTGCCAACAAGTGCTCTTACAAACATTTTAAGTCCTGTGATCCTCCAAAATTTGAAGGGACTGAGGGTGTCACTGCTCTCCTACATTGGTTCGAGGAGATGGAGAACACCTTCCTAAAGTGCGATTGTCCTGAGGATCGCAAGGTTCGTTACGCCACCGGGAGACTACTTGGTGTAGCTCCACTTGGTGGAATACTGAGAAAGGGAAGAGGGGAACTGAAGATGCGATGGCCTTAACTTGGGAGGAGTTAAGGGAAATCATGACTAGGCGTTTCTGTCCTAGAAGTGAAATTAAGAAATTGGAGGATGAATTTCATGCTCTAAAGCAAAAGGAGGGTGATCACTCAACTTACAACAAGAGGTTTTGGAGTTGAACCAAATGGTTCCAAATTTATTTACTCCAACCTATCGTCTGATCGAGCATTATATTCGAGGACATCCCCTCGAAAATCCAAGATTCAGTCCTCAGCGTTTCACCAGTAACACTTGAAGCTGCCATGGAATTGGCAACTGAACTGACCGAAAACCGAATTCGCAATGGGAAGTTCAAAGAAGAGAAGAAGAAAGCCCTGTTGAGGGACAAACTTCAAACCACCCCATTCCTTCCTCTAAGTTTGCTAACAAGAGGAAGCGTAACACCAGGAATTTTGCAGTTACCCAAACCAACACCCCTATTCCTGCTGCACCCATTACTCAAGTCACTCCTTCACCCGCACCATACAGAAGACCCTACATAGGCCGATTACCAAAATGTAACCGTTGTCAGTACCACCACTCCCCTGATCATCCTTGCCAATACTGCACCGGCTGCGGTCGCGTAGGGCATACTGTTCAAAACTGCCGTATGCCCCAACGAACAAACCGCCACCAACTTATAACCCAAACCCACCAACAATTAATGGGTCAAGCCCAACAACCCCTACATTTCCACCCACCCAACATTTAGCCCAAACATACTACCAACCCAATTACCCTATGGGCCAACCTATGCGGGCTTGCTTCAATTGTGGCGACCCAAGTCATTTCAGAAACACATGTCCAAGGCTGGTTAATATTATTCATGCTCAGGCCCAAGCTAACCCAGTGAATCAAGCGAACCAAGCTCCTCCACCTGCAAGAGGAAGAGCTTTCAATATTAACGCGAACCAGGCCAGAGCTGACGGCAATGTGGTCAACGGTACGTTTCTTATAAATGGTAGATATGCCTCTATGTTATTTGATACTGGTGCGGATAGAAGTTTTGTGTCATTGGAATTTGAACCTATCTTAAGCAAAAATCGGGATAAGCTCGCGGAATCCATAACGGTAGAAGTTGCGGACGGGAAACCAGTCTCATTAGACTCTTTACACAACTGTACACTCACCTTAAACGACCACGATTTCTCAGTCGACCTTATTCCTATGAAGCTGGGAAGTTTCGACATCATAATCGGTATGGATTGGCTCAGTCAACATCAGGCGGAAGTTGTATGTCGTGAAAAATTTATTCGTATTCCTCTTTCAAACGGTCAGACTCTTCGAATCATTGGAGAAACCTCGTCGAAAGAGCTCAGCTTAATGTCTTGTCTTCAAGCTCAAAAATATCTTCGCAAGAATTATGTCGCGTTTTTAGCCCATATCATCAAGAAGGGGACCACAGAGAAGAAACTTGAAGATATTCTTGTAGTAAAAGACTTTCCACAAGTTTTTCCTGACGACATTTCAGGACTTCCTCCAATCAGAGATGTCGAATTCCGTATTGATCTTATACCTGGTGCTACACCAGTTGCAAAGTCTCCATATAGGTTAGCCCCCTCTGAAATGCAAGAGTTAGCCAGTCAATTGCAAGAGTTGACTGACAAGGGATTCATACGTCCTAGCTCGTCGCCTTGGGGTGCACCTGTTCTTTTTGTAAAGAAGAAAGATGGATATTTTCGTATGTGCATCGACTACAGAGAGCTCAACAAGTTAACCATCAAAAATCGCTATCCCTTACCTCGCATTGATGATCTTCTTGACCAACTACAAGGTGCCAGCTGTTTTTCAAAAATCGATCTTCGGTCTGGCTATCATCAACTTAGAGTGCATGAAGAAGACGTCCCTAAAACTGCTTTTCGAACTCGTTATGGCCACTATGAATTCATGGTTATGCCGTTTAGATTAACCAACGCACCAGCTGTTTTCATGGACCTAATGAACAGAGTCTGCAAACCTTATCTTGATCGATTTGTTATAGTCTTCATCAACGATATTCTTATTTATTCAAAATCTAAAGCTGATCATGAGCGTCATCTTCGACTCGTTCTTGCACTTCTAGAAAAGGAAAAGCTTTATGCCAAGTTCTCTAAATGTGAATTCTGGTTGAAAGAGGTGCAATTCCTCGGCATGTAGTCAATGACAAAGGAATACATGTTGACCCTTCAAAGATCAAAGCAGTTCAAGAATGGCAAGCTCCACGTACACCAACTGAAGTAAGATCTTTTCTTGGACTAGCTGGCTATTATCGTCGGTTCATTTCAAACTTCTCTCGCATTGCTGTGCCACTCACGGCTTTAACCCATAAGGAAAACCTTTCGTATGGGGACCCAAGCAAGAAGAAGCTTTTCAAACTCTTAAACAAAAACTTTGTGATGCACCAATCCTCACTCTTCCTGAAGGTTGTGATGATTTCGTAGTCTATTGTGACGCGTCAGGGCAAGGATAAGGTTGCGTTCTCATGCAAAGAGGAAAAGTCATAGCTTATGCCTCGAGACAACTCAAGACGCATGAAAAGAACTACACCACTCATGACCTAGAAATTGGAGCCGTTGTATTCGCTCTTAAGATATGGAGACATTATCTCTATGGTACTAAGTGTGAAATATACACTGACCACAAGAGTCTTCAACATATCTTCAATCAAAAAGAGTTAAATATGAGGCAACGAAGATGGGTCGAACTTCTGAATGATTACGACTGTGAAATTAGATACCACCCTGGCAAAGCAAATGTGGTGGCTGATGCTCTTAGTCGAAAGGGTTATGCGAACTCCATTCATATTCTATGTTCGCAAATTATAACCGACATTAAAGATCGAATTCGAGAAGCTCAACACGTTTCAATACAAAGAAGATATACGAAAGGAGATGTCCTGTGGAGCCGAGCTAAAACTTGAAACTAAATCAGACGGTATTCTGTATTACCTAGATCGTATCTGGATCCCTAACCACAACAATCTTCGTGAAACTCTTATGAATGAAGCCCACAAAACGCGATATTCTATACACCCAGGAGCCGATAAGATGTATCAAGACCTACGATACACCTATTGGTGGCCTGGAATGAAGAAGGATATTGCCGTTTTTGTTTCCAAGTGTCTCACATGTTCTAAGGTGAAGGCTGAACACCAAAGACCCTCAGGACTTCTAGTCCAACCGGAAATACCTGTATGGAAGTGGGAAAATATAACCATGGATTTCATTACCGGGTTACCTCGCACTTCTGGTGGGTATGACACTATATGGGTGATTATAGACCGACTTACAAAATCAGCTCACTTTATTCCTATCCGCGAAGATTTCAAGAACGAAAAGCTTGCACGTATTTATATCAACGAAATCATGAGCCGGCATGGGGTACCATTAAGTATTATTTCTGATCGTGATGGTCGTTTCACCTCACGAACATGGTAAGCAGTACAATCCGCTATGGGCACACGATTAGATCTCAGTACCGCCTATCATCCTCAAACTGATGGACAGTCTGAGCGCACCATTCAAACTCTTGAGGATATGCTTAGAGCAAGTGTTATAGACTTCAAGGGAAATTGGGACGCCCACCTACCATTAGTTGAATTCTCGTACAACAACAGCTATCATTCGAGCATCGGCATGGCACCTTTTGAAGCCTTATATGGTCGTAAGTGCCGATCACCTGTATGTTGGCACGAAATTGGGGAAGCTAAAATTACTGGTCCAGAATTGATCCAAGAAACCACAGATAAGATCCATCAAATTCGAAACAATCTTCTAGCGGCTCAAAGTCGTCAAAAGAGTTATGCAGATAAACGACGGAAGCCCTTAGAGTTTAACATTGGTGATCATGTCCTTTTAAAAGTATCACCGTGGAAGGGAGTAGTTCGTTTTGGTCAAAAGGGGAAGCTAGCACCACGTTACGTAGGACCTTTCAAGATACTCGAAAGAGTAGGTCCTGTAGCATACAAGCTTGACTTACCAGAAGAACTCAACAGGATTCATCCCACATTCCACGTGTCGAACTTGAAGAAGTGCCTCGCTGATGAGAATCTCCATATTCCGCTGGAAGATATTCAGATTGATGAATCCATGCATTTTATTGAAAGACCAGTGGAGATCAAGGACTACGGAGAGAAGCGTCTTCGTCGAAGTCGCATTCCAATTGTTAGGGTACGCTGGGAGTCGAAACGGGGACCTGAGTTTACTTGGGAACGTGAGGACTCAATGCGTGAAAAATACCCGCATCTTTTTCCTACTACTTCAACTACTTAAATTTCGGGACGAAATTCCTAAAAGTAGGGGATACTGTAACATTTGTAAAAATCGGGTCTCCAAAACCCGCTCCGTTTTGTAATCAAGTACCAAGTTATAAAAGTTGCATTAAATATTTATGATTATTTTGAGTTAAAACGATACATAATTAATAAATAAACTAAACTATAAAAATTATATTTGATAAAAAGTTAAAATAAAATAAATAAAAAATATTTGAAGCTGCCGGACTCGAACCCGGGTCAGCCAAGAAATACTTCAAACAACTTAACACTCACTTCCCAGACCACTCCGCCACAATGTGTTTTGTGTTAACTCTAGGAACACAAATGAAATTTATACACAAAATCAGTTTAACCGATGGCGCCATCTGAGAAACGGTAATCGGCAAACCAATCGTCAAATCATTGTTTAATTCACATGATCAGCTTATAACCGATGTATGACGGTTTCTAATCAAGTTAGAATTGATTGAACTTAAAGTTTCATCATTTTCGGTTTTTGAAACCGAAAGTTCATCAAAGTCCTGAATAACTCAAGCCTCAGACCATTCTCGCGATTCAGAGCTATCATATCAATACTCAATTGCAATTTCGTCGCATTTTTGGACCACCAGATCATCTGAATCAGTTCGCCGGAAAATTTCTGCAAGTCACCGGAAAACCGGGACTCACATCCTCACGGTATTCCTCCGACTCTTTCTGTTTAAATCATGTGATTAATCAGTCTCTAACACAACTCCACCATCGAATCGATCCTAGTCAACGTTTATCGAAAATCTTATCCTCGCCGGAAAACTTCTGAAACTGCCGGAATCACACTGTGAACTGGTATGATATCCTAAACTTCTTTTAAACCTTGTTTAAGTGACTCAATTTCATAAATAATCGATCAACGCTGTTAATTGGTTTCAACAGCCGGAGTTCACTTTCAGTACCGACGAACCTCCGCCGGAATTCTGTGAACAACATCAATCGGTATATCTTCTTCCTTAAACTCTCTCCATTCTCTACTTTTAAATTACTGATAATGTCTGAAAAGCGTATGAGTCATAAATCAATCCTAACAACTCGGAATATATTGTCTGTGTAAATCGATGAAGAAGATGAAGACACAATATAAGATAAGAGTAATTAAAATCGGTATTTTAAACAGGTTAGACACACAGTCCAGCGGTGGACTGTGTGCAAATTTCACACACACGTCCCGAGTTCGATTCCTGCTATACGCACACCTTACATTATAACGCGCCTTTTTGTTTAAAAACTAAACCGGGATAACCCAGTTAGTTGTTAAGTATAATAAAAACCAAGATATTAACCAGGTTAAACACACAGTCCAGCGTGGACTGTGTGCAACATGAACTACACGTCGCACGTTCGAAACCCGTCACGAGCACCGGTCCGAATGAATTAAAATGTTTTTGCAAATAAAGGAAATTCGGTTAAATCGAATAAGTGTTTAAATATAAATAAAAACAAGAATATTTCGGGTTAGACACGTAGCCCAGTTGGTAGAGTGCGTGCACGCGAACGGGAGGTCGCCGGTTCGAATCTCACCCGGCGCAGATTATTTCGCTGACCGACCGGTCAACGGTCAACGCTAAAAAAATAATTTTTTTTTATTATTTTTATTTATTTATTTAATTTAAAATTCAATTAAAAATACTTAAAAATAACATTTTTAAAGATAGAAAATAGCCATAAACTCACAAAAATATATCTAAAAATTTCATTAAAACCCTTAATAAAATTCATCCATTTATTATTTTTTCCATTATTATTTAGGTTAGTATTCCTCGTTGATCCGCTCATCTAAATCGTGCGCATCTCACCATCTCCAATCCAACGCACCAATGTAGTGAATCTTACAAATTCCCCGTTTTAATCACGTTTTGGGGTGTATCATGTGTCTTTGTTTATAGACATATTATATCTAAACCATTGTGCATACATCATATCATGAACATGTGTATTCTGTTTGTTGCTGTTAAGTAGTTATTATTGGATGCAAATTTATTATTCAGTACATGCAATTTCATAGGCCGCCGCTCCCCATTTATGAGCGTTGAGCATGTTCCCCATTTTATTATGCGGTTGAACCTGGCGTGCCCACATACGATCGGCTCCGTTTGATTGAGCCTTGATCGCACAGTTCATTTTACATTTTCAGTACATGCAATACGATCGGCTCCGTTTGATTGAGCCTTGATCGCACAGTTCATTTAAATTTTTACAGATAGATGCTTGGTATGATTGAGTTGATCGCCATTCTTTTGTATTACTATATGTTGGTATGTCTGTATTGCCATTTATTGTATTATTTAACTTATGCCATTATGATTATGCTACAATTTTCTTATGATATGAACAATATTTCTTGATAAACAATTTTATCTATCTAATAAGGTTCACTCGCCACTTATGTTGACCCAAAAACTCCCATTTTACACAATGATACAGGTGAACCAGCAGCAGCTAGGAACACATAGGACCTGGATTAGAAGAATAAAACAATTTAGTATTGGGATTTTATGTTTGGTTTATTTCCTTTGTATTGAATGAACATGTTTGGATATTTGAAAATGTAATTTTGACTTTATTTAATATGAAACATAATAGTAAATGTCATGTGCTTTGGTGATAACCCAATTATGCCCCGACTCTTATTTCCGCTGCGGGTCGGGGTGTGACAGGTGCTGCATCGACCGCTTAATGTCGAAGGTCACATGCTCATCATTAACTTGGAGCGTGATTTGGCCTGCGCCACATCTACAATCGTCCTCGCGGTATTGAGGAACGGCATCCGAGTATCAAAGGCACCTTGGAGTCTTCATCCATGTCCAGAATGATCAAAATCTACAGGAAACACAATTTGTCGATTTTAACCAGCATGTTTTCAACAAACTCGCGCGGATACTTGATCGATCGATCAGCAAGTCGAATACTCATCCTCGTAGGTGATGGCTCACCTAGATCTAGCTTAGCAAAAACCTTATACGGCATAAGGTTTATGCTTGCTTCCCAAATCAGCCAATGCGTGGCTGACGGACATGCTGCCTATAAGGCAAGGAAGGGTGAAACTGCCCGGGTCTCCCATCTTTTCGGGTAAACAATTTTGAAGAATAGCCGAACAATTTTCATTCATTAAAACACACGACATGTCCTCGAGCTTTTGCTTATTTGTGAGGATGTCCTTCAGGAACTTAGCGTATTTGGGTATTTGAGCCAACGCTTCAACAAATGGTATGTTTATATGCAACTGTTTGAACATCTCAAGAAACTTACCATATTGTTCTTCATTCCTTTGCTTCTTTAGTCTACCCAGGTACGGAACCGGAGGAGTATAATCTGTTACTAGCTTCTGGAGCTGTGCTGTACTTGCTGGGACTCGCCTAGCGTGCACCTCGTCCGAAGCGTCAGATGGACCGTCTCAGTGATCGGTGGTGATTCGATATGTCAGGTCCCATGGCTCTTCCACTCCTCGTCATTACCGCATTTACGTGCCCTCTTGGGTTGGGCTCTGTATTGCCCGAAAGACCGCCCTGAGATCGCTCTAACGTCATCTTAGCTAACTGGCCCACTTGATTCTCGACGGCTTGAATGGAGGCCTTCTGACTCCGCATCTCCCTTCTTGGGCCATGAAACGCTCTTTGTGTGCTGATAACGCTTCTCAGCCAACTGGTTCGCACTATTCGAATTGCTCAAAAGCTACGCCATCATTTCCTCCAGCTTGGAATTATAATGAGGGGCTTGTTGCTGGGAACTGCTCCTGGCACCCTGATTATGGTACATATTGGAGTGCGGCTAGTAGGGGTGACTTTGAGGCTGAAAATATTGACCATAGGATTGCTGTGGAGCGGGGGCGCGCTGAGCATACCCGAGTGGGTTTTGGTTACCTGAACCACCCTTCCACCCAAAGTTTGGGTGATTCTTCCATCCCGGATTATATGTGTTGCTGTAGGGGTTATTTTGGGGTCTAGTTTGATTACCCAGATAATCCACCTCCTCGTGGCATGTAAACATTACTCCCTGTTCGCATGCACCCAACTCATGTGAAATCCCACACTGCTCGCATGAAGATTGAACCCGTGAAATATTATGAGCTTGATCGATTTTTGCACCAAGGACTCCAATCTGAGCAGTAAGAGCCGTGGAAGTATCAACAGCATGAACTCCAGAACGAGATGATGTCCTAGCTCTCTCTCCGGCTTGACGAGAACTAGACTTCAAATCAGCTTTCTGATGATTGCATAAGCTTCATTTGGCATCTTCGTTCCTAGATCTCCTCCTGCATACATGTCCAAACGCTTCTGCGAATCATAGTTTAGTCCTTGGTAGAAGGTTAATACGAGCTGCCTTTTGGACAAACCATGATGTGGGACGTCAATAAGAAGATCTCTAAACCTCTTCCATGCAACGTGTAAGGACTCTCCATCATCCTGCCGAAACGTCATGATGCGGTTCTTCAACTTAGTTGCTTTCTCTGGAGGGAAGTACTTTTGCATGAACAGCTCCGCTTTCATTCCAGGTAGTAATGGATCCTGCGGGAAGTGATTGAATCCAAGCTCGGGCCTTGTCACGCAAAGAGAACAGAAAGAGCCGCAATCGGATTGCATCGTCGGAAACATCTCGAATCTTGAAAGTAGACATACCTCAAGAAATGCAGCAATATGTCGACCTGAGCCTTCGTGATCCTTTCCATCAAACTGCACCGAATTTTGTAACATGCTTATGATGCTGGATTTAATCTCGAAATTCGGCGCCACCACAGTCGGTCGGGCGATACTAGGCTCAGGCCTTAGCCTCCCGGACGGCCGGTCTCATTCAATGGCCGGTCGTCGTCTGCCATGGTGCTCCCCCTTCGACCTCTGAGTGTTCACTCTCAGCAGGTATCTTCGGCTCGTCTACTTCAGGTGAGATAAGTTGTGTAACAACACGAGACCTTTCTCGAAGTCTCCTACTCCTCCGTAGGTCACGTTCCTGGTCGTTAGATGGCTCAGCAGCAACGGGCGCGGGGGTTGAGGACATCAACCTGTAAGGAAGGGATAAGCACATCCCGAAACGATTAAATAAATTATAATATTATATTATACAATATTTTATTAATAAATATTTTTTTATTTTATTTTATTTTTTTTACCAACTAGTTTATTTTTGAATTCGGGTGTGCAAACAATATCAATCTTGCAACTATATAAATATATATATACAAACAAATAAATAATTCTTTAAACAAATAAACAAGTAAATAATTACAAACAACTAAGCAATAATTAAACTACAAACAATTATTCACAAGCATGTACACCGGTAAACAAGTGACTGGGATCGTTCCATAGGTTAGCCGCTTCCCCGGCAACGGCGCCAAAAACTTGACGTGTGCGCATATATACACATTTTACAATGAATTTTACACACGAACTCGGTTTTAATATTTATAAAAATGATTTCTACCTTAAATTAAAACACACACAAAAGGACAAGTGTACCCTATCGTATATGTAGTAAAGTATGGGTAAGAACCAGATGTCGATCCAAGGACGCGAGCAGGTGCTTATGTACTAAACCGTCGTCATTTATTCACCGGTAAAAAGGATATGTGAAATAGTTTTTCTAAATTTTATCTAAAAATATATTTTAAGACATAAAAGACTTTATGTACAAAGATACAATTTCTTTTTCTTTTGTCTTGTTTTATAAGCAAAATAAGCATGTTATCAAAAATGTCACAAAGGCACTTGATCAATTTTCCAATTATAAAGACAACTAGTATCCTTTCGGGACTCCTAATATGATAATTCTTCGGAAAGTTAACGTGATAAACACACTTTAACCACCTAAAATTATTCTTTAGCGAGCTATTGATATATTTTCATGTGAATCTTTAAAAATAAGTTAGTCATCCGTTAAGAGTTTTCTAACCTCATTTTATAAGGAAAGCAATACCGATAAACACAACCACCGAGACAAGCATAACGGAGATCATATCACAAACTCATTCATTTTGCAAGTCTTAAATATAAATCTACCAAGTTGGTTATTTTGGCCACAAATACTCAACAAAGATTATGAAATATATTAAGAACCCGCAATAACACCATCTAACCGTTAGAGCCCTTCCGTGTAAGAAAGCATTCTTGATCAAAATTAGATTATCTTTTATTAAACCAATACCCATTTCTAGTTTCATGTTGTAAACATATTAATCAAGTTAACAGTTCACTAATAAATGATTAATTTTGGGGTTTATTCAACTTATCCTAAATAACCATTTACTAATTATCCAAGATAAACAATCATAATCAAGAATCCAACATCAGTGAAACAAGATTTCCATATGATCATCAAGATTCAAACATGAGCAGTTGACTGAGCTTCATTTTAACTTGATAAATATTGATCATAAAACAAGTGTTTTTCATAGTATTCTTAACAATATTACATAAACATCATCTCAATGCTTGCAAATGTGATCAGAATTTACATTAAGAACAAGAAATCAAACCATAAACAAGCAAGGATTTGATGGATTGGATGAATGATAAGCCTCTTGCAACCTTGAGGCTTGAAACCTTCCTGATCCGGCAGCTCCCGCACCTCAGAAATCACCCAGAAACTTGGAAAAATACCCAATATTTTGATCAGTCGGAATGCTTTGTTTTATAGACAATTTTTATCACGGTATTTATCCGCACGGCCGAGACGCATCAGCATTACGTCACTGCAGGGAATGGGCATACAAATGGATGTTTGAGCGGCAAAATCTTCATATGTGCACGGCCGTGCCAATTATTTGCACGGCCGTGCCAAAGCTTCATGTCACATGTGGTCAGCAATCAAGTCGCGCACGACCGTGCCAATGGGCCGCACGGCGGTGCGTGCCGAGAAATGAGTCGCACTGCCTCTCGCACGGTCAATGCTTTCGAGATCGCAGTCTTGCACGGCCGTGCCAATCGGTTGCACGGTCGTGCGGTATCTGTAACTTCAGCAGAATCTGCAAAATTTGTCCGGAATGCTCGTTAATCCCACTTTTTCTCCAACTTTGTCTACGGTACGTCGTTTAGGACCTGAAAATATAAAATGAAATGATTAAGTACCTATACGACGATATTTTAGCTAAAAATGCACAAAACGGAGGCAAAATGGGGAACTAAATTTTATATATTTTAACGTATATCAAAATGCCGCCAAGAGTTCGAGGTCGCGGAAAAGGACCCATGAGGGGAGGGCCATCCAGCCATATCCCTTCAAATCCACATCACCCGAACCCTTATGAAGATTGGGATATTCATGGCCATTTGCCCAACACTCACCTACACATACTCAAAGTTCTTATCATTCTCTTACCACTCCCACCATTCTCATCATTCTTACCATGATGAGTTCAACCCAAACCAATACCTAAATACCCCTCCAGCTGATCTGAATCAGTTGAATCAGCCTAACCCTATGGATGAGGACTCCGACCCGGAGATGCCGCCAGCAGGATCAAACGCGCATCCTATTGAAATCTCGAGCGATTCCAACTCCTATGCCGGATCGCCATATCAAGGTCCTAATGAGTGGGACCAATATTGGAGTCGATTTTCCTTTGCTAATACTCCTTCCCATCACTCCCAACTACCTCCTATACAGGAAGATGTCCACATGGAACCCGTGGACCAACCCCAACCTCCACCTGAGCCACCAAGGAGAAAAAGAGGAGCACATATGTCGGTACGTACGGGCCAACGGTGGGGATCGCCGCCACCTTTGCCCAAACCTTACCCAACCATTCAAGAGGATCCACAAATGGGTGGACCCTCCAATGCTTCACCTATGGTGGACCGAACACCGGTACACCACCACCATCAGATTTTTATAACCTTATTCCTACATATCCGGATATAACAGGATATGATCTTTTAACCCATCTACGCCGGGAATTACCAGGCACTATCACATGACCCTTATATGCAAGCGGTCATGCATAACACACTTTACCCGTCTCCTTTCCCACCTACTTATCCACCGACTGGATATCCAACTTATGGGTACCAGTATCCGGTTATGCCACAACCACAACCACAACCTCCGCCACCACTTGAGGCCATTAATGAGGCCTTAGAACAGATGAAAGAGATGCAACAGCAAGCGGAGAAAGTGGAGAAGAAGACAAATAAGTTCTTCAAGAAACTCTCCAAGTTGGTTAAGGGAAAGAAGGACGAGTGAAGTCTCTTCTAATTATATGTAGTCCTTGCGTGGACATTGTTATTTCTTTAGTCCCTGCGTGGACATTTTGTTTCTTTTAGTCCTTGCATGGATAATCAGTTTCATTTATTTGTTTCAAGTATTGTAATTTCTATTTGAAATTTTATGAAGTATTTTGGAATTATATAAATGTATTCATCCTCTTGAAAGCGAGCGTCTCGATTTTACTCGAATTTATGCTCTGCGATATAATTCCAAAAAGATCTTAATGGTTTTGATTTGCCGAGTGGCACAGACCACATATTTGGCCAAATATATAAATGATAGTTAAGAACGGAAGGGTCTTCTATCATGATAGTTAAGGGAAGTTATCCTTCTATCTAGAGGTGGTGGACTGAGTTCAAGCCTCTAAGTCATTAAGGTCAATGCGATCGGGACTTATAATCAACCATTAAGATCCTCTTATGATAACATTCAAGTAATGTTCATACTCTTGGTAGTGTGACTTAAGGAATCACACTAGCCTTCAAGGTAACGGACTATGTCCTAACCTTACATAGCCCTTGTGATCTGTTTGATCCCGGCTAAATATCACCAGTGGGATGATGAATAAGACATCCATTAGAGATGTATTTATATAGCCTTGTGATCTGATTGATCCGGCTAATATCACCGGTGCGGTGATGAGTAAGACATCCATTAGAGATGTATTTTATATAGCCCTTGTGATCTATTTGATCCCGGCTAAATATCACCAGTGCGGTGATGAATAAAGACATCCATTAGAGATGTATTCTATAAAGCCCATGTGATCTATTTGATCCCGGCTAATATCATCAGTGCGATGAATAAATAAAATATCCATTAGTGATGTATTACCCTTTCGGGTTATGATCTATTCTATAAAGCCCATGTGATCTGTCTGATCCCGGCTAATATCATCAGTGCGATGATAAATTAAACATACATTAGTGATGTATTACCCTTTCAGGTTATGATTTATTTTATATATAGCCCTTGTGATCTGTTTGATCCCGGCTAATGACACCAGTGTGGTGATAAATAAAACATCCATTACTGATGTATTGCCCTCATGGCTAAAATTATTTTATATAGCCCATGTGAGCTGTTTGATCCCGGCTAATAACACCAGTGCAGTGATAAACCATCCATTAGTGATGTAGTGCTATGTGCCTATTTTATGTCATTGTGACAGGCTATGTGCCTATTTTTGTCATTAGTGACAGGCTATGTGCCAAAATTTTTATCCATTAGTGACAGGCCTATGTGCCATAATTTTATGTCCATTAGTGACAGGCCTATGTGCCATAATCTTATGTCCATTAGTGACAACCTATGTGCCAGGACTATGTGCCATAATTTTATGTCCATCAGTGACAGGCCTATGTGCCATATTTGATGTCCCTTGTGACAAGCCTATGTGCTATAAAAATTGTCAAATATGACAATGACAGTTGTGACATTGCGATCCCCTGTCTAGTAATAAATGGACTATGTCCAGATTGTAATTTGTCTATAATGGTCCTATTAAGACCTAGGCCAAATATAGATACTTTAAGCCTAAGAGTTGTGATGTTATTCACGCTAGTTTAAATTAGGCGATGGATTTTTATATCCAATGTTTAAAGCCGATATGGTTGATATACCATGGCTAAAGCAAATTTTATTTGGTATATAGAACCAAAGATTTGAAGAATGGCTAATTCAAATGAGGCACAAAGTAGCCATCGGAACGTCAACTCTAAAGACGCCGAAAATGTAGCCATAGATAATAATGATTTCCAAGCGCGTATTGATGTGGCTGTGGAAAAGGCCATGGGTAGGGCCATTGAGAAGTTAAGAGAGTCGAGTGCTACTCGCTCTAAACCATTATCAATTACCCCATCTTCAGCTCATAAAGAGAGCTCTGTTCACTCGTCAAATGCGAAGAGTGAACCATGGAAAGTAGACTTTGCTGATAGGTCCCGTTCTGCTAAAGATGGGTGTACCTACAAATACTTTGTCTCCTGTAAACCCCGAGACTTTAATGGGGAAAAAGGAGCTGTAGAAGCCCTAAAGTGGCTGGACGAGATGGAGACCATCGTAGACATCAGAGACTGTGCTGAAAAGGATGTGGTCAAATATGTAACACAATCCTTTAAGGGCGATGCCCTAACATGGTGGAAGGCCATGATTTAGTCAACAGGTAAAGTATACCTGTATAATTGGGGTGGTCTAAGTTTATGGACCTTATTAAGGAAACTTACTGCCCACCCCATGAGGTGGAGAAAATAGAGACAGACTTCTTATCTCTTTCAATTAAAAACCTAGACTGTCGGAAGTATGTCTCAGATTTTAATTCCCTATCTAGGTTAGTTTCCTATCTAATCACCCCAGAATCCAAACCCATTGTGTGTTTTATCAATGGATTAGCGCCCGAGATTAAGGGCATGGTTAAGGCTGCTCAGCCTAATACCTATAGGTCTGCTGTTGAACTATCTCTCTCCCTCACCCTTGATATAGTGAGGCAGAAGTCAGTTAAGCCTGAAATTGACGGAAAAAGAAAGAGAGATGAGGACAACTCCCAAAGATATAACAAGAAAAATAAAGGGAGATTCGGGTTCAAATGGAACCAAGGCAAGTCGGCTATGATGCCATTTTGCAAGACTTGCAACCGCAGACACTGGGGACAGTGTAATTCTGATTCACAAGCTAGACCTTGTGGTACTTGTAAAAGGAGAGGGCATAAGACCCTAGAATGTAAAGATCTTCAGGATGTTGTATGCTTTATCTGCAATGAAAAAGGGCATATTGCGACTAACTGCCCTAAGAATTCGAAGAATAATAATCCAAAGCCTAGAGAGGCCAAGAAGGGGAATGCACGCGCTTTTTGACTGACTGCTAAGGAAGCTGTTAATGACAATAACGTCATAATAGGTACTTCCCCATTAACGATATTTATGCTAGAGTTCTTTTGGATTCGGGTGCAGATAGATCTTTTGTTGATCATAAGTTTAGTAAACTATTAAATTTACCCATAAGAACTCTAGATAAAACCTATGAGATAGAACTTGCCGATGGAACTTTAGAAACTGCTTCTTTCATTCTTGATGGATGCTCTATATCCATTAAGAATCACTCCATCCCTATCTTTCTTCTACCAATGAAATTGACGGGGATCGATGTTGTCTTAGGCATGGATTGGTTATCTCGTAACCAAGCCCGCATTGCCTGCAATAAGAAGCTCATCGAAATGAAAACCCCATCTGATGAAGTGATCATCATTCCCGGAGACTCACACTATGGATTGCCGGACAAGGTTATTTAAGGCATCCAAGTGTTTGAGAAAAGGTTGTGTCATTTACATGGCACAAGTAACCATAAATGAACCTAAGCCGAACCTTGAAGATCAACCTATTGTCTTGGAGTATCCCGATGTTTTCCCTGAAGAATTACTAGGCCTACCTCCATATAGATAAGTGGAGTTCAAGATTGATATTATACCAGGATCAACACCCGTAGCTAATGCTCCATATAGGCTAGCACCAACAGAGATGAAGGAATTAAGGACGCAGTTAGACGAACTCTTAGAGAAAGGCTTTATTCAGCCTAGTTCCTCGCCCTGGGGAGCTCCTATACTCTTTGTAAAGAAGAAAGACGGTTCGATGCGAATGTCCATCGATTACCGAGAGCTGAATAAGTTGACGTTTAAAAATAGATATCCTCTGCTTAGGATCGACAATTTATTTGACCAACTTCAAGGGGCTAGTTACTTTTCTAAGATAGATTTGAGATCCGGATATCATCAATTGAAGGTTAGGAACGAAGATGTTCCTAAGACAGTCATCAATTGAAGGTTAGGAACGAAGATGTTCCTAAGACAGCCTTCAGGACCCCTCTATGGTCACTTTGAATTTTTGGTGATGCCTTTTGGGCTCACAAATGCACCTGCAACATTCATGGATCTCATGAATAGAGTCTGCAAGCCGTATCTAGATAAGTTTGTCATTGTCTTCATAGACGACATACTTATCTACTTCTCGTAATCAAGTTGATCACGATAAACATCTTCGGTGCATCCTAGAATTACTAAGGCAAGAAAAGCTTTATGCTAATTTCTCAAAGTGCGAGTTTTGGCTTAGGGAAGTCCAATTTCTTGGACATGTTGTAAGTGAGCGTGGTATCCAAGTGGATCCCGCCAAGATAAAAGCCATAATGAATTGGGAAGTTCCCAGACTCCGTCAGAAATTCGTAGTTTCTTTGGATTGGCCGGTTATTATAGGAGGTTCATTGAGAACTTTTCGAGGATAGCCACTCCTTTAACTACTATGACCCGTAAGAATGTCAAGTTTAACTGGGGTCCAAAACAAAAAGAATCTTTTGAGATTCTAAAACACAAGTTGAGCAATGCTCCTGTGTTATCTCTACCTGAAGGTATAGAGGACTTTGTAGTCTACTGTGATGCTTCGCACACTGGCATGGGTTGTGTGTAATGCAAAAGGGCAAAGTGATTGCCTATGCATCACGACAACTAAAGGTGCACGAAAGAAATTACACCATCCATGATTTGTTGAATTGAGTGCCGCTGTATTTGCACTAAAGTTGTGGAGACATTACTTGTATGGCACAAAGTGTATTATATACACAGACCATAAAAGTCTCCAACACCTGTTCAATCAGAAGGAATTGAACATGCGACACCGCCGTTGGATGGAAACACTTAATGATTATGATTGCGAGATTCGCTACCATCCCGCAAGGCAAATGTAGTTGCTGATGCCTTAAGTCGCAAGGAACAAGTTAAACCTATAAGGATTAACTCCAAGAGCATTCAGCTCAAAAATAGCTTGAATGAGAAGTTATTAGATGCGCAAAAGCAAGCCCTATTAGAGGCTAATATTCCTAATGAGGGATTAGGCGGAACTGTTGATCAGTTAACGCCTGGAAAGGATGGAATCCTTAGATTCAATGGAAGAATCTGGGTTCCAATCTTCAGAGGACTTAGAGAACTAATCCTCCAAGAAGCACATAATTCGAGATACTCAGTTCACCCAGGTGGTGACATGATGCATCAAGACTTGAAGAAGAATTATTGGTAGATGGGTTTGAAGAACTCCATAGCCACTTATGTAGCTAAGTGTCTGACGTGTTCGCAAGTTAAAGCCGAACATTAGAAACCGTCAGGACTCCTACAACAACTTGAGATTCCCACCTGGAAATGGGAAATGGTAACTATGGATTTGATTACCAAGTTACCTAAGACCAAATGTGGCAATGACACGATCTGGGTCATTGTGGATAGGCTGACTAAGTCAGCACATTTCTTGCCAATTAAAGAAACTTATGAATTCTGATAAGATGGCAAAGCTATATGTGGACAAGATTGTGTCCCTACAGGGTGTGTCGGTATCTATTGTATGTGATAGAGATACTAGATACACATCTCACTTTTGGAAAATTTTCCAACAATCGTTAGGCACACGATTAAATTTTAGTACGGCTTACCATCCGTAGACTGATGGTCAGAGCGAGTGTACTATCCAAACATTGGAAGACATGCTTAGCCCATGTGTGATTGATTTAGGTGGAAGCTGGGATGACCACTTACCCCTAATAGAATTCTCCTACAATAATAGCTATCATACAAGCATCAAGGCTGCTCCTTTTGAGGCCTTGTATAGAAGAAAATGTAGAACGCCCGTGTGTTGGGCAAAAGTTGGGGAAGCCCAACTATAAGGACCTGAGATTGTCCTGGAGACCACGGAAAAGATTGTGCAAATCCGTGATCATCTCAAAGCTGCCAGGGATAGGAAGAAAAGCTATGCTGACAAGAGGCGTAAACCTCTTAAGTTCCAAGTAGGGGACATGGTCATGCTGAAAGTATCACCCTGGAAAGGTGTGATGCGTTTTGGAAAGAAGGGCAAGTTGAGCCCAAGATATATAGGACCCTTCGAGATAATGAATGTGTTGGCACGTAGCTTATAAACTCAGGTTGCCAGAGGAGCTTAGTGAATCCTAATGTATTCCACATATCTAACCTTAAGAAATGTCTAGCCGATGAGTCGCTAGCAATGTCGCACGGAGATGTGCAAATTGATTAAAACCTGAGGTTCATTGAGAACCAATTTCGATCAGGATCGACAGGTAAGCTCCGAAGGAAAATGATACCTATAGTAAAGGTTAAGTGGGACGCTTTTAGAGGTCCCGAGTATACATGGGAGGTTGAGTCCACTATGCGACAAGAGTACCCCCATCTTTTTAAATAAAATTTCAAGGTCGAGATTTCTTTTAAGGGGGTGAGGATGTAACACCCTGTAAAATCGTGTCCAATAGTATAGTGACACGTGTTGTATTTTAAATATAGTCTGTTAAAGACCAATAAGGACTAAAGGCGTCAACATGCTCAAACTGAGCCTCTGAGTGACGGTCTGATGTCAACATGCATAAATAACAGCCTCTGAGTGACTGATATGTCAACATGCTTAAAACTTTGGCCTCTGAGTGACTGATATGTCAACATGCCCAGCCTCTGAGTGACATCGTAATCAACATGCTTATATAAGCCTCTGAGTGATCCTTTACGAAGTCCCAACTCTCATATGAGCCACTAGTTGGACAATGAAGGGATTATGTAATACCTCGTAAAAATTTGTATTCGGTAATATAACGACACATATACATACCCTCGGATCATACCTCAATGAGCTAGCCACCCAAACATGTTCAAAAATCTCAAAAAATTCATAAAACTAACCGTAACCTACGGTTGAGAACCGTAGCCTACGGTTTGAAGCTTCTGGATCAAATCTTCTTCTGACCGTAAGCTACGGTCTAGTGACCGTAGCCTACGGCGAGGCTTGAGAGCCTCTATATTTCAGTATTTTAACTTTCAGAAAATTGCCCAGAGGCCCTAGACTTCATTATTTTCGTACTACTTGTTTAAACAAGTTGTTTTTAGACCCGAACGTCTCTAGGTTGAGATGACATATTTTTATTTACCATCCTCAAGCATTCCGCTCTTTTAGCAAACCTCTAACTTTAATAGTTTGGGTAATTTAATCCATGAAACCATAAGTATTCGTATCTTCACGTTTAAGCTAGTAAACACTTTTAAATCGTAAAGACACCTAGTGTGACACCCGTTAACGTTTGGTTATTCATACTCTTCTTCAATGCATCTTGTATTGAACAAAAAGAACTAGTTGTGCCATTATGTCATGAAATATAAGTCAAGGGAAAATTCATGACATTTAATAAAACTATATTTGAGGGACTAAATGTGTTAAAAACCCCAAATCTTTGTGAGGAAGCCACCTAGCCTGCACATTACCACACTTCACCAACTCTTGACACCTAATTGGACACATGTAATGATCCTACAACACACCTAACACATGGCTCTATCTCCTTGCACTTCTTACATTATAAATAGCAACCTAAACTCACTCATTCTTTGCTCATTCACTTCTTCTCCGCTTTATTACACTCTTGGAAGTTCCTGATCATTTGGGAGCTTTCCTTTGAGTTCTAAGTTTCCCTTGGATCACTTGTAAGTGCTCCATCTCTGCTCTTTTCTTTTTATTAGGCTTTTAATAGCCAAAAGTCAAGCATTTTCGACAAATGCTTTGACTTTCAGTTAAGACCATTATGGTCCAGCCATTGTTCGAAATGAACATGGCTAAGTGATTGTAATTAGGAAGGTATTAACCCTTGAAAGGGTCACCTCCTAAGGATCACGTTTACTAGGTCAATTGACGGGTCAAAGTTATTGTTTTAAAAAGCCAAACCGGTCAGATTTCATAAAAAGCATAATCTGAGTTTATGTATGTTATAAACATGTTTTTGAAACTTAAACAAGTTGGTAATAATTATTATAACATGTGGGAACATGTTCATCCATCAATTTCAGTCCTAGAGTCGGTTCGCAACCGAAAGTCGCGAAGTTTGACTTCTGCTTTGACTTTCGATTCTGACCCAACTTAGATTAGTTAACTTCTGAATTGAGGTCACATTATGATCTAATGAAATGTAGCATAACAACTGAGGTTATAATACATGATCATAATCATAATCTGAGTTTACGCACAAGTTCCGTAAAAGTCAAAATTTGACTAAAATGCCCTTTTATACATAAAACATGGTTTTAATCAACAATGGACTTGCAAATGAAGTAGCCCACTGATATGTTAATCTAATTAACATATTATGATGTTAATATTCTGATAAAAAACTTATTTTAATATAATATCGTAAACTATACTTTTAAATGACCAAAATGCCCTTTCGGTGCATAGTTTGGTATTAAACCATAAACCACACTTATGTGTGCTGCCTTACTGATATTACATCATAAATTAAGTATTTTTCCAGAATTTTTATGATCATAAAATCAGAATACACGCAAGTCTTATACGACATATAATTACCAAAACGCCCTTATGAGGCATAATTTCGTTTCAAAACCTTTTCGGGCATGTAAGTTGATATCCTACTGATATTACAACTTATTTAAAGTATAATGACATATAGAACTTGTTCATGACTCATCCGGTTACCTTGATATCGCTTATAGGCATACGGTTAAGCATATGCAACTAGTTTACGAAAATTAACCGAAAAGGGTATAACCTTATCATTTTAATCTCAATTTCCAGAATGTTAATTGTTTACCCATATTATACAAGTCTTAAGTACTTGTTGGGTTTAAACTACATTCTATCCGGTCATCGCTTAATCTAGCATATCGTACCGTTTTTGATCCATTACGCTAGTCAGTCTAAGTCTATGACTTAAATTAAGACCGTTAGCATTCTAATTGGTTAGCTTATGCCATAATCCAGACTAGAGCCTTCCGGTAGATGCTATCTGCAATTAAGTACTTTTGTATACGGCTGAGTTATTGAAATTAAAAGAAGACTAGCTCGGGTAAATACTCTCGACTTATTTTCCCTATACGGGCTTGGGATACGGTAAATTATTACCGCTTGGTCCCAAATGGAGTCAATCGAATGCCCATGTGTGGCTAGTAAACCCCATATTTCGTTTTAATCAGTTTTGTTTGATAACTTAAACATCGGGGGTTAAATTACCGTGTCCTGGATATCATCGGCTCAATACATTAGTTATTGGCCACGACTTTAGCATGGGGTGTAGACATACACCCTTTGATGCTCATATGCAATATGCCCAAGACGTTGGGGATGACTCCTTCATGAGTACCCGAGTGGTGTGTATTTAATCATGTCTCGGTTTCTGTACTGGGCCCTGTATGTATTGACAAATATGTGAATCTGATATAAGGTTGCAAAGTCAACTTTCCCAAGTTAATAAAAGATTTTGTGCCGTTTTGCACTTAAACACCATTTTAAAGTTTTCAAAATGAGTCAGTTGGGTGTATTTACCAGCGTAAGCTGACGTATCGTCAAAGGCTAAACTGCAGGTACAATACGAAATAGGTCGAAAGCTGCTCGGTAGTGAATAAGAGGATCTTGCAAATCCTTAGATCTGCCCTAAAGTCTGTTTTATATTCTTTCTTGTACATTTTAACAATCCGCATGTGGATCTTCTATTACGAGCCTGTATATTATTTTATTTTTGAACATTCGTTTGTAATAGTAATTTTACTCCAAGACTTCCGTTGTGCTATGTTTAATTGACAATGATGTTATCAACTTATGTCACGATACTCCCCACCTGGGCCCAACGGTGTATGGATTTCGGGTTGGAAATCCGGGGTGTGAAAAATTTGATCATTCAGTTTTGATTATTGTTTATTGTATGCACATACTTTGTAATGAAGGTTTGGTTGAGGTAATAATGGAACTGAGTATGCATTTCCCATCAATGTTTCTTCCAATAAAATTGTAATTTATTTTATAAAGAGTTTTTGGGTATGTTTATACAAGAGCTTAAATTTTATATATGATTTGAATAGAAGCCCATGATGGAAGGACTTGGAAAACATGTTGGTTTGATAGGTGAAAACTTGATGAAGGGTAAGGGGAGATGGAAGCAGGTCTAATGGAAGAGATAATGTAGAAGGTGCATCTGGTGGTGATTTATTCTTATTATATAAAAAAGTGACCATTTGATTTTTTTTTGTGCATTCTGCTCGCGAGCGAGATCAACTTGCATAGTCAAACTATTTGTAACATGTTTTTTGCATTATGGTGTTGCATGGTGTGCTAGATTGGTGTTTCATGCTGTAGGTTGTTGTTTTCTTTGTTTTTTTGTTTGTACAACTATAGTTGGCGTTTGTTGATTGGGTTAATATATGGCCCGGTGGAATTTGTTTGTTGTTACGTGTAAATTGGTTGTACTTTGTACGTCATATGGTTGTACCAGTTTTGAAGCCTTTATGCTTTTATTGGCCAGTATTGGCGGTGAGCCACTCATCACCAAGGTAGACCACCAAATTGCCTTTCCTTTGCGTCACGCCTGTCAACCCAGGAACAAGAACCATAATTCCTTTTGCTGTTTATCTTTGAATTTTGCCTATCCAGCACTGCTGTAGACGAGCACGACCCCTTGCGAACTACCGATGTTGCCGACCACGATTACTTAAACACGTTTCGTGTCATTTGGTGGTAACTGACCAATGTCAAATTTTAAACATTTCTTATTTAGGTTTTGTTCCATGCATATGACATCTAACCATATCCTTAAACAGGACTGTTTCAGCTGGAGTCTACATACCTCACAACTACGACTATTAACGCAAATCTCTCAAAAAAGCAGAGCATATATGAGGTATGACAACAAAAAAATTATTTTCAAGTCACCTGCGCATGAATCTGGTCTCTCACCAAGAAACAGGTAAGCAGTTGTGAGATGTGAAGGAAGAATAAAGGTTTAGGAATTTATATAATTGATACAGTCATGGTACTATTTTTATTATTTTGTTAGCGTTGATTGCATAACTGTAGTTTGTGAATCTGATCGACTGCATGTTACTTTGTCCGCAGTGCAACACGCACGGTTTACTCTTCTAGTTAAATCTAAAAACGTAAAACCGCTTAATTAAAAGTTGAAATCTAAATTTCTAGAAAAATATTAAAAATTACATTAAAGAAGCATCAAAGTCTAAAACGAGTGATTTTAATAGTGATTGTGACATTTGAAGAATAACAGCTTGAATCACACTGGTAACCACAGTGTAGACCCCACTTTCATCTCCATTACTGAATCATCGGTGAACCTTCTCTAACACCACCCACCATCTATTTATACTCAACAACACTTCCCCTATTTCTCAGCAACAAAATTCACACGCTTTTTAGAAAAATCTCCACATGGGTCACTTTAAAGCTATTTTATTCTGCTTCTTGTTCGCCGGAATCTTGATTTCCCGATCAACTGCGGCAGACCCATCCACGTGTCACTTAAAACAGAGCTACCGGACTCACCTTCTTTAGCGCCGGCGGAGGCGCCGGTGGGTGAAAGTGACGAGCAGGCGGTGCATACGGAAAAGGGTCATCACTCGTCGGAGTCTGTTGCCGGCGGCGGAGTTATCATCGGCGGTCTCCTTACTGTTACTTTCGCGGCGGTTTATTGCTACATTCGGGTTACTCGGAGAAGGGACGACCAACACTGAAAAGTATTGAATTACACAGGAAATTTGTATTTCTGTATCCATTTTTTGTTACTTTAGTGAGTATAGGTGTAGATAATAGATGAATTATATACTCGGAGTGAAAATTATACGATTGATTTATTTACTTAAATTTGTTTTATTTACCAGTGACAAGCTCGTTTTAGCTTCGTTTTATTGTAAAGTTTATTTGTTAATTATTAATTTGTGTCACCTGTGACCTAGTGGGCTCCTAGTGATTTCCATGCGCAAATAATTTTTTGTTGTATCGAAAATCCTTTGATCTCCAACTCACTTTTGAACAATGACTTAAATCTACCAAATTCAACTTTGTTTATAGTAGCGATAAACATGACACTCAGATATAGTACAAGTAGATATAAGAGTCATCATTATTGGAATAACATCCACTGCTTAACAATTGTATCTGATTACCATTATTATTTTTGGGTCTTTGGGTGTCCCCTGAATTAGGCTTAACATCTGGGTTGGGCATAAGCAAGTTCTGTCTACTGGGCCTAATCCAAGCCACATTCCCACTTCTATCGAGGGGCACCCAGCCATTGCCCACCTGAGTTCGGCTAAACTCGAGCTAGACTTGTTAGAGCTCTATTGCAAAAGCTCGAACTTGGTTCGTGAATAGTTTTCAATCTTGAGTTCAGCTTGGGCGAGATTCATTTTATCAGAATCGTGAATCGTATATGTAACAAATAGTATTATGTAAACATATTTAATGTATTAAATAAAAATCATATAAATAATATGCTCGTTTAAGTACGTGAGTTTAGTCAAGCTCGATATGTGAAGCTCAAGATTACTTATTAAATGAGTTCCGGTATGGCGGTATAAGCTTGTGCTCGGGCTTGGGCTTCGCACGTTTAGACTCCAATCATCTCGACTTTTTAGCAAGTCGGTCTCAAGTAATCTACAAATGGATCGACTTGTTTTAACCCCTAGGCTTGCTTCTCTCTGTTATGAACCTGATGGATCTAAACCAAGATACCCACTCAGGTAGCCCAGATCAAGAGGTCCAACAATTTAAAGGGGGTGGTGAGCAGGGGCAGACCCATAGTGTTACAAGGGGTAACCTCTATTGCCCCTTGACGCTAAGATGATAGTGTAAATTTTGGAAAAATTTGACCTTTTTTCGATTTCGTTACCCCTTTTTATTTGAAATGTTACGCCTATGCGGATTTTCTAGATCCACCACTGGCAATGAGGGTCTTGGTACAGGTTATAAAGGAACACAAATGGATAGCATAGAGATTATGAATGAATAATGTGAATGTTGTTTAGGTTCTTCTTCCCATCCCCAAATCTGTTATCTGTTCTTCCCATCCCCTCTATGTTAATTCTTCGTTAATTTTCAATGTAATCATTACTCAATATCTAGAAACACCATGATTCCATTCTAATTTGGTCATTACTTAGTTGTGTTAATATCCATTCACTTCACTCTCCCTCTTGCTTCTTCATCCAACAACAATTACAGTCTCCTAAAACTATACTACACACATATTTATATCATACATATTACTACTTAACCGTCAGAGATGGTCCCGAGGTTTTGACTTTAGAGTCTTTCTAACGAGTTATCTCCATACTGCAACTTAACTCTAGGCTCTATAGTGTTAGATATGACACAATCTTATTTATATACAAGTTTCTGGATTGATCTGGAATGGACATAACGTCTAGACTTGGGCCTAGATAAATAAGTTCGGCCCAACGGGCTTATCAAACCCACAACTTATTATATGCACGTATACGATATATCACTTGAAATGAGATCTATATAACTTTACGTCTTTACACATTCATCTGATCGTTGGAGAGTGGCCTAGGGACGTATTCTGATGAGTTAGCTGTATGTTGCAGCTTATCTCCAACATTGCACCCTTATTTATTATATTTCTCATAGCTTTTTTTTTCTATTCAAAATATATTAAACATAAATATAAAATCAACTAGTCAATAAGAATTAAGAATGTAGTTCTCATACAAACATCATTGCAACTATTACAAATCTACCAGGCTTTCCATAAATTTTGGTTTGATTCGAAAACTTTAAGGATTCACATTTTATAGCAAATACATGTTTGCATTACAAATACCCTACATGATAAAAATGTGATATGTGAAAAGCGAAGAGTTTATTAAATTGAAGATACCTTTACAAATACATTAATAGGAAACGGTTCAAGTTCCACGTACGAGACAGAGAAATAGTCGTTAAAAAATAGACTTATTGTTGATACACGAAAAAAGATGGTATATACGACTATATGTCGCGTCAAACTTGTAGATTAAGTAGATGTTTGATTTAATATAAGGTGGATACAAGACGATCAGATGGGACCAAAAAGTGACATAACCGAAACTAAAAGGACTAAAACGAAATATAATCAATTCAACAACCAACTATCCCACCTTCAACTCACCCTCTTCATCTAAACCGTTAACCTCATCACCAAAAACCGTTACACACTTCTTGTTTCAGAAACCACAATTCTCCCTACACCATGGGTGTAAAAACCCAATTCTTCATCATCATCACCATACTCCTCGCCGCCATAGCCACCGTCTTCCTCCCCGTCATCATCAACTACCACCGCCACCACCACCACTTGACCTTCCGTCAAACGCCGCCCAATTCCTCCGATCCAACGCTTCACCTTCATCGCCAACCTCATCCACATCTCCCCTAATCTCTTCCTCTCCACACCCGAATCCACCATCTTCGCCATCCCTGATTCCGCCATCTCAAACCTCTCAATCCCACCTTACATGACCATCGAACTCATCACTTACCACATCTCACCCAACAAGTTCACCCTTCAAGACCTCTTTCAAAAACCCTTGGAACACATGTTTCTCCACAATGTTCCAACAACAGAAGATCTCCATCACCAAAAAAGACGAAAAAAACCGCCTTCTTGAAATCAATAATGTCTTGATCACCATACCCAATATGTTTGTCGATCAATCGGTCGCCATTCATGGCGTTAGCGGCCCCTTCGCTTCGTTTAAACGCTTCCCAGAAATCAACGAGTTACCCATATGCAATATGATCAATCAAAGTCAAGTAACTAAAGCGGATTTCATGAAGATCAAGGCTGAGTGGAAAATGGTGGTGAAATTCTTGAGTTTGAATGGATTCACACCCTTTGCATTTTGGTTGTACAATGTTTTTGATGGGATTGTTAAAGATCACCCGGATTTGCATTCGATGACGATATTTGCGCCTCCGGTTATTGAAGTGATGGAGGTACCGGCACCTACGGTGCCTAAGTTCATGAGGGCTCATGTTGTGCCAAAGAAATATTCTTTTAAACACTTGGTGTCTATGTCTAGAGGGGCGTCGATCGCGACATTGTGTCCTGGTAGAGAGATTGAGATTACTGGAACTGTTGTTAGTGTTTCGGATGAGTTGCTTTCGATCAATCGAGTGGAGGTAACGTCACCGGATTTGTTGTCGTCGAGGAGTTTCGTTGTTCATGGGATCGCTCGAGCGTTTACCATGGATGGGGAATGCTAGATTGTCTACATAAATGTTAGTGTTTGTATAGTTTCTTAGAAGTTTTTGGTGTTTGTTAGTTTAAAGTTTTTGGTGTTAGTGTTTGTATAGTTTCTTGCAAGTTTTGGAGGTGTTTTCTTTGAATCTTGATTTCCTATGTTCTTTCTCTTTTCAATTTGTGACAACATCCTACTAACGACATGAAGTTTCGCCAAATTTTTTTTGATTTTTTTGACATTTTGAGAGGGAAATAACTTATAAAATTAGATGCAAATGCAAGTTATAAACTCTTAAAAGTTGGAACAATAACCGATCCTATATATTTTTTAAAAAGTAAAATTTATATAGGTTAAAGTTATCAATCTAGAGACGTGTTTTATTGTATTGTTAAAGTTATTAATCTAGGAGACACGTTTTATCATAGATAATGATTAGAAAGTAGTTGTGTCTGTCTTACACCGGTAAATAAAGATTAAAATTAAATAGTCAGTAATGAAGGTTTAACAATTATAAAACGATATTTTTAAAACGTTTTTCAAATGTACAAAATAAATTTTGTGTCGTGTATGATCAAAAAGTGTGATTTTACCAAGTTCAAAAATATGAAAGCATTTGAACCTTCGACTAGAGAATCCGCATGTCATATCCTAAAATTCCATCTACAGGGTTCTACCGCGAGACACGTGACAAATTAGAATCATAGTCATTAGTCATATTGAACGACCTCTATATGATTTTGAAAATACTATTGTTGAATTCTCATGAAAACAATATTGTTCAAACGTTTGGGTTGTAGAAACATAAATAAATGTAAAAACCAAAGATAACGAACGCACAAAACTAGGCCCTAGACCAAAGTAACTATTGTAGTTAAAGCAAAGTTTAAATATTTGAAGAAACCAATGCGACTCCATGATTCATCCTAGTCCTGATGTGTACCTTAACGACCTCAGAAAAACATGCGTAATGTGTCAACATAAGGTTGGTGAGTTCACAAGTTTCAATAGAAATAAATGTTTGCAAGATAATGTAAAATTCAATTATATCATTAGGTAGCTAGCCTATTACAAGTTACTAAACTTCCAAACCGAAGCTGATTGTTATGTTTAGTGCCTGCCACCACGTCTATCATAAATGATAGTGTAAATGTTAGGTCAATATTACACATGTTCGACTCCTATTGGAGTTAGAGTGACTAATGCGGGTGGGGTTTGTCAAACCTGGTAGTACTACTCAATTACCTCGCTAACTCCCTATATTAACGGTTTGGTGTGTAAGGACTTTCATGATATGTGTTGCGCTTAGTAAACAAGTGATGTGAATGAAGTACAAGATCTAAAAGCGTGCATTCAGGTTTTCTCCCAGAAAAAAACAACATATGTAAAAAAGATCGTTAAACACACAGGGTGAAGTTACCTTAGTGTCAAAGAGTTAGTAGGTGCAACTATTATGACTCGTAGAGAACGTAATACCTCGAAGTGGTAATGTGTATAAAAACTTTAAACAGAGACCTCGTTGGGCTGACAAGGGAACTCACAGAAGCGCATTGATCGAGTTCAATTTGTACTTGATCTGGAGTAAAACTATAAGTTAGATTCATGAAAGCTCGATAATAAAGAATGTTGTAACAAGTTATGGTAAGCACGGGAGTTTGCTCATAGGAGTTGGAACACCATTATGCCATACAACGGTATGACATGACTGATGTATATGACACGTGAGGTTTACACATCAGGGAGGGTTGTTGAACAAAACACAGTTAACGGGAGGTTTACACGTTATGAATTTGGGTGATTTGAAAAAGGAAATGAATAGTTTTCATGGTTGATCTAAATATTAAGTAGTCAAAACTTCACGAAGAAAGTGTATCTAATGTCTATTTTGGGGTTGCCTTAATGGATACGGAATGACAGGTGCTACGAAACGAAGGGTCAACGAGATAGATTGAACAAGAATTGTTTTGAGATAATTTATTACAGGCCAATTTACTCAAATCCTAGAATCACGTGTGTTGGGGGCATCGCTTACTCAAAGTAACCGAGGTGAATGTAACCAAAGTGAGTGTCAGGGATATTCGTTGTTATGTGATATCACTACCAGAGATCAGAAAAGGTGCAGTCAGTACTACCAAAGAACAGTGATGATGCCATCGCATGTAAGGTTTCCAAAAAGAAATACAAAAGATATAAAATTTATTTGAAACAAGTGAGTCATGTAATTTAATTAGTAAATTGGAAGAAGATCCAAGTCAAGTATTGTGTGGAGTGTTAGTGGTGGCTTGACACATTCAAAAATGCAGGATGAGAAATTAGAGGTCAAGGGTTCGATTCTTCTTTTCCTTTTTGTCAATCTCCTTGATTGCAAGGAAGTGCGCGGATTATTTAAGTGATCCTTATTCCGAGATGGTGTTGCATCCGCTAGGAGTTCGAGGTAGCTTGGTGATGAAATCCATGGAAATCTTCTCCTATTGGAAAATGGGGTTTCTTGTCGCTGAAACAAGCCAGATGAATTTTGATATTCGACTTCACATGGGTACAGTGTACAAGACACGACTTTAGTCTGCGATTCGGTCACTATTACCGAGAATAAGAGACGTAGTCAATGTGGTGATTTTCAGCGAAATAGGGTATAAATCCATTGGAAATTTTAATAATATGATTGGCCTATAAATTTTAGAAAAACAAGTACATAGCATTTAAAATCCTAAAAAAAGCACAATAAAATTTAAATTACAAAAAAAAAGCAGCAAAAAATTGAACACCTAAAAAACCTTAAAAAATTAACTACCCGTCTTATTCTTCGTTCTCCTCCTCTATTTCGCGTAGGATGCGCCGACGAATCTTGTTTTTTTTTCTTTTCAATTATATGCTTGTCAAAATCCGACATAATATTCGTGTTCATCCCAAGAATCATGAGACTGTAGGCATTGGTTTTCGTTCCCTAAGGGGTAATAATCTTATGATTTTCGAATAGAAACTATCGACTTGCCCTTCAATGTCGTAATTGGTTAAAGATGAACCACCACCACCACCTTTATATGATCTTGACATATTTATATTTGTTCAACGGTATGTTTTATTTAGTGGAACATTGACTCTTTTAACTTTGAATGAACATACGAAGAGGTGGTTCAGATTTATTACTAGGGTGATAATATCCCGCTACTAATTGCAGAGTGAAAAGGTTGGGGGGTTTTGACTTTGGGGGTTGTTAGTGGTGTTCGGTTCAGGTGGGTTTTGGTAGTAGGGGTTGTTCAAGTCAATTAGAAACCAATAGCTCATGATTCTAAATGGAATGTTTTATGAATTACAATGAAGAATGCTGAGAATTAAAGAGCTTAAAGAGACGGAGGGGGGGGGGGGGGGGGGGGTTAAAGGTTTGTAGCTATATATTTATATATAGTCTAAAACGACAAAAAATATTTTTATATAAAAGGTATTACCGTTGGAGTGGGGTGCACATCACATTAACCTCCCTCTTCATGCTGGTTAAACCACTATCCCCCCCTTTCATGACCGGATAACGCATGTGGGGTGGTGTTTGGCACCTTTTTTTCAGTGAATTGGCTAGAGAGTTACTTGGTTACGGTTAGTCTTAAATACGAAAAGTTGTTGAAAGTAAATGTTTAAAATCGAGAGTTCTCTACCAGGGTGTACTTACTGGAGTTCTAAGGTGAGAAGTATCATATCGAACTCATTCCTATAACTCTTGATGAGTATGATACAATTGAAGTAAAGATAAGAAACGTTCCCAAAAGGGTTTTTATAACAGATTCATCCATTACGAGTTTGTATGTTTCATGCTTACCTCTACAGAAAAAATGTATTAGCTTTTAATTCGGAGTAAAACATAAAATAAATGTATTTTTGTTTCTTTACAACTTTTTTTTCTTTCAATGTACTCTTTCTTTTGACTTTTTTCATTCTTTATCTTTGAATTACTTACATATTTATGAAACATTTAAAAGGAGAGGAGAAAAGAATTAAATAATTACCTATTTTACCTTATCCTTATTCATGGTTAGTGAATATTGAATCTTTTGACTTTGAATAAACATATGGAGAGGTGGTTCGGATTCAATACTAGGGTGATAATACCCCACAATCAGTAGTTGTATTAGTTGTGGAGTCAATAGGTTGGAGGGATTTTGACTTTGGGTGTTGTGTCAAGTTCTGGTGGTTTTTTTATGGTAAGGGTTGTTCAAGTCAACTGGAAACCAATAACTCAAGATTTTTAATGGAATGTTTTATGAATTATAATGAAGAAGGGTTGAGAATTAGAGAGTTTAAAAGAGACGTGGTACAAGCTAAATACGAATGTATAGTCTAAAATGGTGCAAAATATTTTATTTATGTAAAACATAAATATTAATGTTGGCGTGGGGTGGGGTTTGACACCCTGTCCCCGACGACGTGGCCAGGGCGTTACTCGGTTACGGTAAGTCTTAGATAGAAAATTGCTTATAGTAAAAGTTAAAATCTGATTGATGAGTTCCCTAACTGTGTACCGGAGTTCGAAGATGTGAAGTATCATATGGAACTAATTCCTATAACTCTTGGTGAATATGATGCAACTGAAAGTAAAGATAGAAAACCTTCCCGAGATGGGTTTCCACAGCCGATTCAACCATTACGTGTTTGTTTGTGTCATGCTTGTCGCTAGAGAAAAAATTTATTAACTGTTAATTTGGAGTAAAACACAATATAGATGTATTTTTGTTTCTTTACAACTTTTTTTTCTTTCTACCTACTCCTTTCTTTGGACCTTTTTCATTCTTTATCTTTTAGTTACTTTCTAATTGTTTTTACAAAATCAATGTATAATTAAATTTATCTTTTATCATTAATCAACAGAAATCTAAAAGTTTAATATGATATCCGAAGGCAAAATATTTTAAAATCTGGTTCACGAACCTTTTACGTCCTTTGTTTCTTTTCACTTTGGACTTCCTTTTTCCTAATTAGTTGGCTCGTTACTTTCATTCAACTTAAAATTACGAGAAGGTGATTAGGTGCAGGTATGTATTCAAGGAGAACTGAAATCGAGTAAAAAACAATAAGGTTACAAACGAAACATTTAAAAGGAGAGGAGAAAAGAATTTATTAATTACCTATTTTACCTTATCCTTATTCATGGTTAGCTGTGAATATTAAACCGGACGCACTCGTTTGTTATGCTTAACTTAAACTTCGAGGATGGGATTTCCTTGCTTATAAACGTTGGAACTTATAACGTGTAGTTTCCTTTTCAATTCCTTGTATAATTAAGAGTACATAATATACATACATTGTACATTACATAAGTATTACTTCTGCTCTTTCTCAAATTAAGCAGTGGGGTAGGAAGCCTGCATGGCAATGCCGCAAAGGCCTTCTTTAGCCTCAACATCTCTTTGCATCATGATGTACCCCTCTTGACCCCAACTTGTTCCCCATGAGTTCTTCACCAACCAATACTTAGTCCCGTCATCGCTAGTCCCATAACCAACCGCAGTAACACCATGGTCCAGTTCCGTGCCACAGTCTCCTGTAAACACACCGCTGGAGTAGAACTGGAAGTCCGACCCACTAGCATCAATAGCAACTGAGACGGGCTGACTGGCCACAGCTTTTAACAGCGCACTTTCGCTGTTGGCAGGAACATCTTCGTGACCAGTAATTGCTGCGGCATGGTTAGATGCCTCGTTGCTGTTGCAGGTGCCATCAACACCTTTGTACGGGTAGTTGGTCTCCGTTGTGAGGCCTTTATTGTTTACGATAAAATCAAAGGCATTGTCCATAAGACCACCCTCACATCCCTGATCTACACCGCTAGTGTCACAGTCCACGAGCTCTTGTTCAGATAGAGACACCAGTTTACCTGTTTTCAGTTGGGTTATTCCTTCCATAGCTGCCACAGCCGAAAACGCCCAGCAACACCCTACGTATCATCATGAATATTGATGTCAGAAGCATGAAATGTGGTTCTGTTAATAACAACCTCACGATCCTAGTACTTGGACCATGTCAGATTTGTAAAAATTCCCAAAATAATTTCAGCTTACCACATTGGCCTTGGTCTTTAATAGGCGTCACTGCACCTTTCTTTCTCCAATCCATCGATGATGGAACCGCTGTAACATTTTCATACCTGAAAGCAGAGGTTGAAGGGGAGCATTCGTGTGCCTTGAACTGTTCCTAGCTGTTCTGAACTCTTCATTGGTAAGGTCCGCAAACTCGTTGACTGCTAGTTTGTAACCTTTGTTCATCGCATTGTTGAATGACTGTATGTACTGGACGTTGTCATGGAAAATCTTTGAATGTCGTTCCTTCTCAGCAGCATCCTTGTATGTGCGTCCATAACGAGCCATCCATTGCTCGTGGCTTTCATAGCTGGAGTTTTCGGAGAGCAGGCGCGACGCAGCATGTGAAAGCAAAGAAGCCGAGAAGAGGAGCAAAAGCAAACAAGCCAGGGAAGTGCGGTTTCTGGATGACATAGTGCAGCTAGTAGTTATAAGAGATAGCTTAAAGAAACGAGTTGGATTGAACTCTAGTATACCCTGGGCTTGGCTTTATAGGGCTTGGTCCTTTTTTGTAAATAAAACTGAAGTGAGTGAAAGACAAGATGGCCTTATTTTGAAATATAAATTAATTAATGTGAGCTAGTAACGTACTCTGTATGTTGTTTAGAATGATGATTAGTTTCTAATCAATCTAAGCAACTTTGGTTTTTCTAATTTGAACCGTATTGCTCTATTTTAAATATGTTGTGTTGTGCACTCTTTTGTTTTATTCACATGTACATAGAATCTATGTAACCTTAAAAAATATACTCTTGACATTGTTTCTTGCATTTATAAGTTGTTTCCTCTAAATCAAAGTTAAGTATGGTTGATACGCATTTGTTCGTTGTAACCTTGTACTATTAATTCTTGGACTTCGTATATTTTAAGTCAGCTTCGCATGTCTTCTAAGTTGCTAAATTCTTAAATGTTGAGAAAAGAAAAACTCTCAAAGAAAAACATAAGTAGGCATTCATCCTTAGCAACCGAAAAACTACGCTCGATTTCGATCCACTGCAGGAGAAGATCTTGATATGTTCGTTTTCGCTAATGAGCCAACGAAATACGTAGCAGCATACTTCACACGTAGTATACAACTACAATTCGATTAGGGTTTGGAATCTTAAAGTTGAAAAAGTGGATATTACGTAATATAATTCGTACGTACAACTGGGGTGCTGTTTTTCACCTCTGAGAAAACGTAATCGAGCCTATGACCAAGGTTCAACTTACTAAATTCAGCCAAGAGGCTCTTTGTGGGCGCTTGTTGGGTCCTTGACCATAAGGTCTCGAAAATTTAAAGGAAATTTGAAGGACTTATAATCGAAATGCCCTCCTTGACTATAAAGTGTCGCCCATGTCCATGCTTACAGGTACAGAAAAACGTGTTAGATGTTAATTTCCTCATAAACGCCACTTTACCTAGCATATGTTAATTTCCTCATAAATCTTATTATTGTTTTAAATTAATTTAACAAATAAATAATGTGAAACTCCATTAATTTTTATTTAATAAAAAATTATAAAATGTACCAATTAAATTTAAAATCCTAAAAATGCACCATAAAAATTAAATTACAAACAAAAAGCAAAAAAAAAATCAACACCTTAAAAGGCTTAAAAACCACTACCCTTCTTCGTCATTGTCCACCCCCATTTCGCGTAGGATGCGCCGGCGAATCTTGTAATTCATTTTTTTAATTATATGTTATCCCAAATTCGATATACCATCATGTTAAACCCAAGAACCGTGGGACTGTAGGCGTTGGTTTTCGTTCCTTAAGGGCTAATAATCTTTTATTTTTTAATCGAGTCTCTCAACTTGCCCTTCGATGTCGGAATTGGGTGGAAGATGAACCACCACCTTTTTATGATCTTGACATGTTTATAATTGTATTGGTGATGTGTGAGTGATGTGGCATGCATTCTTTGTAACATTTGTCGTAAAACGGGTTTCGAAACCCGCTTCGTTTAATAATCAAATATTCGGTTGAAAGTTGGTTGCGTATTTATTGTACCGGTTATTTTTTATTCATAACTAATAAATATTTTAGAATTTAAAAACCATAATTAATAAATAATAATAATAATAATAATAAGTAAATCAAATTAAAAACAAATAAAACAGAACAGAGTAGCCGGGTCTCGAACCCGGGTCAACCGCGTAGACACACACACATCACACCACTCCGCCACACGCATATTTGTGTTCAATACTTAAACAAATAACATTTATGGTAAAACCAAAAATCAAAACCTGTAAATCAGCAAACCCAGAACCCGAAATCGCCGGCAAACTGAAACTCCGCAAATGTTGCTACTTTCCCCATGATCGAAACGTGTAAACTTGATTTCGACATCAGTTATAACCGTTACTTAACACACAATTGAGTCAAAACCGTTTCTTTTGAGAATTGAAATCATTGACCGTGATTTTGGTCTCTAAATCGAAACCGATCAGCCTGTCCACCTTATAAATACCCACCCAATTCCTTGTAAACATTTCGCTCAGAACCGCACTCTCTTTCCGAATTTTTTTCCTTTCAAAGCACATTGCCGGAGACTTTCGCACTCGTCGGAATATCGCCGGAATCTCTAACCAGAAAACCGTAGTTGTTCTCCAAACCGGTATAATTATCTAAACCTCCTTGCTATCTCTTGATTAGTAATTTATTAGCTCAAAACAGTAATCAAAACTGTTTAATCAGTTTATTCAGTCGGAATCATTGTCGGGATTTTTGAATGGTGAAAAAGATGAAGTTGAGTTAGTGTTTAAATATAAATAAAAACGGGTATTTAACCGGGTTAGACACGCAGTCCAGCGGTGGACTGTGTGCAATTACAAAACACACGTCCCGGGTTCGAGTCGCACATGTTTCCGATTTTCTGAAATAAAACCAACACTTTTTAAATTTATTCAGATCAACTCATAGCATATATATAAAATTAATATAATCCAGTGTTTATGCAGATTAGACACACAGCCCAACTGGTTGGACTATGTGCACTCGAACCATAGATCCCGAGTTCGATTCCGGGTTCTGTAACCAGTTTCGGCCATATTAAATCCTTTTTTAATAAAAACTAAATAAGGTTAAAGTTAGTTAGTATATATATATAAATTAAAATAGAGAATATTTCGGGTTAGACACGTAGCTCAGTTGGTAGAGCTGTGTGCACGTATACGAGAGGTCACGGGTTGGAACCTCAACGCTGCCTGAATTACATGCTATCCGACCGGTCAGACCCGGTCAGACCTGACAAGGTCAACTTATTTTTAATTTTGTTTTCTTATTTTTTATTTATTTATTAAATTGAAAAATTATTTAAAAATACTTAAAAATAAGATTTCCTAAGGTTAAAATTTGCATTAAACTCACAAAAAATAAATCTAAAAATCTCATTAAGAGCACTAACTAAAAATATTAATCTCAAATAAAATTTATTTATTTATCTCATTATTTCGTTATTATTTAGGTTTGTTTTTCCCTCGTCGGCTGAATCATAAATTCGTGCGCATTCATCGTTATCACGGAACGCACCCACTGTGAGTGAATTCTTACAAATTCCCCTTTTTATTCACGTTTTGGGGTGTATCATGTGCCGTACTATTATTTTATTTTATTTAAACACTTGTGCATATATCATTTCTGTGATCAAATGTGTATTGATTGTTGTGTGAATTATATGTAGATTAAATTTATCATTTCAGTGCACGCATTTCATTAGGCCCATCAGTTCCCCGTGGGATACGGGTTGAGCATCAGGAGCCTCATTAGATCGGCTCCGTTTGATTGAGCCTTGATCTCAAATACATCATCATTTATGGCATATATTCATCCAAAGTGGTTTGTGATTGTTTACATACATATGTTTGCTCACATGTGATTAATGCACGAATTTTCTTTAATAAATAAAACAAGCAATTAGTTAAAATGTTTTATCAAGGTTCACTCGCCAACTTTTATTGACCCAAAATCTCCCCTGTTTTACACATGATACATGTGATCCAGTCGAGACAGGAAACACTTAGGATGGCCTAGAAGAATAAACAAGTTAATGCTTTGGAATAAACATATAGTTTCGTTCTCCTTTGTAATTGTATGAATTTTGTTTTTGGATATTTAAGTTTGTAATTTGAATTTAATAAATATGGAACTTCTTAGTAAATATCATGAGCTTTGGTGATAACCCAATTATGCCCCGACTTTTATTCCGCTGCGGGTCGGGGTGTGACAGATTGGTATCAGAGCTTGTGACTATAGGGATATAGGATAGGTTATTAGACCCTTAGAGCCTATACTATAGTTGATTAAATTTTAATTATTTATGCGTTACATGCAAAATTCATGATGTTTATATGTTTCATGTTTACTTTCACACCCAATATTATGCAAGCACGCTCACAAGTACATGTTAATATGCAATGCTCATTATAATTCACATCCTCATAACATATCATGTCTATAAGAGTACACACCTCACGATTTCCATGATTTTTGCAATGATTTTGTATTTTTCAAATCACATCAAAGTGAGTTCTCGCGACGAGCATGTAGTAACTGGAAGGGTACGAGTACCGGTAGTCGGAACGTCCTGTCTAGGCTTGGCATTCGTATAAATCCAAAATAAAGGACCAGTTTGCCTACCTGGGGACTAACGATGAGAGTACGAAGGACCTATTAGGTCAAAGCATGCCATACCAAACGTCGTGTGAACTAACCCCACTTTGAGCTGTCATTGTGTCTACACCTGGACACCCTCCTACCATACATCTCGCAATCATGTTTTACGATTTTTATTCGGGTGGTGCGAGTGTTAACCCGCCGACACCAATGTGAATCCTACCAAGCCCAATAGTCATGGGGGCCCACATGACTACACAGGCAATGGTATGGGGGACATTTGGAGGCCCAAACATGAGCAAACCCAAGACATCCTATGGATGTAGTTTAAGTATTTTCAGTTATGTTGTTTTGATTTTTTTTACGGCACATGACACCTAGGAAATTCTTAAACTCACAATCTTCCTACATATGTTCCTGTAGATGTCGGCTAGGCAATTACGTGGAGGTAGAAAGTCAGGAAAGTCAAACGAACGCTTGGCCACGCACATTGCTAAACAAATGACCGCAGTACTTCCCGACCTCGTGCTGCAAGTTCAACAAGCTCTCACCGCTAATCCTATCAACCCTCCCAACCAAGAAGACCAGAGCGTCGCCAACCCTCCTTCCAAAACCCCCCAAGTGCACCTACAAACACTTCAAGTCCTGCGATCCCCCAAAATATGAAGGGACTGAAGGTGTCACCGCTCTCCTTCACTGGTTTGAAGAGATGGAAAACACTTTCCTCAATTGCGACTGTCCCGAGGACCGTAAGGTACGTTACGCGACTGGAAGACTGTTTGGGTTAGCCCTTACCTGGTGGAACACGGAAAAGGGTAAGCGAGGAGTTGAAGATGCCATGGCCTTAACATGGGAAGAGTTAAGGGAAATCATGACAAGACGTTTCTGTCCAAGAAGCGAAATCAAAAAGCTGGAAGACGAATTCCACGCATTGAAACACAAGGAAGGAGACCACACTTCATATAATAAGAGATTTCTCGAGTTGAACCAGATGATCCCCAATTTATTCACCCCCTTGTACCGCTTAGTCGAACACTACATTCGAGGCCTCCCCTCGAAAATCCAAGATTCGGTTTTAAGCACTTCGCCTGCAACACTTGAAGCCGCAATTGAGTTAGCCACATAACTCACTGAAAATCGCATTCTAAACGGTAAGTTCAAAGATGAGAAGAAGAAAGCACCCATTGAGACCCCAACTCTAAACCACCCCGTCTCATCCTCGAAGTTTGCTGGTAAGAGGAAGCGAAATAGCAAAAATTTTGCTGTCACTCAAACCAACCCTCCTATCACTGCTGCACCAATCACCCAAATTGCTCCTCCAGCTGCACCATTCAAAAAGCCATACACTGGCCCACACCCAAAGTGCAACCGTTGTCAATACCATCACCCTCCCGAAAACCCCTGCCAACATTGCACAAGTTGTGGTCGTGCGGGTCACACCATCCAAACCTGCCGTACCTTTCAACGAATGAACCACAATCAACCTCCAACCCAAACCCAAAATCAGATAGTGGGCCAAGCCCAACAACCCTTACTTCTACCACCTGCACAACTCGCAGCCCAACCTTACTACCAAACCAACTACCCCATGATGCAACCCATGCGAGCTTGTTTCAACTGTGGGGACCCAAACCACTTCAGGAACACTTGTCCACGCCTAGTGAACATCATCCATGCCCAAGCTCAAGCAAACCCGGTAAACCAAGCTAACCAAGCTCCCCCACCTGCCAGAGGAAGAGCTTTCAGTATCAATGCCAACCAAGCTAGGGCTGACAATAACGTGGTCAACGGTACGTTTCTCATCAATGGTAGTTATGCATCCATATTATTCGATACTGGTGCGGATAAGAGCTTTGTGTCCTTAGAATTCGAACCTATCCTCGACCAACCTCGTGTTAATCTCATGGAATCCCTAACGGTGGAAGTTGCTGACGGAAAACCCACTTCATTAAATTCTATTATACGCAATTGTACTCTCACTCTAAACGATCACGATTTCCCAATTGACCTCATTCCTATGAAGTTGGGAAGTTTCGATGTTATAATCGGTATAGACTGGCTCAGCCAGCATCACGCTGAAGTAGTGTGCCACGAAAAATTCATTCGCATTCCTCTTGCAGACGGTCAGACACTACGTATTTTTGGGGAAACCCCTTCGAAGGGACTCAAATTGATGTCCTGCCTTCTAGCCTGAAGTTATCTCCGCAAGAACTATGTCGCATTTCTAACTCACGTCGTCAAGAAGGGAGGCAAGGAGAGGAAACTCGAAGATATTCCAATTGTGAAGGAATTTCCACAAGTTTTTCCCGATGACGTTTCAGGACTTCCTCCTGTGAGAGAAGTCGAATTTTGCATCGATCTTGTACCTGGCGTTACACCAGTCGAAAATCTCCTTATAGGTTAGCCCCATCTGAGATGCAAGAGCTGGCCAGTCAACTGCAAGAGCTGACTAACAAAGGATTCATACGTCCTAGCTCATCGCCTTGGGGTGCACCTGTTCTTTTTGTGAAGAAGAAAGATGGAACGTTTCGCATGTGCATTGATTATAGAGAACTCAACAAGTTGACGGTTAAAAATCGCTATCCACTGCCTCGCATTGATGACCTCCTAGACCAACTTCAAGGCGCCACCTGCTTTTCAAAAATCGACCTTCGTTCTGGTTATCATCAGCTTAGAGTGCGCGAAGAAGATATCCCAAAAACCGCATTCTGGACTCGTTATGGTCATTACGAGTTCATGGTCATGCCCTTCGGTTTAACCAACGCCACCGCTGTCTTCATGGATTTGATGAATAGGGTATGCAAACCCTACCTCGACCGTTTCGTCATAGTCTTCATCGACGACATCCTTATCTACTCCAAGTCTAAATCCGATCATGAGCGACACCTTCGACTCATTCTTACACTCTTAAGGACTGAAAAGCTTTACGCTAAGTTCTCAAAATGCGAATTCTGGTTAGGAGAAGTACAATTCCTTGGTCATGTCGTCAATGACAAGGGATTCATGTCGATCCTTCAAAAATCAAGGCAGTATAGGAATGGCAAGCGCCACGTACTCCTACCGAAGTTAGGTCATTTCTTGGTTTGGCTGGTTACTATCGACGCTTCATTGCCAATTTTTCCCATATTGCTGTACCACTCACGGCCTTGACTCACAAAGGAAAACCCTTCCTTTGGGGACCTAAGCAAGAAGAGGCTTTCCAAACTTTAAAGCGAAGGCTTTGTGACGCACCTGTCCTTACACTCCCTGAGGGTTGCGATGACTTCGTGGTTTATTGCGACGCGTCAGGGCAAGGACTAGGCTGTGTATTAATGCAAAGAGGAAAAAAGTGATAGCCTATGCCTCTAGGCAACTCAAAGTTCATGGGAAGAATTACACCACCCACGACCTAGAACTTGGAGCCGTTGTGTTCGCTCTCAAGATATGGAGACATTACCTCTACGGTACCAAGTGTGAAATATACACTAACCACAAGAGTCTCCAACATATCTTCAACCAGAAAGAGTTGAATATGAGGCAACGAAGATGGGTCGAACTTCTCAACGACTACGACTGTGAAATTCGGTATCATCCTGGCAAGGCAAACGTGGTGGCCGATGCGCTCAGTCGAAAAGGTTATGCGAACTCCATTCGTCTTCTATGTTCGCAAATCATAACCGACATCAAAGATCGAATCCGGGCAGCTCAACATGTTTCTGTAACAGAAAATGACGTACGCGATGAGCTGTCATGTGGAGCTGAACTCAAAATCGAAACCAAATCCAACGGTATTCTATACTATTTAAACCGCATATGGATTCCTGATCGCGACAACCTTCGTGATTTCCTCATGAATGAGGCGCACAAAACACGATACTCTGTACACCCAGGAGCCGACAAGATGTATCAAGACCTACGATACACCTACTGGTGGCCTGGCATGAAAAAGGATATCGTTGTTTTTGTTTCCAAGTGCCTTACCTGTTCCAAAGTAAAAGCTGAACATCAAAGACATTCAGGACTTCTAGTCCAACCCGAAATACCTGTATGGAAGTGGGAAAACATAACCATGGATTTCATTACCGGGTTACCTCGCACCTCCAGTGGGTATGACACCATATGGGTAATAATCGATCGTCTTACAAAGTCATCTCACTTCATTCCGATTCGTGAGGACTTCAAGAACGAGAAGTTAGCTCGTATCTACATCAGCGAGATCGTAAGCCGTCATGGTGTACCATTAAGCATCATTTCAGACCGTGATTGTCGTTTCACTTCACGAACATGGCGAGCCGTACAAACCGCTTTGGGTACACGATTAGACCTCAGTACCGCCTTTCATCCTCAAACTGATGGTCAATCTGAACGCACCATCCAAACCCTTGAAGACATGTTACGAGCATGTGTCATAGACTTCAAAGGGAACTGGGACGCTCACCTACCATTAGTTGAGTTTTCGTACAACAATAGCTATCATTCAAGTATCGGCATGGCTCCTTTCGAAGCTTTATATGGTCGTAAGTGCCGATCTCCAGTATGTTGGCACGAAATTGGGGAAGCGCAAATCACCGGACCAGAATTGATTCAAGAGACAACCGACAAGATCCTTCAAATTCAAAACAATCTTCTAGCGGCTTAAAGTCGTCAAAAAAGTTATGCTGACAAACGACGAAAACCCTTGGAGTTTGACATTGGTGATGAAGTACTTTTAAAAGTATCACCGTGGAAGGGAGTGTTTCATTTTGCCCAGAAGGGCAAGTTAGCACCATGCTATGTAGGACCTTTCAAGATACTTGAAAGAGTAGGTCCTGTAGCATACAAGCTTGACCTACCAGAAGAGCTTAACAGAATCCATCCCACATTCCACGTATCAAACTTGAAAAAGTGCCTCGCTGATGAAAACCTCCATATTCCTCTAGAAGACATTCAAGTCGATGAATCGATGCACTTCGTTGAAAGACCAGTGGAAATCATGGATTTCAGAGAGAAGCGTTTAAGGCGAAGTCGTATTCCAATTGTCAGGGTACGTTGGGAGTCAAAACGAGGACCCGAGTTTACTTGGGAACGTGAAGACTCAATGCGCGAAAAATACTCGCATCTTTTTCCGGTTACCACTACTGCTTAAATTTCGGGACGAAATTTCTAAAAGTAGGGGATACTGTAACATTCATCGTAAAACGGGTTTCGAAACCCGCTTCGTTTAATAATCAAATATTCGGTTGAAAGTTCGTTGCGTATTTATTGTACCGGTTATTTTTTATTCATAACTAATAAATATTTTAGAATTTAAAAACCATAATTAATAAATAATAATAATAAGTAAATCAAATTAAAAACAAATAAAACAGAACAGAGTAGCCGGGTCTCGAACATGGGTCTACCGCGTAGACACACACACATCACACCACTCCGCCACACACATATTTGTGTTCAATACTTAAACAAATAACATTTATGGTAAAACCGAAAATCAAAACCTATAAATCAGCAAACCCAGAACCTGAAATCGCCGGCAAACTGAAACTCCGCAAATGTTGCTACTTTCCCCATGATCGAAACGCGTAAACTTGATTTCGACATCAGTTATAACCGTTACTTAACACACAATTGAGTCAAAACCGTTTCTTTTGAGAATTGAAATCATTGACCGTGATTTTGGTCTCTAAATCTAAACCGATCAGCCTGTCCACCTTATAAATACCCACCCAATTCCTTGTAAACATTTCGCTCAGAACCGCACTCTCTTCCTGAAATTTTTTTCCTTTTAAAGCACATTGTCGGAGACTTTCGCACTCGCCGGAATATCGCCGGAATCGCTAACCAGAAAACCGTAGTTGTTCTCCAAACCGGTATAATTATCTAAACCTCCTTGCTATCTCTTGATTAGTAATTTATTAGCTCAAAACAGTAATCAAAACTGTTTAATCAGTTTATTCAGTCGGAATCATTGTCGGGATTTTTGAATGGTGAAAAAGATGAAGTTGAGTTAGTGTTTAAATATAAATAAAAACGGGTATTTAACCGGGTTAGACACACAGTCCAGCGGTGGACTGTGTGCAATTACAAAACACACGTCCCGGGTTCGAGTCGCACATGTTTCTAATTTTCTGAAATAAAACCAACACTTTTTAAACTTATTCAGATCAACTCATAGCATATATATAAAATTAATATAATCCAGTGTTTATGCAGATTAGACACACAACCCAACTGGTTGGGCTGTGTGCACTCGAACCATAGATCCCGAGTTCGATTCCGAGTTCTGTAACCAGTTTCGGCCATATTAAATCCTTTTTAATAAAAACTAAATAAGGTTAAAGTTAGTTAGTATATATATAAAAATTAAAATAGAGAATATTTCGGGTTAGACACGTAGCTCAGTTGGTAGAGCTGCGTGCACGTATACGAGAGCTCACGGGTTCGAACCTCACACGCTGCCTAAATTACATGCTATCCGACCGGTCAGACCCGGTCCCGGTCAGACCTGACAAGGTCAACTTATTTTTAATTTTGTTTTCTTATTTTTTATTTATTTATTAAATTGAAAAATTATTTAAAAATACTTAAAAATAAGATTTCTTAAGGTTAAAAATTTGCATTAAACTCACAAAAAATAAATCTAAAAATCTCATTAAGAGCACTAACTAAAAATATTAATCTCAAATAAAATTTATTTATTTATCGAATTATTTTGTTATTATTTAGGTTAGTTTCCCTCGTCGGCTGAATCATAAATTCGTGCGCATTCATCTTTATCAAGGAACGCACCCACTTTGAGTGAATTCTTACAAATTCCCCTTTTTACAGATTCACGTAGGATGCGCCGGTGAATCTTGTTATTCATTTTTTTAATTATATGTTATCCCAAATTCGAATTACCATCCGTCTTAAACCCAAGAACCGTGGGACTGTAGGCGTTGGTTTTCGTTTCCTAAGGGCTAATAATCTTTTAGTTTTGAATCGAGTCTCTCGACTTGCCCTTCGATGTCGGAACTGGGTGGAAGATGAACCGCCACCTTTTTATGATCTTGACATGTTTATAATTGTATTGGTGATGTGTGAGTGATGTGGCATGCATTCTTGACTTGCCTTTCGATGATCTTGATTTGTTTATATTTGTTCACGTACGGTATGTGTGTATGGGGTGTAATGTTGAGCGTTTTGACTTTGAATAAACATATGGAGAGGTGGTTCGGATTCAATACTATGGTGATAATACCCCACTGTTAGTAGTTGTGGAGTCAATAGGTTGTGCTGATTTGACTTTGGGTGTTTTTAGTGGTGTCAAGTTCTGGTGTTTTTTATGGTAAGATTTTTAGTGGAATGTTTTATGAATTATAATGAAGAATGGTTGAGAATTAGAGAGTTAAAAAGATACGTGGGACAAAAGTTTGAAGCTAAATACGAATGTATAGTCTAAATGGTGCAAAATATTTTATTTATGTAAAACATAAATATTAATGTTGGCGTGGGGTGGGGTTTGACACCCTGTCCCCGACGACGTGGCCAGGGCGTTACTCGGTTACGGTAAGTCTTAGATAGAAAATTGCTTATAGTAAAAGTTAAAAGCTGATTGATGAGTTCCCTAACTGTGTACCGGAGTTCGAAGATGTGAAGTATCATATGGAATTAATTCCTAAAACTCTTGGTGAGTATGATGCAACTGAAAGTAAAGATAGGAAACCTTCCCGAGACGGGTTTCCACAGCCGATTCAACCATTACGTGTTTGTATGTGTCATGCTTGTCGCTAGAGAAAAAATTTATTAACTGTTAATTTGAGTAAAACACAATATAGATGTATTTTTGTTTCTTTACAACTTTTTTTTCTTTCTACGTTCTCCTTTCTTTGGACCTTTTTCATTCTTTATCTTTTAGTTACTTTCTAATTGTTTTTACAAAATCAATGTATAACTAAATATATCTTTTATCGTTAATCAATAGAAATCTAAAAGTTTAATATGATATCTGAAGGCAAAATATTGTAAAATCTGGTTCACGAACCTTTTACGTCCTTTGTTTCTTTTCACTTTGGACTTCCTTTTTCCTAATTAGTTGGCTCGTTACTTTCATTTCAACTTAAAATTACGAGAAGGTGATTAGGTGCAGGTATGTATTCAAGGAGAACTGAAATCGAGTAAAAAACAATAAGGTTACAAACGAAACATTTAAAAGGAGAGGAGAAAAGAATTTATTAATTACCTACTTTCATTCAACCGGACGCACTCGTTTGTTATGCTTAACTTAAACTTCGAGGATGGGATTTCCTTGCTTATAAACGTTGGAACTTATAACGTGTAGAGTAATAATATAACATACATTGTACATTACATAAGTATTACTTCTGCTCTTTCTCAAATTAAGCAGTGGGGTAGGAAGCCTGCATGGCAATGCCGCAAAGGCCTTCTTTAGCCTCAACATCTCTTTGCATCATGATGTACCCCTCTTGACCCCAACTTGTTCCCCATGAGTTCTTCACCAACCAATACTTAGTCCCGTCATCGCTAGTCCCATAACCAACCGCAGTAACACCATGGTCCAGTTCCGTGCCACAGTCTCCTGTAAACACACCGCTGGAGTAGAACTGGAAGTCCGACCCACTAGCATCAATAGCAACTGAGACGGGCTGACTGGCCACAGCTTTTAACAGCGCACTTTCGCTGTTGGCAGGAACATCTTCGTGACCAGTAATTGCTGCGGCATGGTTAGATGCCTCGTTGCTGTTGCAGGTGCCATCAACACCTTTGTACGGGTAGTTGGTCTCCGTAGTGAGGCCTTTATTGTTTACGATAAAATCAAAGGCATTGTCCATAAGACCACCCTCACATCCCTGATCTACACCGCTAGTGTCACAGTCCACGAGCTCTTGTTCAGATAGAGACACCAGTTTACCTGTTTTCAGTTGGGTTATTCCTTCCATAGCTGCCACAGCCGAAAACGCCCAGCAACACCCTACGTATCATCATGAATATTGATGTCAGAAGCATGAAATGTGGTTCTGTTAATAACAACCTCACGATCCTAGTACTTGGACCATGTCAGATTTGTAAAAATTCCCAAAATAATTTCAGCTTACCACATTGGCCTTGGTCTTTAATAGGCGTCACTGCACCTTTCTTTCTCCAATCCATCGATGATGGAACCGCTGTAACATTTTCATACCTGAAAGCAGAGGTTGAAGGGGAGCATTCGTGTGCCTTGAATCTGTTCCTAGCTGTTCTGAACTCTTCATTGGTAAGGTCCGCAAACTCGTTGACTGCTAGTTTGTAACCTTTGTTCATCGCATTGTTGAATGACTGTATGTACTGGACGTTGTCATGGAAAATCTTTGAACGTCGTTCCTTCTCAGCAGCATCCTTGTATGTGCGTCCATAACGAGCCATCCATTGCTCGTGGCTTTCATAGCTGGAGTTTTCGGAGAGCAGGCGCGACGCAGCATGTGAAAGCAAAGAAGCCGAGAAGAGGAGCAAAAGCAAACAAGCCAGGGAAGTGCGGTTTCTGGATGACATAGTGCAGCTAGTAGTTATAGAGAGAGCTTAAAGAAACGAGTTGGATTGAACTCTAGTATACCCTGGGCTTGGCTTTAAGGGCTTGGTCCTTTTTTGTAAATAAAACTGAAGTGCGTGAAAGACAAGATGGCCTTATTTTGAAATATAAATTAATTAATGTGAGCTAGTAACGTACTCTGTATGTTGTTTAGAATGATGATTAGTTTCTAATCAATCTAAGCAACTTTGGTTTTTCTAATTTGGACCGTATTGCTCTATTTTAAATATGTTATGTTGTGCACTCTTTTGTATTATTCACATGTACATAGAATCTATGTAACCTTAAAAAATATACTCTTGACATTGTTTCTTGCATTTATAAGTTGTTTCCTCTAAATAAAAGTTTAGTATGGTTTATACGCATTTGTTCGTTTTAACCTTGTACTATTAATTCTTGGACTTCGTATATTTTAAGTTAGCTTCGCATGTCTTCTAAGATGCTAAATTCTTAAATGTTGAGAAAAGAAAAACTCTTAAAGAAAAACATAAGTAGGCATTCATCCTTAGCAACCGGAAAAACTACGCTCGATTTCGATCCACTCGCAGGAGAAGATCTTGATATGTTCGTTTTCGCTAATGAGCCAACGAAACACGTAGCAACATACTTCACACGTAGTATACAACTACAATTCGATTAGGGTTTGGAATCTTAAAGTTGAAAAAGTGGATATCTACATATATAATTCGTACGTACAACTGGGGTGCTGTTTTTCACCTCTGAGAAAACGTAATCGAGCCTATGACCAAGGTTCAACTTACGAAATTCAGCCAAGAGGCTCTTTGTGGGCGCTTGTTGGGTCCTTGATCCATAAGGTCAAGAAAATTTAAAGGAAATTTGAAGGACTTTTAGTCGAAACGCCCTCCTTGACTATAAAGTGTCGCCCATGTCCATGCTTACAGGTACAGAAAAACGTGTTAGATGTTAATTTCCTCATAAACCCCACTTTACCTAGCATATTGTTACATTTTTATAGCTGGTTGTTCGGCACCGGTTTTAATACCCCTAATGTTAAACTAGAAAACTCATTAGATTAATTGTAATGGTTTGTTTTTTTTAACTCCCACATCATAAAACGCCTATCACATCACTAAATCGCTTTGTTTTAAAATATTTAACTCACCCCGTATTGGTTTCACTGGTTTTAATCACACTCCAATCGTTTTTGAATCATTACTTTTTTATTAAAATCTTATATAAATCTTATTATTATTTTAAATTAATTTAGACAAATAAAATGTAAAACTCCATTAATTTTAAAAAAAATATATATACAATTGAATTTAAAATCCTAAAAATGCACCATAAAAATTAAATTAAAACAAAAAGCAAAAAAAATGGAACACCTAAAAAGGCTTAAAAACCACTACCCTTCTTCGTCATTGTCCTCCCCCATTTCGCGTAGGATGCGCCGGCGAATCTTGTTATTCATTTTTTTAGTTATATGTTATCCCAAATTCGATATACCATCCGTGTTAAACCCAAGAACCCGTGGGACTGTAGGCGTTGGTTTTCGTTTCCTAAGGGCTAATAATCTTTTAGTTTTGAATCGAGTCTCTCGACTTGCCCTTCGATGTCGGAACTGGGTGGAAGATGAACCGCCACCTTTTTATGATCTTGACATGTTTATAATTGTATTGGTGATGTGTGAGTGATGTGGCATGCATTCTTGACTTGCCTTTCGATGATCTTGATTTGTTTATATTTGTTCAAGTACAGTATGTGTGTATGGGGTGTAACGTTGAGTCTTTTGACTTTGAATAAACATATGGAGAGGTGGTTCGGATTAATACTATGGTGATAATACCCCACTGTTAGTAGTTGTGGAGTCCATAGGTTGTGCTGATTTGACTTTGGGTGTTTTTAGTGGTGTCAAGTTCTTGTGTTTTTTATGGTAAGATTTTTAGTGGAATGTTTTATGAATTATAATGAAGAATGGTTGAGAATTAGAGAGTTTAAAAGATACGTGGGACAAAAGTTTGAAGCTAAATACGAATGTATAGTCTAAATGGTGCAAAATATTTTATTTATGTAAAACATAAATATTAATGTTGGCGTGGGGTGGGGTTTGACACCCTGTCCCCGACGACGTGGCCAGGGCGTTACTCGGTTACGGTAAGTCTAGATAGAAAATTGCTTATAGTAAAAGTTAAAAGCTGATTGATGATTCCCTAACTGTGTACCGGAGTTCGAAGATGTGAAGTATCATATGGAATTAATTCCTAAAACTCTTGGTGAGTATGATGCAACTGAAAGTAAAGATAGGAAACCTTCCCGAGACGGGTTTCCACAGCCGATTCAACCATTACGTGTTTGTATGTGTCATGCTTGTCACTAGAGAAAAAATGTATTAACTGTTAATTTGAGTAAAACACAATATAGATGTATTTTTGTTTCTTTACAACTTTTTTTTCTTTCTACGTTCTCCTTTCTTTGGACCTTTTTCATTCTTTATCTTTTAGTTACTTTCTAATTGTTTTTACAAAATCAATGTATAATTAAATTTATCTTTTATCATTAATCAATAGAAATCAAAAAGTTTAATATGATATCTGAAGGCAAAATATTGAAAATCTGGTTCACGAACCTTTTACGTCCTTTGTTTCTTTTCACTTTGGATTTCCTTTTTCCTAATTAGTTGGCTTGTTACTTTCTTTCAACTTAAAATTACGAGAACGTGATTACGTGCAGGTATATAATCAAGGAGAACTGAAATCGAATAAAAAACAATAAGGTTACAAATGAAACATTTAAAAGGAGAGGAGAAAAGAATTTATTAATTACCTATTTTACCTTATCCTTATTCATGCTTAGTTGTGAATATTAAACCGGACACACTCGTTTGTTATGCTTAACTTAAACTTCGAGGATGGGATTTCCTTGCTTATAAACCTTGGAACTTATAACGTGTAGTTTCCTTTTCAATTCCTTGTATAATTAAGAGTACATAATATACATACATTGTACATTACATAAGTATTACTTCTGCTCTTTCTCAAATTAAGCAGTGGGGTAGGAAGCCTGCATGGCAATGCCGCAAAGGCCTTCTTTAGCCTCAACATCTCTTTGCATCATGATGTACCTCTCTTGACCCCAACTTGTTCCCCATGAGTTCTTCACCAACCAATACTTAGTCCCGTCATCGCTAGTCCCATAACCAACCGCAGTAACACCATGGTCCAGTTCCGTGCCACAGTCTCCTGTAAACACACCGCTGGAGTAGAACTGGAAGTCCGACCCACTAGCATCAATAGCAACTGAGACGGGCTGACTGGCCACAGCTTTTAACAGTGCACTTTCGCTGTTGGCAGGAACATCTCCGTGACCAGTAATTGCTGCGGTATGGTTAGATGCCTCGTTGCTGTTGCAGGTGCCATCAACACCTTTGTACGGGTAGTTGGTCTCCGTAGTGAGGCCTTTATTGTTTACGATAAAATCAAAGGCATTGTCCATAAGACCACCCTCACATCCCTGATCTACACCGCTAGTGTCACAGTCCACGAGCTCTTGTTCAGATAGAGACACCAGTTTACCTGTTTTCAGTTGGGTTATTCCTTCCATAGCTGCCACAGCCGAAAACGCCCAGCAACACCCTACGTATCATCATGAATATTGATGTCAGAAGCATGAAATGTGGTTCTGTTAATAACAACCTCACGATCCTAGTACTTGGACCATGTCAGATTTGTAAAAATTCCCGAAATAATTTCAGCTTACCACATTGGCCTTGGTCTTTAATAGGCGTCACTGCACCTTTCTTTCTCCAATCCATGGATGATGGAACCGCTGTAACATTTTCATATCTTAAAGCAGAGGTTGAAGGGGGGCATTCGTGTGCCTTGAATCTGTTCCTAGCTGTTCTGAACTCTTCATTGGTAAGGTCCGCAAACTCGTTGACTGCTAGTTTGTAACCTTTGTTCATCGCATTGTTGAATGACTGTATGTAATGGACGTTGTCATGGAAAATCTTTGAACGTCGTTCCTTCTCAGCAGCATCCTTGTATGTGCGTCCATAACGAGCCATCCATTGCTCGTGGCTTTCATAGCTGGATTTTCGGAGAGCAGGCGCGACGCAGCATGTGAAAGCAAAGAAGCCGAGAAGAGGAGCAAAAGCAAACAAGCCAGGGAAGTGCGGTTTCTGGATGACATAGTGCAGCTAGTAGTTATTAGAGAGAGCTTAAAGAAACGAGTTGGATTGAACTCTAGTATACCCTGGGCTTGGCTTTATAGGGCTTGGTCCTTTTTTGTAAATAAAACTGAAGTGCATGAAAGACAAGATGGCCTTATTTTGAAATATAAATTAATTAATGTGAGCTAGTAACGTACTCTGTATGTTGTTTAGAATGATGATTAGTTTCTAATCAATCTAAGCAACTTTGGTTTTTCTAATTTGAACCGTATTGCTCTGTTTTAAATATGTTGTGTTGTGCACTCTTTTGTTTTATTCACATGTACATTGAATCTATGTAACCTTAAAAAATATACTCTTGACATTGTTTCTTGCATTTATAAGTTGTTTCCTCTAAATCAAAGTTAAGTATGGTTTATACGCATTTGTTCGTTGTAACCTTGTACTATTAATTCTTGACTTCGTATATTTTAAGTTAGCTTCGCATGTCTTCTAAGATGCTGAATTCTTAAATGTTGAGAAAAGAAAAACTCTTAAAGAAAAACATAAGTAGGCATTCATCCTTAGCAACCTGAAAAACTACGCTCGATTTCGTTCCACTTACAGGAGAAGATGTTGATATGTTCGTTTTCGCTAATGAGCCAACGAAACACGTAGCAACGTACTTCACACGTAGTATACAACTACAATTCGATTAGGGTTTGGAATCTTAAAGTTGAAAAAGTGGATATCCAACGTTTATAATTCGTACGTACAACTGGGGTGCTGTTTTTCACCTCTGAGAAAACGTAATCGAGCCTATGACCAAGGTTCAACTTATTAAATTCTGCCAAGAGGCTCTTTGTGGGCGCTTGTTGGGTCCTTGATCCATAAGGTCTAGAAAATTTAAAGGAAATTTGAAGGACTTATAGTCGAAACACCCTCCTTGACTATAAAGTGTCGCCCATGTCCATGCTTACAGGTACCGAAAAACGTGTTAGATGTTAATTTCCTCATAAACGCCACTTTACCTAGCATATTGTTACATTTTTATAGCTAGTTGTTCGGCACCGGTTTTAATACCCCTAATGTTAAACTAGAAAACTCATTAGATTAAGTGTAATGGTTTGTTTTCTTTAACTCCCACATCATAAAACGCCTATCACCTCACTAAATCGCTTTGTTTTAAAATATTTAACTGCACCCCGTATTGGTTTCACTGGTTTTAATCACACCCCAATCGTTTTTGAATCATTACTTTTTTATTAAAATCTTATATAAATCTTATTATTGTTTTAAATTAATTTAGACAAATAAAATGTAAAAACTCCATTAATTTTTTTTAAAAATATATACAATTGAATTTAAAATCCTAAAAATGCACCATAAAAAATAAATTACAAACAAAAAGAAAAAAAATCGAACACCTAAAAAGGCTTAAAAACCACTACCATTCTTCGTCATTGTCCTACCCTATTTCTTGTAGGATGCGCCGGCGAATCTTGTTATTCATTTTTTTAATTATATGTTATCCCATATTCGAATAACCATCCGTGTTAAACCCAAGAACCGTGTCACACCCCGACCCGCAGCGGAAATAAGAGTCGGGGCATAATTGGGTTATCACCAAAGCACATGACATTTACTATTATGTTTCATAATTAATAAAGTCAAAGTTACATTTTCAAACATCCAAACATGTTCATTCAATACAAAGGAAATAAACAAACATAACAATCCCAATACTAAATCGTTTTATTCTTCTAATCCAGGTCCTATGTGTTGCTAGCTGCTGCTGGTTCACCTGTATCATGTGTAAAATGGGAGTTTTTGGGTCAACATAAGTTGGCGAGTGAACCTTATTAGATAAACATTTGATAATGATTTTATGGTTAGTTTATCAATGAAATATTGTGCATAATCATAAAAGAGCAAATGGAGGTAATCAAGCATTGGCAAATAGCAGTTACAGTTATAACATACAACAACACTTGATAGCATACATGAACATACCAATATCATATGATAACTAACATAAATGAACTGTGCGATCAAGGCTCAATCAAACGGAGCCGATCGTATTGCATGAACTGGAAATGTAAATTGGACTGTGCGATCAAGGCTCAATCAGACGGAGCCGATCGTATTGCATGAACTGGAAATGTAAATTGGACTGTGCGATCAAGGCTCAATCAGACGGAGCCGATCGTATTGCATGAACTGGAAATGTAAATTGAACTGTGCGATCAAGGCTCAATCAAACGGAGCCGATCGTTGCGGGCACGCCAAGTTCAACCGCATAATAAAATGGGGAACAAGCTCAAACCTCATAAATGGGGAGCTGCGGCCTCGGCAATTGCATGTACTGTAATAATAATTTGCATCCAATAATAACTACTTAACAGCAACAAACTAAATACACATGTCATGATATGATGTATGCACAATAGTTTCGTTATAATATGTATATAAACAAAGACACATGATACACCCCAAAATCGTGATTAAAACGGGGAATTTGAAAGGTTCACTCACATTGGGTGCGTTGAATTGGAGATGGTGAGATGCGCACGATTTAGATGAGCGAGTCGACGAGGAATACTAACCTAAATAATAATGGAAAAATATATTAAATGGATGGATGTTATTAAGGATTTTAATGAAATTTTTAGATATATTTTTGTGAGTTTATGGCTATTTTCTATCTTTAAAAATGTTATTTTTACGTATTTTTAATTGATTTTTAAATTAAATTAAATAAATAAATATATAAAAAAAATATTATTTTTTTATGTTGACCGTTGACCGGTTCGGTCAGCGGATAATTCTGCGCCGGGTGGGATTCGAACCGGCGACCTTCCGTTCGCGTGCACGTAGCTCTACCAACTGAGCTACGTGTCTAACCCGTTATAAACTCGTTTCCAATTATATTTATATACTTATTTGAATTAATCGAATATTCCTTTATTTGCAAAAACGTTTATATTCAATTTGACCGGTGCTCGTGACGAGATTCGAATGCGCGACGTGAAGTTCATGATGCACACAGTCCACCGCTGGACTGTGTGTCTAACCCGGTTATATTCTTGGTTTTTATTATACTTAACAACTATCCGTTTTAACCCGGTTTAGTTCATGATCAAAAAGGCATGTTATTACACAAGGCGTGCGCGTAGCAAGGATCGAACCCGGGACGTGTGGTGTGAAATTTGCACACAGTCCACCGCTGAACTGTGTGTCTAACCCGTTTAAAATACCGTTTTTAATTAAACTTATGTTCTGTTATAACTTCATCTTCTTCACTGATTTACACAGACAACATAATTCGACTGGTTATGATTGATTTGTGATTTACAAAGTTCTCCGACATTAACAGTAATTCAAAAATAAAGAATGGAGGAGTTTAAGGAACAGAATATACCGCTTGATGTTATTCACAGAAATCCGACGGAGATTCGTCGGTACTGGAGATGAACTCCGGCTGTTGAACCAATTAACAGCGTTGATCGATTATTCATAAAGTTGAGTCACTTAAACAAGGTTTAAAAGAAGTTTAGGATATCATACCAGTTCACAGTGTGATTCCGGCAGTCTCAGAGATTTTCCGGCGAAGGTAAGATTTTTGATAAACGTTGACTAGGATCGATTCTGATGATGGAGTTGTGTTAGAGACTGACTAATCACATATTTTAAACAGGAAGAGTCGGAGGAATTACCGTGAGAATGTGAGTCCCGGTTTTCCGGTGACTTGCAGAAATTTTCCGGCGAACTGATTCAGAAGATCTTATGGTTCAAAAATGCGACGAAAATGAAATTGAATAATGATATGCTAGTTCTGAATTGCGAGATTGATCTGAAGCTTGAGTTAAATCAAAGCTTTGATGAATTTTCGGTTTTAAAAGCCGAAATGATAAGACTTAAAGTTTCAATCAATTTTAACTTGATTAGAAACCGTAATACATCGGTTATAAGCTGGACAAGTGAATTCACAACGATTTGGCGATTGGTTTGTCGATTACCGTTATTCAGATGGCATTAACGGTTAAATTGAGTTTGTGTATAAGTTCCAATTGTTTTCCTAGTGTTAACAGAAAACACATTGTGGCGGAGTGGTTTAGGGAATGGATGTTAAGTCGTTGAAAGACTTGGCTGACCCGGGTTCGAGTCCCGGCAGCTTCACATATTTTTTATTTGTTTTATTTTAACTTTTTATCAAATATGATTTTTATAGTTTAGTTTATTTATTGATTATGTAACGTTTTAACTCAAAATAATCATAAATAATTAACGCAACTTTTATAACTTGGTACAAGATTACAAAACGGAGCGGGTTTTGGAGACCCGATTTTTACGAATGTTACAGTATCCCCTACTTTTAAGAATTTCGTCCCGAAATTTAAATAGTTGAAGTAGTAGGAAAAAGATGCGGGTATTTTTCACGCATTGAGTCTTCACGTTCCCAAGTAAACTCAGGTCCCCGTTTCGACTCCTAGCGTACCCTAACAATAGGAATGCGACTTCGTCGAAGACGCTTTTCTCCGTAGTCCATGATCTCCACTGGTCTTTCAATAAAATGCATGGATTCATCAATCTGAATATCTTCCAACGGAATATGGAGATTCTCATCAGCGAGGCACTTCTTCAAGTTCGACACGTGAAATGTGAGATGAATCCTGTCGAGTTCTTCCGGTAGGTCAAGCTTGTATGCTACAGGACCTACTCTTTCGAGTATCTTGAAAGGTCCTACGTAACATGGTGCTAGCTTTCCCTTTTGACCAAAACGAACTACTCTCTTCCACGGTGATACTTTTAAAAGCACATGATCACCAATGCAAACTCTAAGGGCTTCCGTCGTTTATCTGCATAACTCTTTTGACGACTTTGAGCTGCTAAAAGATTGTTTCGGATTTAATGAATCTTGTCTGTGGTTTCCTGGATCAATTCTGGACCAGTAATTTGTGCTTCCCCGATTTCGTGCCAACAAACAGGAGATCGGCACTTTCGACCATATAAAGCTTCAAAAGGTGCCATGCCGATGCTCGAATGGTAGCTGTTGTTGTACGAAAATTCAACTAACGGTAGGTGGGCGTCCCAATTTCCCTTGAAGTCTATGACACATGCTCTAAGCATATCCTCAAGAGTTTGAATGGTGCGCTCAGACTGTCCATCAGTTTGAGGATGATAGGCGGTACTGAGATCTAATCGGGTGCCCATAGCGGATTGTACTGCTTGCCATGTTCGTGAGGTGAAACAACCATCACGATCAGAAATAATACTTAATGGTACCCCATGTCGGCTTACGATTTCGTTGATATAAATTCGAGCAAGCTTTTCGTTCTTGAAATCTTCTCGTATAGGAATAAAGTGAGCTGATTTTGTAAGTCGGTCTATAATCACCCATATAGTGTCATACCCACCAGAAGTGCGAGGTAACCCGGTAATGAAATCCATGGTTATATTTTCCCACTTCCATACAGGTATTTCCGGTTGGACTAGAAGTCCTGAGGGTCTTTGGTGTTCAGCCTTTACCTTAGAACATGTGAGACACTTGGAAACAAAAACGGCAATATCTTTCTTCATTCCAGGCCACCAATAGGTGTACCGTAGGTCTTGATACATCTTATCGGCTCCTGGGTGTATAGAATATCGCGTTTTGTGAGCTTCATTCATGAGAGTTTCCCGAAGATTGTTGTGGTTAGGAATCCAGATACGATCTAGGTAATACAGAATACCATCTGACTTAGTTTCAAGTTTTAGCTCGGCTCCACAGGACATCTCTTTTCTTACATCTTCTTCTGTTATTGAAACATGTTGAGCTTCTCGAATTTGATCTTTAATATCGGTTATGATTTGCGAACATAGAAGATGAATGGAGTTCGTGTAACCCTTTCGACTAAGTGCATCAGCCACCACATTTGCTTTACCAGGGTGGTATCTAATTTCACAGTCGTAATCATTTAGGAGTTCGACCCATCTTCGTTGCCTCATATTTAACTCTTTTTTATTAAAGATATGTTGAAGACTCTTGTGGTCAGTGTATATTTCACACTTAGTACCATAGAGATAATGTCTCCATATCTTAAGAGCGAATACAACGGCTCCAAGTTCTAGGTCATGAGTGGTGTAGTTCTTTTCATGTGTCTTGAGTTGCCTCGAGGCATAAGCTATGACTTTTCCTCTTTGCATGAGAACGCAGCCTAATCCTTGCCCTGACGCGTCGCAATAGACTACAAAATCATCACAACCTTCAGGAAGAGTGAGGATTGGTGCATCACAAAGTTTTTGTTTAAGAGTTTGAAAAGCTTCCTCTTGCTTGGGTCCCCATACGAATGGTTTTCCCTTATGGGTTAAGGCCGTGAGTGGCACAGCAATGCGAGAGAAGTTTGAAATGAACCGACGATAATAGCCAGCTAATCCAAGAAAAGACCTTACTTCAGTTGGTGTACGTGGAGCTTGCCATTCTTGAACTGCTTTGATCTTTGAAGGGTCAACATGTATTCCTTTGTCATTGACTACATGCCCAAGAAATTGCACCTCTTTTAACCAGAATTCACATTTAGAGAACTTGGCATAAAGCTTTTCCTTTTCTAGAAGTGCAAGAACAAGTCGAAGATGACGCTCATGATCAGCTTTAGATTTTGAATAGATAAGAATATCGTCGATGAAAACTATAACAAATCGATCGAGGTAAGGTTTGCAGACCCTGTTCATTAGGTCCATGAAAAAAGCTGGTGCGTTGGTTAATCCAAACGGCATAACCATGAATTCATAGTGGCCATAACGAGTTCGAAAAGCAGTCTTAGGGACGTCTTCCTCATGCACTCTAAGCTGATGATAGCCAGATCGAAGATCGATTTTCGAAAAGCAGCTGGCACCTTGTAGTTGGTCAAGAAGATCATCAATGCGAGGTAAAGGATAGCGGTTTTTGATGGTTAACTTGTTGAGCTCTCTGTAGTCGATACATACGAAAAGATCCATCTTTCTTCTTTACAAAAAGGACAGGTGCACCCCAAGGCGATGAGCTGGGACGTATGAATCCCTTGTCAGTCAACTCTTGCAATTGACTGGCTAGCTCCTGCATTTTAGAGGGGGCTAACCTATATGGAGATTTTGCAACTGGTGTAGCACCAGGTATAAGATCAATACGGAATTCGACATCTCTGATTGGAGGAAGTCCTGAAATGTCGTCAGGAAAAACTTGTGGAAAATCTTTTACTATAGGAATATCTTCAAGTTTCTTCTCTGTGGTCCCCTTCTTGATGATATGGGCTAAAAACGCGACATAATTCTTGCGAAGGTATTTTTGAGCTTGAAGACAAGACATTAAGTTGAGCCCCTTCGACGAGGTTTCTCCAATGATTCGAAGAGTCTGACCGTTTGAAAGAGGAATACGAATAAATTTTTCACGACATACAACTTCCGCATGATGTTGACTGAGCCAATCCATACCGATTATGATGTCGAAACTTCCCAGCTTCATAGGAATAAGGTCGACTGAGAAATCGTGGTCGTTTAAGGTGAGTGTACAGTTGCGTAAAATAGAGTCTAATGAAACTGGTTTTCCGTCCGCAACTTCCACCGTTATGGATTTCGCGAGCTTATCCCGATTTTTACTTAAGATAGGTTCAAATTCTAATGACACGAAACTTCTATCCGCACCAGTATCAAATAACATAGAGGCATATCTACCATTTATAAGAAACGTACCGTTGACCACATTGCCGTCAGCTCTGGCCTGGTTCGCGTTAATATTGAAAGCTCTTCCTCTAGCAGGTGGAGGAGCTTGGTTTGCTTGATTCACAGGGTTGGCTTGAGCCTGAGCATGAATAATAATAACCAGCCTTGGGCATGTGTTTCTGAAATGACTTGGGTCGCCGCAATTAAAACAAGCCCGCATAGGTTGGCCCATAGGGTAATTGGGTTGATAGTATGTTTGGGCTAAATGTTGGGTGGGTGGAAATGGTAGTTATTGTTGTGCTTGACCCATTAACTGTTGGTGGGTTTGGGTTAAAGGTTGGTGGCGGTTTGTTCGTTGAGACGTGCGGCAGTTTTGAATAGTATGTCCTACGCGACCGCAGCCGGTGCAGTATTGGCAAGGATGCTCAGGGGAGTGGTGATACTGACAACGGTTACATTTTGGTAATGGGCCTGTGTAGGGTCTTCTGTATGGCGCGGGTGAAGGAGTGACTTGAGTGATGGGTGCAGCAGGAATAGGGGTGTTGATTTGGGTGACTGCAAAATTCCTGGTGTTACGCTTCCTCTTGTTAGCAAACTTAGAGGAAGGATTGTGGTGGTTTGAGGTTTGTCCCTCAACAGGGGCTTTCTTCTTTTCTTCTTTGAACTTCCCATTGCGAATTCGGTTTTCGGTCAGTTCAGTTGCCAACTCCATGGCAGCTTCTAGTGTTACCGGTGAAACGCTGAGAACCGAATCTTGGATTTTCGAGGGAAGTCCTCGAATATAATGTTCAATCAGGCGATAGGTTGGAGTAAATAAGTTTGGAACCATTTGGTTCAACTCCAAAAACCTCTTGTTGTAAGTAGAGTGATCACCCTCCTTTTGCCTTAGAGTATGAAATTCATCCTCCAATTTCTTAATTTCACTTCTAGGACAGAAACGCCTAGTCATGATTTCCCTTAACTCCTCCCAAGTTAAGGCCATCGCATCTTCAGTTCCCCTTTTTCCTTTCTCAGTATTCCACCAAGTGAGAGCTACACCAAGTAGTCTCCCGGTGGCGTAACGAACCTTGCGATCCTCAGGACAATCGCAGTTTAAGAAAACGTTTTCCATCTCCTCGAACCAATGTAGGAGAGCAGTGACTCCCTCAGTCCCTTCGAATTTTGGAGGATCACAGGACTTAAAATGTTTGTAAAAGCACTTGATGGTAGGAGGGTTGTCGATGTTCTGGTCCTGTTGTTGAGGAGGGTTAGTAGGATTTGTAGCAAGGGCTTGTTGTACTTGTACCACGATGTCAGGCAATATCGTGGCCATTTGTTGCGCGATATGAGTGGCCAAACGTTCCTGAGACTTTCCCGATTTCTTACCCCTTCGATGCTGTCTAGACGACATCTACAGGATCATAAAATGAGAAGATTGTGAGTTTATGGTGTCTTTTTAGGTGTCATGTGTCTTTAAGAAAATGAAAATAACATAAATATCAATAATGCAACTACATCCATAGGATGTCTTGGGTTCGCTCATGTTGGGCCTCAAATGTCCCCCATACCTTCACCTACATAGTCATGTGGGCCCCCATGGCTATTGGCTTAGTAGGGTTCACATTAGTATTTGCAATTTAACACTCGCATCCCCCGAATGCAAACCACAAAATATGTTCATGAGATGTTTGGTCGGAACGTGTCCAGGTGTAGACACAATGACAACTCAAAGTGGGATTAGCTCACACGACGTTTGGTATAGCATGCTTTGGCCTAATAGGTACTTCGTACTCTCATTGTTAGTCCCCAGGTAGGCAAACTGGTCCTTTATTTTGGATTTATACGAATGCCAGCCTAGACAGGACGTTCCGACTACCGGTACTAGTACCCTTCCAGTTACTACATGCCCATCATGTGAACTCACTTTGATGAGATTTGAAAACACGAAAATCATTGTAAAATCAATCATGATGTGGTGTGTGCTTTCATGGATGTGATATGTTATGATCATACGATTTCATGATAGGCATTATTTGATAATACATAGTTATGAACATGCTTGTACAATATCAAATGTAACATTTAACATAAAACATATAAACATCATGAAATTTAGCATATAACACACAAAAATTCTTATAAGTTTCTAATCGACTATAGTATAGGCTCTAAGGGTCTAATACCCTATCCTATATCCCTATAGTCATGGCTCTGATACCAATCTGTCACACCCCGACCCGCAGCGGAAATAAGAGTCGGGGCATAATTGGGTTATCACCAAAGCACATGACATTTACTTTTATGTTTCATAATTAATAAAGTCAAAGTTACATTTTCAAACATCCAAACATGTTCATTCAATACAAAGGAAATAAACAAACATAACAATCCCAATACTAAATCATTTTATTCTTCTAATCCAGGTCCTATGTGTTCCTAGCTGCTGCTGGTTCACCTGTATCATGTGTAAAATGGGAGTTTTTGGGTCAACATAAGTTGGCGAGTGAACCTTATTAGATAAACATTTGATAATGATTTTATGGTTAGTTTATCAATGAAATATTGTGCATAATCATAAAAGAGCAAATGTAGGTAATCAAGCATTGGCAAATAGCAGTTACAATTATAACATACAACAACACTTGATAGCATACATGAACATACCAATATCATACGATAACTAACATAAATGAACTGTGCGATCAAGGCTCAATCAAACGGAGCCGATCGTATTGCATGAACTGGAAATGTAAATTGGACTGTGCGATCAAGGCTCAATCAAACGGAGCCGATCGTATTGCATGAACTGGAAATGTAAATTGAACTGTGCGATCAAGGCTCAATCAAACGGAGCCGATCGTATTGCATGAACTGGAAATGTAAATTGAACTGTGCGATCAAGGCTCAATCAAACGGAGCCGATCGTTGCGGGCACGCCAAGTTCAACCGCATAATAAAATGGGGAACAAGCTCAAACCTCATAAATGGGGAGCTGCGGCCTCGGCAATTGCATGTACTGTAATAATAATTTGCATCCAATAATAACTACTTAACAGCAACAAACTAAATACACATGTCATGATATGATGTATGCACAATAGTTTCGTTATAATATGTATATAAACAAAGACACATGATACACCCCAAAATCGTGATTAAAACGGGGAATTTGAAAGGTTCACTCACATTGGGTGCGTTGAATTGGAGATGGTGAGATGCGCACGATTTAGATGAGCGAGTCGACGAGGAATACTAACCTAAATAATAATGGAAAAATATATTAAATGGATGGATGTTATTAAGGATTTTAATGAAATTTTTAGATATATTTTTGTGAGTTTATGGCTATTTTCTATCTTTAAAAATGTTATTTTTACGTATTTTTAATTGATTTTTAAATTAAATTAAATAAATAAATATATAAAAAAAAATATTATTTTTTTATGTTGACCGTTGACCGGTTCGGTCAGCGGATAATTCTGCGCCGGGTGGGATTCGAACCGGCGACCTTCCGTTCGCGTGCACGTAGCTCTACCAACTGAGCTACGTGTCTAACCCGTTATAAACTCGTTTCCAATTATATTTATATACTTATTTGAATTAATCGAATATTCCTTTATTTGCAAAAACGTTTATATTCAATTTGACCGGTGCTCGTGACGAGATTCGAATGCGCGACGTGAAGTTCATGATGCACACAGTCCACCGCTGGACTGTGTGTCTAACCCGGTTATATTCTTGGTTTTTATTATACTTAACAACTATCCGTTTTAACCCGGTTTAGTTCATGATCAAAAAGGCATGTTATTACACAAGGCGTGCGCGTAGCAAGGATCGAACCCGGGACGTGTGTGTGAAATTTGCACACAGTCCACCGCTGGACTGTGTGTCTAACCCGTTTAAAATACCGTTTTTAATTAAACTTATGTTCTGTTATAACTTCATCTTCTTCACCGATTTACACAGACAACATAATTCGACTGGTTATGATTGATTTGTGATTTACAAAGTTCTCCGACATTAACAGTAATTCAAAAATAAAGAATGGAGAGAGTTTAAGGAACAGAATATACCGCTTGATGTTATTCACAGAAATCCGGCGGAGATTCGTCAGTACTGGAGATGAACTCCGGCTGTTGAACCAATTAACAGCGTTGATCGATTATTCATAAAGTTGAGTCACTTAAACAAGGTTTAAAAGAAGTTTAGGATATCATACCAGTTCACAGTGTGATTCCGGCAGTCTCAGAGATTTTCCGGCGAAGGTAAGATTTTTGATAAACGTTGACTAGGATCGATTCTGATGATGGAGTTGTGTTAGAGACTGACTAATCACATATTTTAAACAGGAAGAGTCGGAGGAATTACCGTGAGAATGTGAGTCCCGGTTTTCCGGTGACTTGCAGAATTTTCCGGCGAACTGATTCAGAAGATCTTATGGTTCAAAAATGCGACGAAAATGAAATTGAATAATGATATGCTAGTTCTGAATTGCGAGATTGATCTGAAGCTTGAGTTAATCAGAGCTGTGATGAATTTTCGGTTTTAAAAGCCGAAATGATAAGACTTAAAGTTTCAATCAATTTTAACTTGATTAGAAACCGTAATACATCGGTTATAAGCTGGACAAGTGAATTCACAATGATTTGGCGATTGGTTTGCCGATTACCGTTATTCAGATGGCATCAACGGTTAAATTGAGTTTGTGTATAAGTTCCAATTGTTTTCCTAGTGTTAACAGAAAACACATTGTGGCGGAGTGGTTTAGGGAATGGATGTTAAGTCGTTGAAAGACTTGGCTGACCCGGGTTCGAGTCCCGGCAGCTTCACATATTTTTTATTTGTTTTATTTTAACTTTTTATCAAATATGATTTTTATAGTTTAGTTTATTTATTGATTATATAACGTTTTAACTCAAAATAATCATAAATAATTAACGCAACTTTTATAACTTGGTACAAGATTACAAAACGGAGCGGGTTTTGGAGACCCGATTTTTACGAATGTTACAGTATCCCCTACTTTTAAGAATTTCGTCCCGAAATTTAAATAGTTGAAGTAGTAGGAAAAAGATGCGGGTATTTTTCACGCATTGAGTCTTCACGTTCCCAAGTAAACTCAGGTCCCCGTTTCGACTCCCAGCGTACCCTAACAATAGGAATGCGACTTCGTCGAAGACGCTTTTCTCCGTAGTCCATGATCTCCACTGGTCTTTCAATAAAATGCATGGATTCATCAATCTGAATATCTTCCAGCGGAATATGGAGATTCTCATCAGCGAGGCACTTCTTCAAGTTCGACACGTGAAATGTGAGATGAATCCTGTCGAGTTCTTCCGGTAGGTCAAGCTTGTATGCTACAGGACCTACTCTTTCGAGTATCTTGAAAGGTCCTACGTAACATGGTGCTAGCTTTCCCTTTTGACCAAAACGAACTACTCCCTTCCACGGTGATACTTTTAAAAGCACATGATCACCAATGCTAAACTCTAAGGGCTTCCGTCGTTTATCTGCATAACTCTTTTGACGACTTTGAGCTGCTAAAAGATTGTTTCGGATTTAATGAATCTTGTCTGTGGTTTCCTGGATCAATTCTGGACCAGTAATTTGTGCTTCCCCGATTTCGTGCCAACAAACAGGAGATCGGCACTTTCGACCATATAAAGCTTCAAAAGGTGCCATGCCGATGCTCGAATGGTAGCTGTTGTTGTACGAAAATTCAACTAACGGTAGGTGGGCGTCCCAATTTCCCTTGAAGTCTATGACACATGCTCTAAGCATATCCTCAAGAGTTTGAATGGTGCGCTCAGACTGTCCATCAGTTTGAGGATGATAGGCGGTACTGAGATCTAATCGGGTGCCCATAGCGGATTGTACTGCTTGCCATGTTCGTGAGGTGAAACGACCATCACGATCAGAAATAATACTTAATGGTACCCCATGTCGGCTTACGATTTCGTTGTTCTTGAAATCTTCTCGTATAGGAATAAAGTGAGCTGATTTTGTAAGTCGGTCTATAATCACCCATATAGTGTTAAACCCAAGAACCGTGGGACTATAGGCGTTGGTTTTCGTTTCCTAAGGGCTAAAAATCTTTTAGTTTTAAATCGAGTCTCTCGACTTGCCCTTCGATGTCGGAACTGGGTGGAAGATGAACCGCCACCTTTTTATGATCTTGACATGTTTATAATTGTATTGGTGATGTGTGAGTGATGTGGCATGCATTCTTGACTTGCCTTTCGATGATCTTGATTTGTTTATATTTGTTCAAGTACGGTATGTGTGTATGGGGTGTAACGTTGAGTCTTTTGACTTTGAATAAACATATGGAGAGGTGGTTCGGATGAATACTATGGTGATAATACCCCAGTGTTAGTAGCTGTGGAGTCAATAGGTTGTGCTGATTTGACTTTGGGTGTTTTTAGTGGTGTCAAGTTCTTGTGTTTTTTATGGTAAGATTTTTAGTGGAATGTTTTATGAATTATAATGAAGAATGGTTGAGAATTAGAGAGTTTAAAAGATACGCGGGACAAAAGTTTGAAGCTAAATACGAATTTATAGTCTAAATGGTGCAAAATATTTTATTTAAGTAAAACATAAATATTAATGTTGGCGTGGGGTGGGGTTTGACACCTTGTCCCCGACGACGTGGCCTGGGCGTTACTCGGTTACGGTAAGTCTTAGATAGCAAATTGCTTATAATAAAAGTTAAAAGCTGATTGATGAGTTCCCTAACTGTGTACCGGAGTTCGAAGATGTGAAGTATCATATGGAATTAATTCCTAAAACTCTTGGTGAGTATGATGCAACTGAAAGTAAAGATAGGAAACCTTCCCGAGACGGGTTTCCACAGCCGATTCAACCATTACGTGTTTGTATGTGTCATGCTTGTCGCTAGAGAAAAAATTTATTAACTGTTAATTTGGAGTAAAACACAATATAGATGTATTTTTGTTTCTTTACAACTTTTTTTTCTTTCTACGTTCTCCTTTCTTTGGACCTTTTTCATTCTTTATCTTTTAGTTACTTTCTAATTGTTTTTACAAAATCAACATATAATTAAATTTATCTTTTATCGTTGATCAATAGAAATCTAAAAGTTTAATATGATATCCGAAGGCAAAATATTGTAAAATCTGGTTCACGAACCTTTTACATCCTTTGTTTCTTTTCACTTTGGACTTCCTTTTTCCTAATTAGTTGGCTTGTTACTTTCTTTCAACTTAAAATTAAGAGAACGTGATTACGTGCAGGTATATATTCATGGAGAACTGAAATCGAGTAAAAAACAATAAGGTTACAAATGAAACATTTAAAAGGAGAGGAGAAAAGAATTTATTAATTACCTATTTTACCTTATCCTTATTCGTGGTTAGCTGTGAATATTAAACCGGACGCACTCGTTTGTTATGCTTAACTTAAACTTCGAGGATGGGATTTCCTTGCTTATAAACGTTGGAACTTATAACGTGTAGTTTCCTTTTCAATTCCTTGTATAATTAAGAGTACATAATATACATACATTGTACATTACATAAGTATTACTTCTGCTCTTTCTCAAATTAAGCAGTGGGGTAGGAAGCCTGCATGGCAATGCCGCAAAGGCCTTCTTTAGCCTCAACATCTCTTTGCATCATGATGTACCCCTCTTGACCCCAACTTGTTCCCCATGAGTTCTTCACCAACCAATACTTAGTCCCGTCATCGCTAGTCCCATAACCAACCGCAGTAACACCATGGTCCAGTTCCGTGCCACAGTCTCCTGTAAACACACCGCTGGAGGAGCAAAAGCAAACAAGCCAGGGAAGTGCGGTTTCTGGAAGACATAGTGCAGCTAGTAGTTATAAGAGAGAGCTTAAAGAAACGAGTTGGATTGAACTCTAGTATACCCTGGGCTTGGCTTTATAGGGCTTGGTCTTTTTTTGTAAATAAAACTGAAGTGCGTGAAAGACAAGATGGCCTTATTTTGAAATATAAATTAATTAATGTGAGCTAGTAACGTACTCTGTATGTTGTTTATAATGATGATTAGTTTCTAATCAATCTAAGCAACTTTGGTTTTTCCAATTTGGACCGTATTGCTCTATTTTAAATATGTTGTGTTGTGCACTCTTTTGTTTTATTCACATGTACATAGAATCTATGTAACCTTAAAAAATATACTCTTGACATTGTTTCTTGAATTTATAAGTTGTTTCCTCTAAATCAACGTTAAGTATGGTTTATACGCATTTGTTCGTTGTAACCTTGTACTATTAATTCTTGGACTTCGTATATTTTAAGTTAGCTTCGCATGTCTTCTAAGATGCTAAATTCTTAAATGTTGAGAAAAGAAAAACTCTTAAAGAAAAATATAAGTAGGCATTCATCCTTAGCAACCTGAAAAACTACACTCGATTTCGATCCACTTACAGGAGAAGATGTTGATATGTTCGTTTTCGCTAATGAGCCAACGAAACACGTAGCAACGTACTTCACACGTAGTATACAACTACAATTCGATTAGGGTTTGGAATCTTAAAGTTGAAAAAGTGGATATTACATAATATAATTCGTACGTACAACTGGGGTGTTGTTTTTCACCTTATGACCAAGGTTCAACTTACTAAATTCAGCCAAGAGGCTCTTTGTGGGCGCTTGTTGGGTCCTTGATCCATAAGTTCTAGAAAATTTAAAGGAAATTTGAAGGACATATAGTCGAAGCGCCCTCCTTGACTATAAAGTGTCGCCCATGTCCATGCTTACAGGTAGAGAAAAACGTGTTAGATGTTAATTTCCACATCTAGGCCACTTTACCTAGTATATTGTTACATTTTTATAGCTAGTTGTTCGGCACCGGTTTTGATACCCCAAATGTTAAACTAGAAAACTCATTAGATTAAGTGTAATGGTTTGTTTTTTTTAACTCCCACATCATAAAACGCCTATCACATCACTAAATCGCTTTGTTTTAAAATATTTAACTGCACCCGTTATTGATTTCACTTGTTTTAATCACACCGCAATCGTTTTTGAATCATTACTTTTTTTATTGAAATCTTATATAAGTCTTATTATTATTTTAAATTAATTTAGACAAATAAAATGAAAAACTCCTTTAATTTTTTTAAAAAAATATACAATTGAATTTAAAATCCTAAAAATGCACCATAAAAATTAAATTACAAACAAAAAGCAAAAAAATCGAACACATAAAAGGCTTAAAAATACCACTACCCGTCTTCGTCATTGTTCTCCTCCATTTCATGTATGATGTGCCAGCGAATTTTGTTTTTCATTTTTTTTTCAATTATATATTTTCCAAATTAGATATACCATCCGTGTTAAACCCAAGAACCGTGAGGTTGTAGGCGTTCGTTTTCGTTCCCTAAGGGCTAATAATCTTTTATTTTCGAATCGAGAATCTCGACTTGCCCTTCGATGTCGGAAGTGGGTTGAAGAAGAACCGCCACCTTTTTATGATCTTGACGTGTTTATATTTGTATTAGTGATTGGTGAGTGTTGTGGCATGCATTCTTGACTTGCCCTTCGATGATCTTGATTTGTTTATATTTGTTCAAGTACGGAATGTGTGTATCGAGTGTAACGTTGAGTCTTTTGACTTTGAATAAATATATAGAGAGGTGGTTCGGATTCAATACTAGGGTATTAATACCCCACAGCTACTAGTTGTGGAGTGAAGAGGTTGGGCGGATTTTGACTTTGGGTGTTCTTCATGGTGTCCTCTTCTAGTGGGTTTTTTTTTTTTATTTTAAGGTTAAAACTTAAAAATATGGGTATGTTTGAAATCGTTGGATCTAAAAGTAAGAGTAATGGGTAACGGGTCACCTAGAACATGTTAGGAAATTTGAGTGTGTGTGAATGAAGTCTCGAACTTTGTCCTAAATATATGTGGGAACAAAGTGGAAGTTAGTTTATAAGGTAATGTTTTACCTAACTAACATAACCTTGTGTCATGTTTTACCAAAACTCCTACGCGAGTGCACATGGGGGTGCAAAAGTTGAGCTGAAGTACATCCTGCGGTTCCAAGAACCCGGGCCCGCGCGGGGCGGATTTTGCACCGTAACCGATTCTGTTGAATGAGTTTTGAAAACTGATTGATTTGTTATTGATGACCATTAAGTCAGTTTTCAATTCGAAACAGCAGTTTTTTAAGGTTATTATTATCAGTCTATAAACTGATAACTAATGACCATTATTAGGTCATTAAATCGCTGCAATAATGGCCATAATTTGGTTATGGTTCTACAAGTATAAATACAGACCAAGACATATCAGTTGAGACACACCAAAAACACACAACTCTCTTCTTCCTTTCTGCTTTTCTCTGCAACATCTCCGGTTTCTTTTCAGGCGAGTGTTCAAGTCCGGTAGTGTGCTGTTGCTGCTTCGGACCGGCATACCATGGGCACAGAAGACGAATCTGTTTAAGTGAATCGTGTCAAACACAAGCCCGGTTCATTGTTTCTTTTGTTTCTGTCTATAAATTATTTTTTCAGTAGCAATTTTCTAACAAACTTAAACAGATTATTTTTCTAATTCCTACTGTCCTGTTTCATTTCAGAATGCACTCTCAACCCATGACTACTGTTGTTTCTGCCGTCATGACTGCTGCTGTCTCCGCTGTCATGACTTCTTCTGTTGCTGCCACAACGGGCCTGGTTGCACCCTTGCCTAACGTTGTCTCGCATGCCAAGAAACCTAAGAAATTTAACGGTGTGAATTTCAAACAGTGGCAGCAAAAGCTGTTCTTTTTATCTAACCACGCTGAACTTTGCGAGGTTCTTGACTGAATCCAATCCCCATGTTGATGAAGGGGATATGGATGCTCAATCTGTGAGCACAATTCATGCTTGGAATCATTGGGATTTCTTGTCTCGCAACTCATTCTGAATGATTTAGTGGATACACTATACAACGTGTATTGCAAAGCCAAGACTGCCAAAGAATTGTGGGAGTCTTTGGATCGCAAATACAAAATAGAAGATGCAGGCACTAATTAATTCGTGGTAGCTAAGTTCTTGGATTTAAAATGATAGATGCTAAAACTGTTATAAGCCAAGTCCAAGAATTGCAGGTTATATATTCATGCGTAAGGAATGGTCCTCAGCGAGACATTCCAAGTTGCTACAATGATTGAGAAGCTACCACCAAGTTGGGTCAATTTCAAGAACTATCTCAAACATAAGAGAAAGGAGATGACGATTGAAGATCTTGTTGTTCGTCTTCACATTGAAGAAGATAACAAATTGGCCTTGAAAAGGATTGATGGTCCTGAAACTGTAAGGCCAATCTTGTTGAACATGGTCAATCTTCTAAGGGAAAGGGTGGAAAGAAAGGTCATGGGAAACGCTCCAACCTCGGTCCAAAAGGAGGCGTTGGGAAAAAGAAGTTCCAAGGAACTTGCTACAATTGTCAAAGGCAAGGCCATAAGGCCAACGAATGCAAGCTTCCTAAGAAGGAAAGTGCTCGGCAAGTGAACATGGTTCATGAAGTCAATAACCTTGTTTCCATGGTCACGGACCTCTCAATTTGGTCACTGAATTTAATTTGGTTGGCCAAAATAACAAGGATTAGTGGGTTGATACGGGGGCTACACATCATGTGTGCTTTGACAAAAGTCTTTTTAGCCTTTCAAGGAGGTGACCAGTGGCGAAAAGGTTTTTATGGGAAACTCAACCACAGCCGAAATCAAGGGCAAGGGGAACGTGGTCTTGAAGATGACTTCTGGAAAGGAACTCACTTTGTCCAACGTGATCTATGTTCCGGAAATTCGGAAAAACCTTGTGTCGGGGTGGCAGTTGAATAAGTTTGGGTTCAAAATGGTGATTGAGTCGGATAAGTCGTGTTGACCAAGAATAGTATGTATGTTGGTAAGGGCTATGCCCTCAATGGAATGTGTAAATTAAATGTAATGGTTGTGAAAGCTATGAATGAAAACGCCACTACTTCTACTTACTTGATTGAGTTTTCTAATCTTTGGCATGGTAAACTAGGTCATGTTAATTTTAATTCAATTTGTCGTTTAATTAAACTTAGTTGCATACCAACATTCGATATGGACTCAAATAATAAATGTGAAACTTGCGTAGAAGCAAAACAAACGAAATCGTCCTTCAAAAAGGTCGAAAGAATCACCGAACCCTCGACATGATACACATTGATGTGTGTGATCTAAAGTCAATTCCTACTCGTGGTGGGAACAAGTACTTCATCACGTTCATTGATGATAGTACACGGTATTGCTAGGTGTACTTATTTAAGAGTAAGGATGAGGCCATTGACAAGTTTATCTTGTTCAAGACCGAAGTTGAAAATAAACTAAATCGTAAAATCAAAATTGTAAGGAGCGACCGAGGAGGTGAATATGTTTCACCTTTTATTGATGTATTTGCGAAAAATGGAATCATACATGAACTCATGGCTCCTTACTCCCCTCAATCGAATGGCATAGCGGAACGGAAAAATAGTACCTTTAAAGAAATGATGAATGTCATGATGATAACTTCTAGTATAAACAAAAACATGTGGAGGGAAGCAATCTTATCGGAAAATTATGTATTGAACATGATACCCAATAAGAAAAAAGATGTAACGCCATATGAATTGTGGACGGGAAAGAAACCACCATATAAATACTTGAAGTGTTGGGGTGTCTAGCTAAGGTGGTGGTCACACCACCAAAGTGGCTACTAATAGCACCCAAAACAGTAGATTATGTATTTATTGGATGCACTCGTCCTTATGGTCCTTATCGTTTTCTTGTGCATGATTCTAAGAACCCTGAAATATGCAAAGGCACCATAATATAATCCAATGATGCATCATGTTTTGAACATGTGTTCCCACACTTAACTAGAAGTGAACCGAGTTCTTCTAGACCGGTCGAGGAAAATGTTCCTGAGGTTGAATACAATGAACCTCGAGAACGATCTAAGACTGAGGAAGTTGAAATCAGAAAAAGTAAAAGGTTAAGGACTGAAAAATCCTTTGGGCCTGAGTTTCTTACCTACATGGTAGAAGATGAATCTCAAACGTACCAACAAGCGGTACATTCCTCAGAAGGATCTCAGTAGAGGGAGGCCATCAAAAGTGAGATAGATTCGATCTTACAAAACCATACTTGGGAACTAGTGGATCTTCCTCAAGGATGTAAACCACTAGGATATCGATGGATCTTCAGGAAGAAGATGACGCCTGATGGAACCATTGATAAGTACAAAGCAAGGTTGTGATCAAAGGATATAAACAACGAGAAGGTTTAGATTACTTTGATACATATTCGCCAGTGACGCAAATAACATCCATTAGGTTGGTGCTTGCCATTGCCGCCATTAGAAATTTGGAAGTTCACCAAATAGATGTGAAACAGCTTTCCTGAATGGAAATCTAGAGGAAGAAATTTACATGGAGCAACCCGAAGGCTTCACAACCATTGGGCAAGAAAAGAAAGTGTGTAAACTTGTAAAATTGTTATATGGATAGAAAAAAGCTCCAAAAAAATGGCACCAAAAATTTGATCATGTTATGCTTAATATTAGGTTCAAAATCAATGAATGTGACAAGTGTGTATATGTGAAGGACACATCTGATGGGTACGTCATTTTGTGTCTATATGTACATGATATGCTCATTGCTGGAAGTGATGACAAAATCATAAAATCTACAAAGAACATGCTAAAAGCAAGATTTGACATGAAAGACATGGGTCTTGCCGATGTGATTCTGGGAGTTAAAATCACACGAACCCAAAGTGGACTTGTTTTAAGTCAATCCCACTATGTGGACAAAATTCTTGAGAAGTTCAATGCAAATGACTCCAACGTAGCTAGGATTCCACTTGACACGAGTCAATATCTAGCCAAAAATAGAGATGAACATGTAAACCGGTTGGAATACTCAAGAATTATTGGTAGCTTGATGTATCTTATGAGTTGTACTAGACCAGACATAGCATATGATGTGAGCAAGCTAAGTAGATATACGAGCAATCCAAATTCAATGCATTGGAACGGTATTACTTGGTTGCTTCGATACACTCGGGAATACGGGTTGCATTATAACAGATATCCAGTAGTTATAGAAGGACACTGCGATGCAAATTGGATATCTGACACAAATGATTCCAGAGCAACAAGTGGGTATGTATTCACACTTGGAGGTGCTGCTATATCGTGGAAATCGTCGTAACAAACCGTTATCGCCAGATCCATGATGAAATCAGAGTTCATCGCTTTAGATAAAGCAGGTGAAGAAGCAGAATGGCTACGTCAATTTGTTGAGGACATACCAAGATGGCCTAAGCCGGAAACGGCCATTTAGATACATTGTGATAGCCAATCGGCAATTGGCAGAGCTCGTAGCACAAACGGATATCAGACGTAGACATAATATATGACAACTAATCTCTACATGAATTATCACTGTTGACTACATGAGGTCAAAGGATAATAATGCGGATCCGCTAACAAAAGGCCTAAGTAGAAAGTTAGTTCAGAAGTCGTCCATGGGAATGGGACTGAAGCCCTTGAAAAAATGAAGTTCATATGATGGAAACCTAACTTAATAGACTGGAGATCCCAAGAATTAAGTTCAATAGGAAAACCTAATTGTATGAACTGGTAATGTCACTGTGGGGGGAGGGGGTTAACCCTACGCATATAAAGGGAGTTTATCATAAAGCTTAATAAACCTCCTAGTCCATTCCTAAAAGTTGAAAAAGTGGATATCCAACGTTTATAATTCGTACGTACAACTGGGGTGCTGTTTTTCACCTCTGAGAAAACGTAATCGAGCCTATGACCAAGGTTCAACTTACTAAATTCAGCCAAGAGGCTCTTTGTGGGCGCTTGTTGGGTCCTTGATCCATAAGGTCTAGAAAATTTAAAGGAAATTTGAAGGACTTATAGTCGAAACGCCCTCCTTGACTATAAAGTGTCGCCCATATCAATGCTTACAGGTACAGAAAAACGTGTTAGATGTTAATTTCCTCATAAACGCCACTTTACCTAGCATATTGTTACATTTTTATAGCTAGTTGTTCGGCACCGGTTTTAATACCCCTGATGTTAAACTAGAAAACTCATTAGATTAAGTGTAATGGTTTGTTTTCTTTAACTCCCACATCATAAAACGTCTATCACATCATTAAATCGCTTTGTTTTAAAATATTTAACTGCACCCCGTATTGGTTTCACTGGTTTTAATCACACCCTAATCGTTTTTGAATCATTACTTTTTTATTAAAATCTTATATAAATCTTATTATTGTTTTAAATTAATTTAGACAAATAAAATGTAAAACTCCATTAATTTTTTTTAAAAAATATATACAATTGAATTTAAAATCCTAAAAATGCACCATAAAAATTAAATTACAAACAAAAATAAAAAAATATCGAACACCTAAAAAGGCTTAAAAACCACTACCCTTCTTCGTCATTGTCCTCCCCCATTTCGCGTATGATGCGCCGGCGAATCTTGTTATTCATTTCTTTAATTATATGTTATCCCAAATTTGAATAACCATCCGTGTTAAACCCAAGAACCGTGGAACTATAGGCGTTGGTTTTCGTTTCCTAAGGGCTAATAATCTTTTAGTTTTAAATCGAGTCTCTAGACTTGCCCTTCGATGTCGGAACTGGGTGGAAGATGAACCGCCACCTTTTTATGATCTTGACATGTTTATAATTGTATTGGTGATGTGTGAGTGATGTGGCATGCATTCTTGACTTGCCTTTCGATGATCTTGATTTGTTTATATTTGTTCAAGTACGGTATGTGTGTATAGGGTGTAACGTTGAGTCTTTTGACTTTGAATAAACATATGGAGAGGTGGTTCGGATTAATACTATGGTGATAATACCCCACTGTTAGTAGTTGTGGAGTCAATAGGTTGTGCTGATTTGACTTTGGGTGTTTTTAGTGGTGTCAAGTTCTGGTGTTTTTTATGGTAAGATTTTTAGTGGAATGTTTTATGAATTATAATGAAGAATGGGTGAGAATTAGAGAGTTTAGAAGATACGTGGGACAAAAGTTTGAAGCTAAATACGAGTGTATAGTCTAAATGGTGCAAAATATTTTATTTATGTAAAACATAAATATTAATGTTGGCGTGGGGTGGGGTTTGACACCCTGTCCCCGACGACGTGGCCAAGGCGTTACTCGGTTACGGTAAGTCTTAGATAGAAAATTGCTTATAGTAAAAGTTAAAAGCTGATTGATGAGTTCCCTAACTGTGTACCGGAGTTCGAAGATGTGAATTATCATATGGAATTAATTCCTAAAACTCTTGGTGAGTATGATGCAACTGAAAGTAAAAATAGGAAACCTTCCCGAGACGGGTTTCCACAGCCGATTCAACCATTACGTGTTTGTATGTGTCATGCTTGTCGCTAGAGAAAAAATTTATTAACTGGTTAATTTGGAGTAAAACACAATATAGATGTATTTTTGTTTCTTTACAACTTTTTTTTCTTTCTACGTTCTCCTTTCTTCGGACCTTTTTCATTCTTTATCTTTTAGTTACTTTCTAATTGTTTTTACAAAATCAATGTATAATTAAATTTATCTTTTATCGTTAATCAATAGAAATCTAAAAGTTTAATATGATATCCGAAGGCAAAATATTGTAAAATCTGGTTCACGAACCTTTTACGTCCTTTGTTTCTTTTCACTTTGGACTTCCTTTTTCCTAATTAGTTGGCTTGTTACTTTCTTTCAACTTAAAATTACGAGAACGTGATTACGTGCAGGTATATATTCAAGGAGAACTGAAATCGAGTAAAAAAACAATAAGGTTACAAATGAAACATTTAAAAGGAGAGGAGAAAAGAATTTATTAATTACCTATTTTACCTTATCCTTATGCATGGTTAGCTGTGAATATTAAACCGGACGCACTCGTTTGTTATGCTTAACTGTTACTTCGAGGATGGGATTTCCTTGCTTATAAACTTTGGAACTTATAACGTGTAGTTTCCTTTTCAATTCCTTGTATAATTAAGAGTACATAATATACATACATTGTACATTACATAAGTATTACTTCTGCTCTTTCTCAAATTAAGCAGTGGGGTAGGAAGCCTGCATGGCAATGCCGCAAAGGCCTTCTTTAGCCTCAACATCTCTTTGCATCATGATGTACCCCTCTTGGCCCCAACTTGTTCCCCATGAGTTCTTCACCAACCAATACTTAGTCCCGTCATCGCTAGTCCCATAACCAACCGCAGTAACACCATGGTCCAGTTCCGTGCCACAGTCTCCTGTAAACACACCGCTGGAGTAGAACTGGAAGTCCGACCCACTAGCATCAATAGCAACTGAGACGGGCTGACTGGCCACAGCTTTTAACAGCGCACTTTCGCTGTTGGCAGGAACATCTTCGTGACCAGTAATTGCTGCGGCATGGTTAGATGCCTCGTTGCTGTTGCAGGTGCCATCAACACCTTTGTACGGGTAGTTGGTCTCCGTAGTGAGGCCTTTATTGTTTACGATAAAATCAAAGGCATTGTCCATAAGACCACCCTCACATCCCTGATCTACACCGCTAGTGTCACAGTCCACGAGCTCTTGTTCAGATAGAGACACCAGTTTACCTGTTTTCAGTTGGGTTATTCCTTCCATAGCTGCCACAGCCGAAAACGCCCAGCAACACCCTACGTATCATCATGAATATTGATGTCAGAAGCATGAAATGTGGTTCTGTTAATAACAGCCTCACGATCCTAGTACTTGGACCATGTCAGATTTGTAAAAATTCCCAAATAATTTCAGCTTACCACATTGGCCTTGGTCTTTAATAGGCGTCACTGCACCTTTCTTTCTCCAATCCATCGATGATGGAACCGCTGTAACATTTTCATACCTGAAAGCAGAGGTTGAAGGGGAGCATTCGTGTGCCTTGAATCTGTTCCTAGCTGTTCTGAACTCTTCATTGGTAAGGTCCGCAAACTCGTTGACTGCTAGTTTGTAACCTTTGTTCATCGCATTGTTGAATGACTGTATGTACTGGACGTTGTCATGGAAAATCTTTGAACGTCGTTCCTTCTCAGCAGCATCCTTGTATGTGCGTCCATAACGAGCCGTCCATTGCTCGTGGCTTTCATAGCTGGAGTTTTCGGAGAGCAGGCGCGACGCAGCATGTGAAAGCAAAGAAGCCGAGAAGAGGAGCAAAAGCAAACAAGCCAGGGAAGTGCGGTTTCTGGATGACATAGTGCAGCTAGTAGTTATAAGAGATAGCTTAAAGAAACGAGTTGGATTGAACTCTAGTATACCCTGGGCTTGGCTTTATAGGGCTTGGTCCTTTTTTGTAAATAAAACTGAAGTGAGTGAAAGACAAGATGGCCTTATTTTGAAATATAAATTAATTAATGTGAGCTAGTAACGTACTCTGTATGTTGTTTAGAATGATGATTAGTTTCTAATCAATCTAAGCAACTTTGGTTTTTCTAATTTGAACCGTATTGCTCTATTTTAAATATGTTGTGTTGTGCACTCTTTTGTTTTATTCACATGTACATAGAATCTATGTAACCTTAAAAAATATACTCTTGACATTGTTTCTTGCATTTATAAGTTGTTTCCTCTAAATCAAAGTTAAGTATGGTTGATACGCATTTGTTCGTTGTAACCTTGTACTATTAATTCTTGGACATCGTATATTTTAAGTTAGCTTCGCATGTCTTCTAAGATGCTGAATTCTTAAATGTTGAGAAAAGAAAAACTCTTAAAGAAAAACATAAGTAGGCATTCATCCTTAGCAACCTGAAAAACTACGCTCGATTTCGATCCACTTACAGGAGAAGATGTTGATATGTTCGTTTTCGCTAATGAGCCAACGAAACACGTAGCAACGTACTTCACACGTAGTATACAACTATAATTCGATTAGGGTTTGGAATCTTAAAGTTGAAAAAGTGGATATCCAACGTTTATAATTCGTACGTACAACTGGGGTGCTGTTTTTCACCTCTGAGAAAACGTAATCGAGCCTATGACCAAGGTTCAACTTACTAAATTCAGCCAAGAGGCTCTTTGTGGGCGCTTGTTGGGTCCTTGATCCATAAGGTCTAGAAAATTTAAAGGAAATTTGAAGGACTTATAGTCGAAACGCCCTCCTTGACTATAAAGTGTCGCCCATGTCCATGCTTACAGGTACAGAAAAACGTGTTAGAACAAACACCACTTTACCTAGCATATTGTTACATTTTTATAGCTAGTTGTTCGGCACCGGTTTTAATACCCCTAATGTTAAACTAGAAAACTCATTAGATTAAGTGTAATGGTTTGTTTTCTTTAACTCCCACACCATAAAACGCCTATCACCTCACTAAATCGCTTTGTTTTAAAATATTTAACTGCACCCCGTATTGGTTTCACTGGTTTTATTCACACCCCAATCGTTTTTGAATCATTACTTTTTTATTAAAATCTTAAATAAATCTTATTATTATTTTAAATTAATTTAGACAAATAAAATGTAAAACTCCATTAATTTTTAAAAAAAAATATATACAATTGAATTTAAAATCCTAAAAATGCACCATAAAAATTAAATTACAAACAAAAAGCAAAAAAAATCAAACACCTAAAAAGGCTTAAAAACCACTACCCTTCTTCGTCATTGTCCTCCCCCATTTCGCGTAGGATGCGCCGGCGAATCTTGTTATTCATTTTTTTATTATATGTTATCCCAAATTCGACATACCATCCGTGTTAAACCCAAGAACCGTGGGACTGTAGGCGTTGGTTTTCGTTTCCTAAGGGCTAATAATCTTTTAGTTTTGAATCGAGTCTCTCGACTTGCCCTTCGATGTCGGAACTGGGTGGAAGATGAACCGCCACCTTTTTATGATCTTGACATGTTTATAATTGTATTGGTGATGTGTGAGTGATGTGGCATGCATTCTTGACTTGCCTTTCGATGATCTTGATTTGTGTATATTTGTTCAAGTACGGTATGTGTGTATGGGGTGTAACGTTGAGTCTTTTGACTTTGAATAAACATATGGAGAGGTGGTTCGGATTAATACTATGGTGATAATACCCCACTGTTAGTAGTTGTGGAGTCAATAGGTTGTGCTGATTTGACTTTGGGTGTTTTTAGTGGTGTCAAGTTCTGGTGTTTTTTATGGTAAGATTTTTAGTGGAATGTTTTATGAATTATAATGAAGAATGGTTGAGAATTAGAGAGTTTAAAAGATACGCGGGACAAAAGTTTGAAGCTAAATACGAATGTATAGTCTAAATGGTGCAAAATATTTTATTTATGTAAAACATAAATATTAATGTTGGCGTGGGGTGGGGTTTGACACCCTGTCCCCGACGACGTGGCCAAGGCGTTACTCGGTTACGGTAAGTCTTAGATAGAAAATTGCTTATAGTAAAAGTTAAAAGCTACTGTGTGCCGGAGTTCGAAGATGTGAAGTATCATATGGAATTAACTCCTAAAACTCTTGGTGAGTATGATGCAACTGAAAGTAAAGATAGGAAACCTTCCCGAGACGGGTTTCCACAGCCGATTCAACCATTACGTGTTTGTATGTGTCATGCTTGTCGCTAGAGAAAAAATTATTTACTGGTTAATTTGGAGTAAAACACAATATAGATGTATTTTTGTTTCTTTACAACTTTTTTTTCTTTCTACGTTCTCCTTTCTTTGGACCTTTTTCATTCTTTATCTTTTAGTTACTTTCTAATTGTTTTTACAAAATCAATGTATAATTAAATTTATCTTTTATCGTTAATCAATAGAAATCTAAAAGTTTAATATGATATCCGAAGGCAAAATATTGTAAAATCTGGTTCACGAACCTTTTACGTCCTTTGTTTCTTTTCACTTTGGACTTCCTTTTCCTAATTAGTTGGCTTGTTACTTTCTTTCAACTTAAAATTACGAGAACGTGATTACGTGCAGGTATATATTCAAGGAGAACTGAAATCGAGTAAAAAACAATAAGGTTACAGATGAAACATTTAAAAGGAAAGGAGAAAAGAATTTATTAATTACCTATTTTACCTTATCCTTATTCATGGTTAGCTGTGAATATTAAACCGGACGCACTCGTTTGTTATGCTTAACTTAAACTTCGAGGATGGGATTTCCTTGCTTATAAACGTTGGAACTTTTAACGTGTAGTTTCCTTTTCAATTCCTTGTATAATTAAGAGTACATAATATACATACATTGTACATTACATAAGTATTACTTCTGCTCTCTCTCAAATTAAGCAGTGGGGTAGGAAGCCTGCATGGCAATGCCGCAAAGGCCTTCTTTAGCCTCAACATCTCTTTGCATCATGATGTACCCCTCTTGACCCCAACTTGTTCCCCATGAGTTCTTCACCAACCAATACTTAGTCCCGTCATCGCTAGTCCCATAACCAACCGCAGTAACACCATGGTCCAGTTCCGTGCCACAGTCTCCTGTAAACACACCGCTGGAGTAGAACTGGAAGTCCAACCCACTAGCATCAATAGCAACTGAGACGGGCTGACTGGCCACAGCTTTTAACAGCGCACTTTCGCTGTTGGCAGGAACATCTTCGTGACCAGTAATTGCTGCGGCATGGTTAGATGCCTCGTTGCTGTTGCAGGTGCCATCAACACCTTTGTACGGGTAGTTGGTCTCCGTAGTGAGGCCTTTATTGTTTACGATAAAATCAAAGGCATTGTCCATAAGACCACCCTCACATCCCTGATCTACACCGCTAGTGTCACAGTCCACGAGCTCTTGTTCAGATAGAGACACCAGTTTACCTGTTTTCAGTTGGGTTATTCCTTCCATAGCTGCCACAGCCGAAAACGCCCAGCAACACCCTACGTATCATCATGAATATTGATGTCAGAAGCATGAAATGTGGTTCTGTTAATAACAGCCTCACGATCCTAGTACTTGGACCATGTCAGATTTGTAAAAATTCCCAAAATAATTTCAGCTTACCACATTGGCCTTGGTCTTTAATAGGCGTCACTGCACCTTTCTTTCTCCAATCCATCGATGATGGAACCGCTGTAACATTTTCATACCTGAAAGCAGAGGTTGAAGGGGAGCATTCGTGTGCCTTGAATCTGTTCCTAGCTGTTCTGAACTCTTCATTGGTATGGTCCGCAAACTCGTTGACTGCTAGTTTGTAACCTTTGTTCATCGCATTGTTGAATGACTGTATGTACTGGACGTTGTCATGGAAAATCTTTGAACGTCGTTCCTTCTCAGCAGCATCCTTGTATGTGCGTCCATAACGAGCCATCCATTGCTCGTGGCTTTCATAGCTGGAGTTTTCGGAGAGCAGGCGCGACGCAGCATGTGAAAGCAAAGAAGCCGAGAAGAGGAGCAAAAGCAAACAAGCCAGGGAAGTGCGGTTTCTGGATGACATAGTGCAGCTAGTAGTTATAAGAGAGAGCTTAAAGAAACGAGTTGGATTGAACTCTAGTATACCCTGGGCTTGGCTTTATAGGGCTTGGTCCTTTTTTGTAAATAAAACTGAAGTGCGTGAAAGACAAGATGGCCTTATTTTGAAATATAAATTAATTAATGTGAGCTAGTAACGTACTCTGTATGTTGTTTAGAATGATGATTAGTTTCTAATCAATCTAAGCAACTTTGGTTTTTCTAATTTGAACCGTATTGCTCTGTTTTAAATATGTTGTGTTGTGCACTCTTTTGTTTTATTCACATGTACATAGAATCTATGTAACCTTAAAACATATACTCTTGACATTGTTTCTTGCATTTATAAGTTGTTTCCTCTAAATCAAAGTTATGTATGGTTATACGCATTTGTTCGTTGTAACCTTGTACTATTAATTCTTGGACTTCGTATATTTTAAGTTAGCTTCGCATGTCTTCTAAGATGCTGAATTCTTAAATGTTGAGAAAAGAAAATCTCTTAAGAAAAACTCTTAAAGAAAAACATAAGTAGGCATTCATCCTTAGCAACCTGAAAAACTACGCTCGATTTCGATCCACCTACAGGAGAAGATGTTGATATGTTCGTTTTCGCTAATGAGCCAACGAAACACGTAGCAACGTACTTCACACGTAGTATACAACTACAATTCGATTAGGGTTTGGAATCTTAAAGTTGAAAAAGTGGATATCCAACGTTTATAATTCGTACGTACAACTGGGGTGCTGTTTTTCACCTCTGAGAAAACGTAATCGAGCCTATGACCAAGGTTCAACTTACTAAATTCAGCCAAGAGGCTCTTTGTGGGCGCTTGTTGGGTCCTTGATCCATAAGGTCTAGAAAATTTAAAGGAAATTTGAAGGACTTATAGTCGAAACGCCCTCCTTGACTATAAAGTGTCACCCATGTCCATGCTTACAGGTACAGAAAAACGTGTTAGATGTTAATTTCCTCATAAACGCCACTTTACCTAGCATATTGTTACATTTTTATAGCTAGTTGTTCGGCACCGGTTTTAATACCCCTAATGTTAAACTAGAAAACTCATTAGATTAAGTGTAATGGTTTGTTTTCTTTAACTCCCACATCATAAAACGCCTATCACCTCACTAAATCGCTTTGTTTTAAAATATTTAACTGCACCCCGTATTGGTTTCACTGGTTTTAATCACACCCCAATCGTTTTTGAATCATTACTTTTTTATTAAAATCTTATATAAATCTTATTATTGTTTTAAATTAATTTAGACAAATACAATGTAAAACTCCATTAATTTTTTTAAAAAATATATACAATTGAATTTAAAATCCTAAAAATGCACCATAAAAATTAAATTACAAACAAAAAGAAAAAAAAATCGAACCCTAAAAAGGCTTAAAAACCACTACCCTTCTTCGTCATTGTCCTCCCCCATTTCGCATAGGATGCGCCGGCGAATCTTGTTATTCATTTTTTTTATTATATGTTATCCCAAATTCGAATAACCATCCGTGTTAAACCCAAGAACCGTGGGACTATAGGCGTTGGTTTTCGTTTCCTAAGGGCTAATAATCTTTTAGTTTTAAATCGAGTCTCTCGACTTGCCCTTCGATGTCGGAACTGGGTGGAAGATGAACCGCCCCTTTTTATGATCTTGACATGTTTATAATTGTATTGGCGATGTGTGAGTGATGTGGCATGCATTCTTGACTTGCCTTTCGATGATCTGGATTTGTTTATATTTGTTCAAGTACGGTATGTGTGTATGGGGTGTAACGTTGAGTCTTTTGACTTTGAATAAACATATGGAGAGGTGGTTCGGATTAATACTATGGTGATAATACCCCACTGTTAGTAGTTGTGGAGTCAATAGGTTGTGCTGATTTGACTTTGGGTGTTTTTAGTGATATCAAGTTCTGGTGTTTTTTATGGTAAGATTTTTAGTGGAATGTTTTATGAATTATAATGAAGAATGGTTGAGAATTAGAGAGTTTAAAAGATACGCGGGACAAAAGTTTGAAGCTAAATACGAATGTATAGTCTAAATGGTGCAAAATATTTTATTTATGTAAAACATAAATATTAATGTTGGCGTGGGGTGGGGTTTGACACCCTGTCCCCGACGACGTGGCCAAGGCGTTACTCGGTTACGGTAAGTCTTAGATAGAAAATTGCTTATAGTAAAAGTTAAAAGCTACTGTGTGCCGGAGTTCGAAGATGTGAAGTATCATATGGAATTAACTCCTAAAACTCTTGGTGAGTATGATGCAACTGAAAGTAAAGATAGGAAACCTTCCCGAGACGGGTTTCCACAGCCGATTCAACCATTACGTGTTTGTATGTGTCATGCTTGTCGCTAGAGAAAAAATTTATTTACTGGTTAATTTGGAGTAAAACACAATATAGATGTATTTTTGTTTCTTTACAACTTTTTTTTCTTTCTACGTTCTCCTTTCTTTGGACCTTTTTCATTCTTTATCTTTTAGTTACTTTCTAATTGTTTTTACAAAATCAATGTATAATTAAATTTATCTTTTATCGTTAATCAATAGAAATCTAAAAGTTTAATATGATATCCGAAGGCAAAATATTGTAAAATCTGGTTCACGAACCTTTTACGTCCTTTGTTTCTTTTCACTTTGGACTTCCTTTTTCCTAATTAGTTGGCTTGTTACTTTCTTTCAACTTAAAATTACGAGAACGTGATTACGTGCAGGTATATATTCAAGGAGAACTGAAATCGAGTAAAAAACAATAAGGTTACAGATGAAACATTTAAAAGGAAAGGAGAAAAGAATTTATTAATTACCTATTTTACCTTATCCTTATTCATGGTTAGCTGTGAATATTAAACCGGACGCACTCGTTTGTTATGCTTAACTTAAACTTCGAGGATGGGATTTCCTTGCTTATAAACGTTGGAACTTTTAACGTGTAGTTTCCTTTTCAATTCCTTGTATAATTAAGAGTACATAATATACATACATTGTACATTACATAAGTATTACTTCTGCTCTTTCTCAAATTAAGCAGTGGGGTAGGAAGCCTGCATGGCAATGCCGCAAAGGCCTTCTTTAGCCTCAACATCTCTTTGCATCATGATGTACCCCTCTTGACCCCAACTTGTTCCCCATGAGTTCTTCACCAACCAATACTTAGTCCCGTCATCGCTAGTCCCATAACCAACCGCAGTAACACCATGGTCCAGTTCCGTGCCACAGTCTCCTGTAAACACACCGCTGGAGTAGAACTGGAAGTCCGACCCACTAGCATCAATAGCAACTGAGACGGGCTGACTGGCCACAGCTTTTAACAGCGCACTTTCGCTGTTGGCAGGAACATCTTCGTGACCAGTAATTGCTGCGGCATGGTTAGATGCCTCGTTGCTGTTGCAGGTGCCATCAACACCTTTGTACGGGTAGTTGGTCTCCGTAGTGAGGCCTTTATTGTTTACGATAAAATCAAAGGCATTGTCCATAAGACCACCCTCACATCCCTGATCTACACCGCTAGTGTCACAGTCCACGAGCTCTTGTTCAGATAGAGACACCAGTTTACCTGTTTTCAGTTGGGTTATTCCTTCCATAGCTGCCACAGCCGAAAACGCCCAGCAACACCCTACGTATCATCATGAATATTGATGTCAGAAGCATGAAATGTGGTTCTGTTAATAACAGCCTCACGATCCTAGTACTTGGACCATGTCAGATTTGTAAAAATTCCCAAAATAATTTCAGCTTACCACATTGGCCTTGGTCTTTAATAGGCGTCACTGCACCTTTCTTTCTCCAATCCATCGATGATGGAACCGCTGTAACATTTTCATACCTGAAAGCAGAGGTTGAAGGGGAGCATTCGTGTGCCTTGAATCTGTTCCTAGCTGTTCTGAACTCTTCATTGGTAAGGTCCGCAAACTCGTTGACTGCTAGTTTGTAACCTTTGTTCATCGCATTGTTGAATGACTGTATGTACTGGACGTTGTCATGGAAAATCTTTGAACGTCGTTCCTTCTCAGCAGCATCCTTGTATGTGCGTCCATAACGAGCCATCCATTGCTCGTGGCTTTCATAGCTGGAGTTTTCGGAGAGCAGGCGCGACGCAGCATGTGAAAGCAAAGAAGCCGAGAAGAGGAGCAAAAGCAAACAAGCCAGGGAAGTGCGGTTTCTGGATGACATAGTGCAGCTAGTAGTTATAAGAGAGAGCTTAAAGAAACGAGTTGGATTGAACTCTAGTATACCCTGGGCTTGGCTTTATAGGGCTTGGTCCTTTTTTGTAAATAAAACTGAAGTGCGTGAAAGACAAGATGGCCTTATTTTGAAATATAAATTAATTAATGTGAGCTAGTAACGTACTCTGTATGTTGTTTAGAATGATGATTAGTTTCTAATCAATCTAAGCAACTTTGGTTTTTCTAATTTGAACCGTATTGCTCTGTTTTAAATATGTTGTGTTGTGCACTCTTTTGTTTTATTCACATGTACATAGAATCTATGTAACCTTAAAAAATATACTCTTGACATTGTTTCTTGCATTTATAAGTTGTTTCCTCTAAATCAAAGTTAAGTATGGTTTATACGCATTTGTTCGTTGTAACCTTGTACTATTAATTCTTGGACTTCGTATATTTTAAGTTAGCTTCGCATGTCTTCTAAGATGCTGAATTCTTAAATGTTGAGAAAAGAAACTCTTAAAGAAAAACTCTTAAAGAAAAACATAAGTAGGCATTCATCCTTAGCAACCTGAAAAACTACGCTCGATTTCGATCCACCTACAGGAGAAGATGTTGATATGTTCGTTTTCGCTAATGAGCCAACGAAACACGTAGCAACGTACTTCACACGTAGTATACAACTACAATTCGATTAGGGTTTGGAATCTTAAAGTTGAAAAAGTGGATATCCAACGTTTATAATTCGTACGTACAACTGGGGTGCTGTTTTTCACCTCTGAGAAAACGTAATCGAGCCTATGACCAAGGTTCAACTTACTAAATTCAGCCAAGAGGCTCTTTGTGGGCGCTTGTTGGGTCCTTGATCCATAAGGTCTAGAAAATTTAAAGGAAATTTGAAGGACTTATAGTCGAAACGCCCTCCTTGACTATAAAGTGTCGCCCATGTCCATGCTTACAGGTACAGAAAAACGTGTTAGATGTTAATTTCCTCATAAACGCCACTTTACCTAGCATATTGTTACATTTTTATAGCTAGTTGTTCGGCACCGGTTTTAATACCCTAATGTTAAACTAGAAAACTCATTAGATTAAGTGTAATGGTTTGTTTTCTTTAACTCCCACATCATAAAACGCCTATCACCTCACTAAATCGCTTTGTTTTAAAATATTTAACTGCACCCCGTATTGGTTTCACTGGTTTTAATCACACCCCAATCGTTTTTGAATCATTACTTTTTTATTAAAATCTTATATAAATCTTATTATTGTTTTAAATTAATTTAGACAAATAAAATGTAAAACTCCATTAATTTTTTTAAAAAATATATACAATTGAATTTAAAATCCTAAAAATGCACCATAAAAATTAAATTACAAACAAAAAGAAAAAAAATCGAACACCTAAAAAGGCTTAAAAACCACTACCCTTCTTCGTCATTGTCCTCCCCCATTTCGCATAGGATGCGCCGGCGAATCTTGTTATTCATTTTTTTATTATATGTTATCCCAAATTCGAATAACCATCCGTGTTAAACCCAAGAACCGTGGGACTATAGGCGTTGGTTTTCGTTTCCTAAGGGCTAATAATCTTTTAGTTTTAAATCGAGTCTCTCGACTTGCCCTTCGATGTCGGAACTGGGTGGAAGATGAACCGCCCCTTTTTATGATCTTGACATGTTTATAATTGTATTGGTGATGTGTGAGTGATGTGGCATGCATTCTTGACTTGCCTTTCGATGATCTGGATTTGTTTATATTTGTTCAAGTACGGTATGTGTGTATGGGGTGTAACGTTGAGTCTTTTGACTTTGAATAAACATATGGAGAGGTGGTTCGGATTAATACTATGGTGATAATACCCCACTGTTAGTAGTTGTGGAGTCAATAGGTTGTGCTGATTTGACTTTGGGTGTTTTTAGTGGTGTCAAGTTCTGGTGTTTTTTATGGTAAGATTTTTAGTGGAATGTTTTATGAATTATAATGAAGAATGGTTGAGAATTAGAGAGTTTAAAAGATACGCGGGACAAAAGTTTGAAGCTAAATACGAATGTATAGTCTAAATGGTGCAAAATATTTTATTTATGTAAAACATAAATATTAATGTTGGCGTGGGGTGGGGTTTGACACCCTGTCCCCGACGACGTGGCCAAGGCGTTACTCGGTTACGGTAAGTCTTAGATAGAAAATTGCTTATAGTAAAAGTTAAAAGCTACTGTGTGCCGGAGTTCGAAGATGTGAAGTATCATATGGAATTAACTCCTAAAACTCTTGGTGAGTATGATGCAACTGAAAGTAAAGATAGGAAACCTTCCCGAGACGGGTTTCCACAGCCGATTCAACCATTACGTGTTTGTATGTGTCATGCTTGTCGCTAGAGAAAAAATTTATTACTGGTTAATTTGGAGTAAAACACAATATAGATGTATTTTTGTTTCTTTACAACTTTTTTTTCTTTCTACGTTCTCCTTTCTTTGGACCTTTTTCATTCTTTATCTTTTAGTTACTTTCTAATTGTTTTTACAAAATCAATGTATAATTAAATTTATCTTTTATCGTTAATCAATAGAAATCTAAAAGTTTAATATGATATCCGAAGGCAAAATATTGTAAAATCTGGTTCACGAACCTTTTACGTCCTTTGTTTCTTTTCACTTTGGACTTCCTTTTTCCTAATTAGTTGGCTTGTTACTTTCTTTCAACTTAAAATTACGAGAACGTGATTACGTGCAGGTATATATTCAAGGAGAACTGAAATCGAGTAAAAAACAATAAGGTTACAGATGAAACATTTAAAAGGAAGGAGAAAAGAATTTATTAATTACCTATTTTACCTTATCCTTATGCATGGTTAGCTGTGAATATTAAACCGGACGCACTCGTTTGTTATGCTTAACTTAAACTTCGAGGATGGGATTTCCTTGCTTATAAACGTTGGAACTTTTAACGTGTAGTTTCCTTTTCAATTCCTTGTATAATTAAGAGTACATAATATACATACATTGTACATTACATAAGTATTACTTCTGCTCTTTCTCAAATTAAGCAGTGGGGTAGGAAGCCTGCATGGCAATGCCGCAAAGGCCTTCTTTAGCCTCAACATCTCTTTGCATCATGATGTACCCCTCTTGACCCCAACTTGTTCCCCATGAGTTCTTCACCAACCAATACTTAGTCCCGTCATCGCTAGTCCCATAACCAACCGCAGTAACACCATGGTCCAGTTCCGTGCCACAGTCTCCTGTAAACACACCGCTGGAGTAGAACTGGAAGTCCGACCCACTAGCATCAATAGCAACTGAGACGGGCTGACTGGCCACAGCTTTTAACAGCGCACTTTCGCTGTTGGCAGGAACATCTTCGTGACCAGTAATTGCTGCGGCATGGTTAGATGCCTCGTTGCTGTTGCAGGTGCCATCAACACCTTTGTACGGGTAGTTGGTCTCCGTAGTGAGGCCTTTATTGTTTACGATAAAATCAAAGGCATTGTCCATAAGACCACCCTCACATCCCTGATCTACACCGCTAGTGTCACAGTCCACGAGCTCTTGTTCAGATAGAGACACCAGTTTACCTGTTTTCAGTTGGGTTATTCCTTCCATAGCTGCCACAGCCGAAAACGCCCAGCAACACCCTACGTATCATCATGAATATTGATGTCAGAAGCATGAAATGTGGTTCTGTTAATAACAGCCTCACGATCCTAGTACTTGGACCATGTCAGATTTGTAAAAATTCCCAAAATAATTTCAGCTTACCACATTGGCCTTGGTCTTTAATAGGCGTCACTGCACCTTTCTTT
>CAMTDV010000028.1:79622963-79708615 GCA_947069175.1 Scalesia atractyloides
AAAAATGAAAAGTTTCGGGGTTGAAAGTAAAAAAAAAACAGTTTTAGGTTAAAAGTAAAGATGAAAAGTTTTGGGCTTAAAAATAAAAAAATTAAATAATTTGAGGTTAAAAGTAAAGAATCAAAAGTTTTTTGTTAAAAGTAAAAAAATCATATTTATAAAAAAACTCAAAGAACATAAGTTACAACGCTCATATATCTAAAAATATTACAAATTATAGTATGGGTAATTCATAATTTAAAATTTTGATGAATAGTGATTTATAAATTTTAAGTATTTGTTTTTTTTCTTAATTTTTAATAGTATTATTTTTTTGTTCAATTTAACTTTTTTAGTAATGAATAATAATTCATAATTTTAAATACTCGTTTTTTTCTTTTCATTAGTAGTATTTTATTTATTAATTCATTTGATTTTTAGTAATAACTTGTGCTTGTTAACTTTTTATAAAAATAATTCTAGATCCGTGTCTATGTTTATATATTTTTTAAACATTCTGCATGCATTGGATCAGTATCGATACAGTTCGTTACAGTACCAGATGATACATGATCTAAGTATAGAAATTAACACGTGTTTTACATCTGTTGAAAACGATAAAAACGAACACCGGTAGTGATACCAATGTTGTTCAAACGGTATCAATCGGTTTGTAGTGTCACGATACAGGAACGAATCTTCATTAATCGCCGTAGACGGAGTTGTATAAATGAATAATTTTCAAAACCAGAAACCATAAAAATGAATACAAGTATCGTTACCGATGTTGTACGGTACAGTAAGGTAGCAAAACGATGTCAGTTTATCCAAAGAAAAAACCATAAAAATAAATACAGGTACCAAACTGATGTTGTAATTTTGGTTTTGGTTCGGTTCATTGCGATAGCGACACGATATTCGTTATCAAACAAGAAACCATAAAAAATACATACTAGTACCGATGTTGTTTGGTTCGGTAAAATATGGTAGCGATACGATGTCAATTTATTAGTTTATTGAAAGCAAAAACAATAAAAATATATATTGGTACCGTTATAAGTGTTGTTCAGTCGGTTTCGGTTCGGTTTGGTATGATAGCGACATAATATCCGTTGTCACAAAAAATTATTTCGCAATATTGAAAAAAATAAACATAAAACACAAACCAACCGAATCAATATCAACTTAACGTGAATGGTACCAATATTCTTTTTTATTGTTTTTTACCAACGTAAGGTTTTTTATTTCAATTACTATAGTAAGTGTTGATATCGTAACGGACCAAATTAGCGCCGTGAAGCACGGAAAAATTTTACTAGCTATTTGTGTTATAGTTGATTTGGTATATTTACAAATTAAATATGATTCTCATAAATTAAAACAGAGTTTCACTGTGTTGGGTGAGATTTTTTTTCTTTACAAACTGTAATCTAGTGTAAGAATATATTTTATATAAATATATTAAATGATTATTATTATCATTTATCTAATATATATAATTACTGACTTTATTACGCATGTATTATTAATTAGTAATTATTCAATCAATGTAATTACCTTACTCGAAAAATAAGGGTTTTCACTTGGGTTTCCTCTATCTCTTAAATTCGTTGGTTATATTTAACCTGTCTAAGTCATTCTAATTATACACTTTAAACGAGAACTCAACTAGAATCACAAACATGTCTGATATCTGTTGTTTCAGGATTATTAGGTACATGTTCTCTATATTGTTGTTTCTATTATTGTTGAGAAAGAATTGATCAACCTTTAGTTGATGCTTAAACTTGAAGCCGGGACAAACAAACAAGGGCGATGACACAAACTATTAAACTTCACACATTATAAAACTTTAATTCTATTTTAAATAAAACTTGCTATATCTTTTGATACAGTATAATGTTAGTGTCATATAAACCAAATCGATATTTGGTCACTTTAGTTAAATGGAAAGTGAAATAAGCATCACGTCAACTCTAAACTACTTAAGAAGTTTGTCATGGTCACTAAACTTAACAAACATATTTTATACAAGATTCTCACTTAAATAATTATGTATTTACAAGATGAAGTAGATGAGCTAAATATTTGAGTAATGAAGCAATTTGAAGTTTTAGACTAAAGTGATACCAAAATAATTCTACTAACTCCAGTGGGTTAGTTATTAGGTTTAAAATTAAACAGTTTTATTAAAATAAGAAGTCATATAAAGGATATTAAACGGATTCCAATTGACTTCATTCAAACTGATTGAAACAATTTTATTAAACTCTACGGTGTGAGATTTTAGATTTTAACTTTTAAATTTATAGGTTATAGATTTTAAAAATTTTTATTTATTATTATTGTATGTTTTTTTGTGACTCATTAAATGTTTTTTTTTCTAACACTATATTATATTTTTCAATATTATATTATTTTTATTTAACATTATGTAATCTATCGTCTCTTTTTATGGTTCTTATTTTCATTTGTTATCGATTAATCCAAATTTTATTGCTTATCAACTTTACTTCTGTCCCTCCGCTGATTAACACGTGTGCGTTGAGCACGTGAAATGTTACTATTACGGCCCCACACATGACAAGGTGTCACCCTCACTCACGTGCACCCATGACCATGTGTCCCTTATATTTTAGAGACATGTTTATGTACATTAAACCTATACATACAAATTTACTATACATAAAAATGGACTTTGAGAATAATGCTAGGCATCAGTCTGACGTTTACTTGTTAATCCATTTAATTTACGATTTTATTTTCAGTTTAAAATTATAATTTTACTTTTTTAGTTTAAAATTATTTTTCTTATTTTAAAATAAAATTATGTTTTTGCCTCTGGCTTATAATTATAAATTTGCCCTCGATTTAAAAAAAGATTTTGCCACATTTTAAAAATTATGATTTCATCCTGAGTTTAAAATTACGTTTTTGCTCTAAGTTCAAAAAAAATCATGCTTTTGCCCCCAGCTCAAAATGATAATTTTGCCCAATTTAAAACAAAATTATGGTTTTGCCCCAGTTAAAAGTTACGAATTTGCCCTTTATCCTCAATTCAAAATAAAATTATGCTTTTGCCCATAGCTAAAAATTATGAATTTGCCCTCAGTTTAAAAATATGATTTTGCCCCATTTCAAATTACAATTTCGCCCTGAATTTAAAACTACGTTTTTGCCACCGGTTCAAAACAAAATTATTGGTTTGCCCTCAGCTAAAAATTACGAATTTTAAAAATTATGATTTCGCCCTAAGTTCAAAATTTTGGTTTTGTCCAGTTCAAAACAAAATTATGGTTATGCCCGTAACTAAAGATTATGAATTTGCCTTCAATTTCAAATTATGATTTCGCCCCATATTAAAACTTACGATTTTTACCCCAGTTAAAAAAATTAATTTTCTCTTTCAAAACTATAGTAGTGTGTCAAATAGCTGTCTAGCACTCACTTATTGGTCTTGACAAATCACTATTTTGCCCCCAGCTCTAAATTGCATGCTTGCCATCGTTTAATTTTTTAGCCTAACTATGATAGTGTTTTGGTTTAATTGGTTAACCTCGATATATTTTTTTGAGATCTTTTTATAAATAGTATTTACAAGTAACCAAAATACATGCATACATATTATGAAATTAAGATAAAATTTAGCTTAGCGCCTCGAAACGTGGACGAGACATAACCCTAATTTATATACATATAGTTATAAGTATGTAATCTAGCCTACATATAACTAACAAATGTATATGATATAAATATAAACAAAATTTGTGATTTTTTTATTCTAGAAGAAACGAATAAACATTACGTGTACATTATCTTGAAATTTTTAAAGCTGATGTAAAACCACTAAAGGAATATATAATCAACTCTTTCGTAAACAAAATATATTAAAACCAAAGCTGGATCAGAGACAACTCAATTAAATTGTTAATAGACTTGTTTGTTTTTACTCGTCCATTTTCTTTTATTTATGAGAATTTTAGAAATGTAAGTGAGTTGTCCGTGTTTAGATTTTTCTATGGTTTTCATAAATTGTGCTACATATGATAATGTATATGTTTAAGTGGATTATATAATCCAAAATGTGATAATGAGTTGGCGTATATGAATTCAAAAATATATAATAGGTTATTTACATTTATATATTCTCAGTTTACAAAATACTTATGTTGTAGGTATATGTATTATTCGAAATTGTGGTTTTATGTGTAATTAGTTCTTGTACCATTGCATTGAGTGAGTGTCCATCAATATTTTTAGGATTGGACTTTGAATCGGTTTTCTTATTAGTCCACTTGTCGGGTTGATTGAACCGGTCGGATCAGATGTAAAAACCGGGTTACGCCGTAAATATTATTATAAAAATAAATAGGGAAAAATAAAAAATAATCAAAATCTGGTTTAATCCTTAAAAAATCCGATTCGACCACCCGAATTTTTGATCTGATCGCTAGGTCCCGGTCCAACCGACCGGTTCGACTCAAAACCGGTCTGATAGGGTGAACCGGACCACCAGACCCCGGTTCTCGGTCTGGTCCAGTTTTCAAAACATTGGTGTACATTTTGTGGGTTTATAAACCCACCTTCAACCCACTATTGGCGTCATTTGTACAACACCCTCTTTTGACACTCCACTACCACCATACACTTCCAACCTCCACCACTAGGCGATCTTAATTTTGTTGTTCTTTACCTGAAGGTAAACCCTTAACCTTGATTGGGTTTGCGTAGCTATTTTGTGGTGTTTTTATTTTGATGTTTTTAAGGTCTCATAACGGATCGAATTGGGCCTGATACGAGCTAAAACGCTCAATGAGTGATTTATTGCAGCCTAATCAGTTCGGGTCTTAATTGAGATTCCGGAATTCGTATCGAATGCCAAATATATGAATTATAACAAAATGGGGGGTTTTGGATTATTTATAAAACATTATGCCTAGTAAGCCAGACATAACTAGTGAGTCAGGCATAACTAGTGAGCCAGACATTATGCATAGTGAGTCAGGCATAACTAGTGAGTCAGGAAATACACCTAGTGAGTCAGATAGTGTACCTAATGAGCTAAACATAACTAGTGAGACAAACATTTTGCCCGGACGGACCGAGTTGGTTTTCTTGTCAATTTTTCAACTTATCAATATAAACACTAATCGTTTTGTGTGTGTTTATGATAGGTAAAATCCAAATCAATCACCAGATGGACAATTCAGCTACGCGAGTACCAAACACTCTTAAACTGTCATATCCTTAGGGATATCTTATCGGAAAAGATTAAGTTAATCATGCGTGACAAAGTTTCTCAAGTCTAAAACTTTTGTTGTGTTTTAGATTGTGCTATATGAGTAATAATTCATTACGTCAGTTTGTTGGTTTATCAGTTAACCCAAACTTGTAAGTTTTTTGTCAATAATTTTTTTCGGGGACCTAAACGCTCGAATATTTTAAGATATTCGATAATTATGGAACGAATTTTACATATAAGTAACCCATTAAACCCACTATTTATGATCCTATGTTAAACCAATAATTTTTTGGGTTTTAAGTTTTTATTTTATTTCTTTGTTTATAGTTTGAGTTAAATTTGGCGTTTAAAATTGGTTACTAGGATCCTTAGTGGCTAAGTATGCACAACAAAGATGTATCCACGTAATGTATACTAGCTTATACGTCTTAAAATTATACATTATTTTAGTAATACTTATTGGCAATAATTGGTTATAAATTAAATTTAATGTCTATTTGAATATATAGGTTAAAAACGTCTAATTGCGACAACATAAATGTCTTTGGGTAGCTCAAATGTTTGTTAGATAATTCGGATCAGATGATAAGTGCTAAACTTGATAAGCTAACCGAGTGCTTGGGAAAAATTCGTGAGAAACAATGTGAACTACAAGAAGCTATAGACGTGTTTTATGCAGAGCTCCCTAATCATTTTGTTAATAATTAGTATGTTTAGGTATATAACTATGTTATAACCTAGCTTTCTTAATCGTTAGCTTTATTATTTAAAAAGTAACGATCGATTCGTATGAAAAGGTAAAAAAAATAGGGTCGGTACGTCGTAAAATGTATGGCCATAGGCGCATCACGGCGGTACCACTTTATTAACAAGTCACAATGTATGAAGTGTGAAACACCTTAATTTTTTTGAAGGATAATATTATTTTTAAAGCAAAAAAAAAGTTAGAGAAGTGAGTGTATAGTATAAATAAACTAGTGAGTTACGCAATAGTAAAAATAATGTTAATCGTAGAAATTCGTTTGATATTTGGTTCGGTTCATTAAGATACCGATACTTACTGAAAGAGAAACAAAAAAAAGTCATACGACCAAAAAAATACCGAGATGTGTTTACATCGATCGAGACAATAAAGACGAATATCAATTTCGTTACTGTCATTGTTCGGTCAGCATTAGACCGTTCGTTTTATTACAAGTACAAGACCAAGTTCGATTGAAACTTAAAAAAAAACTAAAAATAGAAAAGAAAAAAGAAAAATGAAAAATGAAAAAATTCTACAAAAGACAAAAATCACTAAAGAACTAAAGGAAAAAATCATTGTAGCTACCAAGTTTATAAATTATATGTGTAATATGTAGAAACGGGACCAGGAGAAAACAATTGGAAGTATGAAAACGGTGAGAACGGGTCCTGGTCGAACACGTGGCAGGGGCCGCTAAATGATATGTGGGATACGATTGTCATTGTTTAAGTCCGTATAATAAATGGCGTTATAATTCATTTTCAAACAAAAGTCTATCGGATATCGCGTGTTTCCTTTATAGTTGTTTCAATGGCGTTTTATTTTCAAAGCAATATTTTTGAAATTTGTCGTTATGTCCTTTAACCTAGAATCAATATTCGGCGTTTTCATTATTTAGAACTTATCAATGGTGTTTTACACCTTGTTGCGCATATCTGAATTATGGCATTTTTATTAAAATGTTTTAGGATTATAGTAAATCTGTTATTCTTATTGTTTATCATTCAATCAATGGTTTGTTCATTATGGTGCTTTCACCTTCTTCCCTTTCAGCAGCCACTTCATTGTAGATATGTTCAGTTGAATTAATCTCTTATATCTTATAAAGGTAAATATCTTGACGCTCATGGCGTTCCTAAATTCATTATATTTCATTAATAATTCAAAACATTACAAGTAAGACGAAATCAAACTAAACTAATAGTCTTATGTGGATTGTATTACATTAGAGATCTACCCATCGCTTTTGTCATCACTTTCTTCATACTCATCATATTATCTATTTCATTAGCGTATAACGCCATAATATCGTTTAACCTTTCTCGCATCCTGTATTTAAAAATCATCACAACCCTGGATGTTGCATCGTTCGAAGGTGCTAAATCACAGAGTTGTTCAAGAAGGTGTAGTCTATCTATGTTCAACACTTCGTCCATCGTCAATGAATAATCTGTCACACCCTGACCCGCAACGGATATGGTAGTCGGGGCATGATTGATTTTTCATCAAAGCTCATGTCATTTACTATAATAAAGTTTCAAATTTATTATTTCAAATTAAAAAGAGAAATTCCAACAAACACATAAACCATACAAGCACAAAATGTTCTAAACATGACATTCAAGTAACGCTTTATTTTTCTTCTAAGGCCCAATCCTATGTGTTACTTGCTTCAACCTGTTCATCTGTATCATGTGTAAAAATAGAGATTTGGGTCAACAAAATTGGTGAGTGAATCCCGTTTAAACATTAGAAAGAAATGATATGTTGATTACTTTAATAAAAATGTGCATAAACCAAATATGAGCAAACGTATATGTAAACTATCCACAAACCACATAATCATCTAGTAATGTACATGTGAGGACGATAAGCGATGTGTTGTGAGATCAAGGCTTAATCAAACGAAGCCGATCTAATTAGGCAACGCGATGCTCTACCCATATGAAACAGGGAACTGATGGGCCTAATGTGAAAGCTTGACTGAAATGAGAAAGTATAACCACAAATACAATAAACCAAATATCACATAGCACGTTAGTTCATATAATGGTAGTAGCACAAGTGTTTGAATAAATGATATAAATAAACAACACATGATACACCCCAAAACATGAATAAAAAGGGGAGTTTGTAGGAATTCACTCACAGTGTGTGCGCTCTTGATTTGATAACGAGCGCGTACGATTTAAAGATTCCAACCGATGAGGTAACTAACCTAAATATTCACGTAATCAATCGGTAAATATATTTCTTTTATTTACAAGTAGTATTTTTATTTAATGAAATTTATTAGGCTTTTTAGATACTTTCATAGTATTTATTACTAATTTTTGTGCTTAAAAGGACTCATTTTTGTTACATATTTTTATGGATTTTGGATAAAATTAAAGAAAAAGGTTAATTAAAAAGATATACCCCTTTTAGGGGTCGAACCGGGTCGAGCCGGTCAAATCGTATGGTTTTGGCATCGTGTGGGAATCGAACTCGTGACCTCTCGTTTACGTGCACGCAGCTCTACCAACTGAGCTACGTGTCTAACCCGAAATATTCTAGAAGTTAACTAGTTATATATACTTACTGAGATGAAACTTATTTTTAATTAATTAAAAAGGTTTTGAAATTTGCAAAGTCAGTGCAACAAACCAGTCTCGAACTCGTGACCAAGGCTCCGTGTTGCACACAGCCCGACCAATTGGGCTGTGTAACTAACCCGGAGGATATGGGTTTTTAATTACATTTATATACTAACTGGGTTAATATATATTAGTTATAAAAAGATTTGATAATATATAGGGATTCGGCAGCGTAGGTAAGGATCGAACCGGCGACCATTTAGTTATAATGCACACAGTCCACCACTGGACTGTGTGTCTAACCCGGTATAAACTCTGGTTTTTATTATACTTATACGCATATTCAACTTCATCTTCTACATTTCATTTTAACTGTTTTGACAAACCCGGTTGTTAATCAATAACTCTTATTGAGTTCATTGATTTATTATTACAGATAATAAAAATACATAAAACGAAAAGGATTCAAGGATTAGTATACCGAAACTGAGTGATCTCCTGTGAAGTTCCAGTGACGAACAAATTTCCGGCAAAGTGTGAATTGAAGAGCAGAGTTTACAGGAAGTTCAGAGAGTTTGTTTGCGAGAGTGAGCGAGTTCTACAATGGTTCAATGATCACTATTTATAGTCAAATGGTGGATTGAGTTTTGGTTTCGGTTTCAAAAGATTTCGGTCAAAAATTTAAATGCCCCATGATTACATAACCGATTACCATGATTAGTATTAACACAAGATTAGAAAACAGTTTTCTTCAGTTTAATTCTTAATTGAAATGGGAATTATTAATGGATTGGGAGGTTACAGCCGTTACAGGCGGGTTCTCTAAATTTGAATTTTCAAGAACTATTTTACTATAAACAGCGTTTGTTTTGAATATATAACCAATGTGTGTTTGTGGTGTAGTGGTGGGTTGTGTGTATTGATTGTGTGGAGACCCGGGTTCGATACCCGCGGTCTACACTTTTTGTTAATTTATTTTTCTTACTTATATTTTATTCATTATATTATTATTTTAACTTTATTATTTTATTTGTTATTAAATAGTAACAACAATATAACGAAATTTTAAACTTTCAACATAAATGCGTAACGAACATCATACGTATATTTGAATTACAAAACGGAACGGGTTTTAGAACCCGTTTTTCGTCAGATGTTACATAATCCACCTCGTCTTGATAAGTCATTTTCACCGTTCTTGATTGTTCATCCAAACTCCAACAGGTAACTGCTGGTAGATCAGTAATGTCATTGTAACGCCTCGCATTCGTGTACTTTCCTTATTTAGAAAGTGTGATCGCATTTCTATTTATAGAAGTTTGTATTCGCGTCTTATTCGTATTTCCCTTCAAACTTTGTAATCCGAGACATTGATCATAATGAAATACTTATTTTAGATATACTTGTTATACTTGCAATCAATCATTCGAATACATAATTACATTCAAAATATACTTAACATACATGCAATCAATCGTTCAAATACATTTTTATGTGTAATTTATACTTCTTATACTTACAATACCCATACGCTACCACGTAGGGGCAGACCTATCTTAGGGGAAGGGGTAGCCTTCGCTGCCCCTTGGCGCTTCGACGGTAGTGTAAATTTTGGAAAAATTTGACGTTTTTTCGATTTAGTTACCCCTTCTTTATAAAACGTTACACCTACGAAGATTTTCTAGATCCGCCACTACTACCACGCAATACTGGAAAAACTTAAAACATGCTAAAACATGCAAAAATGGACTAAATGCGAAACCGTACTGCCCGTATTCGTGAGGTCATGTTAACTAAAGAAAACGGTCTAGTCATTGCTATGATTAGATTATGCTAGCGGTAAACTTTGGGTTGACACGTATAATTGCATGATAGTTTTGCCATACTAGTCTCGAGTTTACATTTATGCATGAGGATTTGTTAAACTTTTATATTATGCTATTAGTCAAACTTGTATACTCGCCAATGCCTTGTGTGTTGACTCTACTTTGACATGTATTGTAGGTTGATGATGATGACGATCCATGGAATCTAGTAGGATGGACATAGAAACTCATCTTAATTTAGATTTATGTAGGATCGTATTTCTTTATTGAAATGTTGTACTTTTGTTGTACTTGTACTTGAACTTGATGTTGTATTTGTTTCCAAGCAATGTACTTGAATCTTTACTAATGAAATGAAATATGTTTCCTTTAAATACTTGTCAAAATTTAGAGTTATGTTGTCTCGAGCAATCTATTTACGTCCGCCCCGGTGATTCCGTCATCGGTTGGAGTGTGACAGTCATTATCATCATCTGCTGGAAATTTTCTTTTCAATCTTCTTATTACCGTTTGAGTCCTTTCACAATCGTTGGCCCTTGGAACCCCAAGGGCTAGAATATCACTCTGAACGCCTCATCCATACTAATTATGGCCTTGATGGTCTTGACCTTCACCCTTCTTCTGTCAGAGAACTTTAGGACGAAACGTCTCCCCAACCTCTCAAACCTCCATGCAATAACCCGAGCCATTTTTTTAAAGTTGTACGACGTTTAAAAAATTTGTAGCGTGTTTAGACAAATTGTGGAGTGTTAAGTTTGTTTACCTGTTCTACTTATAAAATGACCTTTTTTGGCGCGAGGTAGATATATGTTTTTGGCGCTAAAAACGATATAATTATATTTTCATGTGTATTTTTTGTATGTCTTGTCGTGTGAAGTAGGATGCAAACCTATAATGTGACAGATAATAATGGCGTTTTGAAAATATAAAAAATTCAATTGCCATGGTGTGGTTTTTAATATAATAAATATTAGTAATAAAGTTTCCGTCGTTTCAGTTACTGTTTGTTCAGTTTTATCTGTTAAGGCTGCAATGTGTCCCATCTTTTAAGTTTGGCGTTTTGTATTTAATGGCGTTTTATAGATAAAGATGATAAAATACACTAATTAACTTTTGGTGTTTTGCATTTGTGGCATTTTGGCGTTTTATAACTAACTGTAGAAATATAGTATTTTATTATTTGAGAAGTACATAACAAACACAGAAAAATTACACAAAAGAAAAAAAATAAAATTAAATTAAAACTCCTCTTCAGAAGGGATTTTGTCTGAGAAGTATCCATCACTGTCCTCGTCGTCTTCTTCGGATTCTTCTTCTAGTTTCTCATCCAAGTCATCACTTTCACTTTCATTGGCCTCTTGTTCTTGAAGATTTTGAAGCCTCAATTTGAACATGTCATGCAACAACACCAACATTACGTTCATGTCTGTGTTAAAAAATGTTGCGTTGTGTAACTACTCCATGAACCCAAGACCTTGCTTGGTCATGATGTTTTCAAGCATTTAGTCTTCCTGCTCTTCGTTGTCACATATAACGGTGACCATGTCGGTGTCTTCATCAAAACGCCATGATCTGATGACTGGTCCATTTTTGCATTTGACTTGTTTGGTCCAAATTTCTGGTTAATCTTCTTTATAACCGTATGTGTTTTATCACAGTGGTTATCAAGAGGGACGCTAAGTGCTAGGATCCCCCTCTGTACTTCTTCTTCCAAGTTCAATATGGTTTTGATTGTTGTAACAAACACTTTTCTTTTGTTGTCAAAATTGATTACGAATCTTCTGATTTTGAGGGTGTATGTAACACCCCAAAAAACGGGTTTTTAATAACTTAACCATGCTAATATTAAAAAGCGGGTAAAGTACTGTTAACGATAAAAGTTAACCTGTAAACAAAAATAACTAGGAACAAAAGTTAACCTAGTTAGTAGCATGGATATGGTAATAAAAACAATGAGTTGTAGCCCTTTAAATAAAAAGGGAACAAACTAAAGGGACCAAAGTTGGTAAAAGGGAAAACTGTGATTTAAAAAGAAAATTTAAAACACAACACATACTTAGTGTGTGTGTCGATCAAGAGCAGAGAAGGAGGGGGAAACCCCATCTTGACCCAATCTACAAAATCATCAAATTGAAATGGAAATTGGACACCAAATCCGTGCATGAACGCATATTAACGATCACCTAAACTAAGGGATCATAAGGTATGTCAAACATCTTAATTTGGTGATATTATGAATGTTGATAGAATTCATGGATTTCAATCTATATATGAATTTCAGAAATTGAAGTAAGATAAGGGATTAACATTTGCTTAACAACAAACCCTTATTGAAAATTTTGAATGGATTCCTATGATTGGTGTTTGAATGATTTACCACACCTAATTAAATGGGTTTTGATAACATGATGAAAGTGATGATAAACTTGTGTTTAGAATCATCATACATGGTAGCAATAGGAAGATACTTAAACAATTTATGTTTTTTTAGTACATGTTCATATATGACATAAAGTGGTTTTGATGGTAGAATGAAATTGATGTTACAGTGATGTCAAAGCATGCATATAGTCTTCATATTTAAAAGAAAATATGAGATACTTGGCTAAATTGATGTTCGGATTAAAGTCCATGTATGTGGCAAAATGGGTTTTTAGGATAGTAAGAGAATCCCAAATTCTATTATGATAATTTGAGGGATTAGCTATGATGATTGAAAGTCTTGCTAACTTTAAGTTAATAATTGTGTAAACTTGACGAATTGAAAGAAATAGGGTAAATTTGGTTAAGGAAGTTAGCCAGATCGTTGGCCTAAAAATGATGCCCACCAAGTGTTAGATAAAATGCCTAATGAGTTTTATTCAACTTGTTAATGTATATATATGTAAAACGGCAATTTGACTTTTAAAAGTCAAACCGACATATAATTGAATCAAATACGAAATATGGTAGAAAAGTCCATAAGGGTGATGGTCATGATATTGATGACTAATCTAACTATCTTATGGATGTTGTATTATAGTTTGACTCTTGACGAGCTAGGTGGAAGCTTGGTGAAGAATGGGTCAAACAGGTCAAAGGTGCAAGAAAGTATGAACGGACTTAATGTAAGTAATGCTTACATCTTTAAAATAGTACATATACTTATGTATTTGACTGAGAACAAGCGATTTAATATTCAGAATGAAATTTGAAATACATTGTTCCGATGCGAATTGATACGGTAGGAACAAGTGAAATGGTAATTGTAACATTTGTATAAATCGGGTCTCCAAAACCCGCTCCGTTTTGTAATCAAATACCAAGTTATGAAATTACATTAAGTATTTATGAGTATTTTGAGTTTAAACGTTACATAATTAATACATAAACTAAACTATAAAAATTAAATTGGATAAAAAGTTAAAATAAAATAAAAAAAAAAACATTTGCAGCTGACCGGACTCGAACCCGGGTCAGCTGAATCACTTCAACAACTTATCTTTCCGTCTTCAAACCACTCCGCCACCAATTGTTTTCTGTTGACATTAGGAAAACAATTGAGTTTTATACACAAACATGAATTAACGGTTGGTGGTATCTGAATAACGGAAATCGGCAATCCGAACGCTGAATCCTTTCGACTTCGTTTGACTAGCTCATAACCGATGAATATCGGTTTCTAATTAAAGTCCTAATTGATTGAACTTAAGTCCTCATCACTTCCGGTATTTGAAACCGGAAATATACCAAACTCTAATTAAATCCATGCCCTGATCATTTGTGCGATTCCTAACCATCACAATAACACTCAATTTCATTTTCGTCAAGAATCTGAACTGTAAGACCCTCTGATTTCGATTGCCGGAGATTTTCTGCAACTCACCGGAAAACTGGGACTTGCATTTACACGGTAAATTCTTCGACTCTCTTTGTTTAAAACATGTGATTAGTCAATCTCTAACACAATCCCATCAACAGAATCAATCTTAGCCAACATTTATCGGAAATCCCACCCTCGCCGGAAAGTTTCTGAAATTGCCGGAATTTCACTGTGTAAGGGTAAGGCATCCTACACTTCATTTAAACCTTGTTTAGATGATTTAGTTCTATAAATAATCGATCCACACTGTTAATTGTATCAACAGTCGGAGCTCAATTTCTGTACCGACGAAACTTTCGCCGGATTTCTGTGTTTATCTCCAATCGGTAAATCCTGTTCTTTAAACTCTTTCCATTCTTTACTATTGAATTACTATTAGTGTTTAAGATCTTTGAAAGTCGCAAAATTAATCTTAACCAGTTGAAATACGCTGACAGTTAATCCGATGAAGAAGATGAACTTGATTCAGAATATAAGAGTAATTATAATTCGGATATTTAACGGGTTAGACACACAGTCCAGCGGTGGACTGTGTGCAAAGTTTATATACGAGTCCCGAGTTCGATTCTTACTACACACACTCTGCGTAATAAAACATTCCTCTTTTTATTCATGAACTAACCGGGTTGAAACGGGTAGTTGTTAAGTATAATATAAATCAAGAATATAACCGGGTTAGACACACAGTCCAGCGGTGGACTGTGTGCAAAACAAACTACACGTCGCGCGATCGAGTCCCGTCACAAACACCGGTTCAATGAGATTAAAACGTTTTGCAAAATAAAGGAATTTTCGGTAAATTCGAATAAGTGTATAAATATAATTAAAACTGGGTTTCTAACGGGTTAGTCACGTAGCTCAGTTGGTAGAGCTACGTGCGCGTGAACGGAAGGTCATCGGTTCGAATCCTGCTCGGCGCAAGTATTTACCGCTGACCGAACCGGTCAACGGTCAACGGTCAAACAGTAAAAAAAATATTATTTTTTTTAAATATTTATTTGTTTAATTTAAATTAAAAATCAATTAAAAATACTTAAAAATAACATTTTTAAGGATAGAAAATAGCCATAAACTCACAAAAATATATCTAAAAATCCCATTAAAATCTTTAGTAAAATTCATCCATTTAATATATTTTTCCTATTATCAATTAGGTTAGTGATTCCGCGTTGACTCACTTCGTCTAAATCGTGCGCATCTCAACAACTCAAATCCAACGCACCCAATGTGAGTGAACCCTTCAAATTCCCCGCTTTAATCACGTTTTTGGGGTGTATCATGTGTCTTGTTCATTTACTTATTATAACTAAGTTATTGTGCATATACCATATCATGACATGTGGTTAGTTGTTGCTGACAAGTAGTTATTATTGTTTGCAAATTATTATTTCAGTACATGCAATTGCTGAGGCCGTAGCTCCCCATCCCTCGAGGTTGAGTTTGATCCCCATTTTATTATGCGGTTGATCAGGGCGTGCCCGCACGATCGGCTCCGTTTGATTGAGCCTTGATCGGACATTTTATTACATTTCAATACATGCAATACGCTCGGTTCCGTTTGATTGAGCCTTGAGTGCACAGTTCAATTTACATTTTCAGTTCATGCAATACGATCGGCTCCGTTTGATTGAGCCTTGATCTCACAGTTCATTTATGTTAATTATCATATGATGTTGGTATGTTCATGTATGCTATCGATTGTTAATGTATGTTATAATTGTAACTGATGTTGCCATTGCTTGATTTCGTACATATGCTCTTTTATGATTATGCACAATATTTTATTGATAAAACTAACCAGAAAATCATTATTAAATGTTTATCTATAAGGTTCACTCGCCAACTTATGTTGACCCAAAAACCTCCCATTTTACACATGATACAGGTGAACCAGCAGCAGCTAGGAACACGTAGGACCTGGATTAGAAGAAATAAAACGATTTAGTACTTGGATTATTCTGTTTGGTTATTTTCCTTTGTAATGAATGGACATGTTTGAATGTTTGAGAAATGTAACTTTGACTTCATTTAATTATGAAACATAATAGTAAATGTCATGTGCTTTGGTGATAACCCAATTATGCCCCGATTCTTATTTCCGCTGCGGGTCGGGGTGTGACAGTAATAAACCATATCTGATGGTAAAAAGGGTAAAACAATAATTTAGTCATGTAATGACGAATAAACAAGAGTTCTGAAAAGTTACCTTATGGGGTAAACCGTAAGGAGTAAAAAGGGTGAAATAGTAATTCAGTCACAAGTTGACAAATAAATAGTAAGCTTTGAAAAAGACACTCTATGGCGTAAGCCGTAACGGGTCGAACGAATTAAGAAACGACTTTAAGTATTATGATCATATGGAATAAACCAAAACGGATTAAATGGTGAGATGGTAAATAAATACCATCTCATAATGATAAAAGGGTCATTTAGGCCAAATAGGTCAAATGGTGTTGTCATCACCATTTGACAATAATAACTAATGATCGCTTGTCGAGTATTGTGCTCACAGGTAAATAGCGTATGGTTCGCGTTTCTATTAATTAAAAATTAATAGTGCAAGGTATTTAAATAGGTCAATGTTATGACTCGAGTCAGGTACGTGTAATGGGTCAAACTCTCATTAAGGGCTTAAGGTCCAATAAGAGTTAAACGAGTTATGAATGAACATCGGATTACATAAAGCAAGGTAAATCTCATAATTTAAATTTTAGACATTAGGTTCTTAGGAACATAATGATTTTAAATAAGATTACGGTTAAATGTGCTCATTTGGTCAAAACATACTATTGAAAGTCCTTCGTCGTAAAAGAGGGGCCTAAGTTGACAAAAATGTCATCGAATGATAAAACAAGTAAACGACCTAAGGGTAGTTTAAAAATGAGTTTTATAATTTAGTAGACCCCTTTCGGTTTTGTAAAATGAAAAGCATAAGCCTTTTCGGTTTAATGCCTCTTAACGAGTCTTTTCCGTAAATTGTCGAACCGAAGGGTAGAAACTGGATTAAATGATTTTACGATAACAAATCCCCCACAAATATAGTTGTGGTGGAAGATAAATTGAAATTTTAGGGTGGAAATAAGATATAAGGGAAGAAAAAGTGAGATTTAACCCTAAGTACTTAAGTCCCTTAACGGGTCAAAACGAATATGCGCAATAAACCGGGTAATGGTTGCGCAATTCACAAAAGTTACTTTTCCGGGTTAAGGATTTCGGGTTAAATATGTAAGAAAACATTTTACAGACATTTAGAAACAAGTTTCATGGAAAACAGATGAAAATTGAAAAAGTTATGGAGGTTTTCGTAACAAAAACGGCAAGACGAAAATACTTGCAACAGCCCACCTTAAGCTACGGTGGCCAGCCGTAGCTTACGGCAGGCAACTGTTTAACGAAAACAGGAAATAGTGTTTTACGGAAGCGTCTTTGTTGTCACACCCCGACCCGCAACGGAAATAAAAGTCGGGGCATGATTGGGTTATCATCAAAGCTAATGACATTTATTATAACGTTTCATATCTATTATTCCAATTTAAAAGAGGAATTACAATAAACATACAAGCACAACATGTTATAAACACAACATTCATGAACTCTTTATTTTTCTTTTAAGACAAATTCCCATGTGTTCCTTGTTTCAACTGTTCACCTGTATCATGTGTAAAAATGGTTTTTGGGTCAACAAAAGTTGGGGAGTAAATCTTATAAAAACATTTGAACGAATTTGTTATATTGGTTATAAAAATGTGCATAACCACATATGAGTATACGTATATGTAAATTAAATCACAAACCACATAATATCAACAATGAACATATGAACATGATGAATGATGAACTTGAGATCAAGCTCAATCAAACGGAACCGATCTAATGTGGCACCTGATGCTGAACTCGTATCCCACGAGGAACTGATGGGCCTTAAATGAATGATTGCACTGAAAATGATAAAATGTAACCACACATAACCACAACAAACAAATATACACATTAGATCACATAATATCAACAATGAACACATGAACATGATGAATGATGAACTTGAGATCAAGGCTCAATCAAACGGAGCCGATCTAATGAGGCACCTGATGCTCGACTCGTATCCCACGAGGAACTGATGGGCCTAATGAATGATTTGCACGCAACTTGACGAAAATGTAAACACGCAATACAACAAATAACATTTACATCACACGTTAGATCATACGATGGTAATAGCACAAGTGTTAAATAAAAAGAAATTGTACGACACATGATACACCCTAAAACATGATTAAAAAGGGGAATTTGTAGAGATTCACTCACATTGGGTGCGTATTCTTGAGTGGTAATGAGAGCGCACGAGTTGTGGGTTTAACCGGCGAAGGAGTACTAACTCGTATTGAAGAACACGTTAGGAACTCAAGATAGGAGGCTTCCAAAGGTTGGAAACAATCTCCAAGAAGGATAGAAAAAGAACTTCATACTTTGCTTTGAAGTGTTTTGAAGTGGTGTGAAAAAAAAATGGAAGAATCATGAGGTATTTATAGTATTTTAGGATTAAGGATGTGATGACAAGTGTCCTCAAGTGTGAATTAGTGTCCTAACATGTGTCAACACCATATTAAGTATGGCAAAGTGAGTGTTAGGTGTCAAAAATTCGAGATAGGTGACAAACTTGGTGAAAAAGCAAAAAATTTATTATTTTTTTGACATTTTTGGCCCTTGGACTTGTATTTTCACTTGTTTGCCATTTCTAACCCCTATAACCTAATATTAGGTTATATAAATGTGTTAAGACATGTGTAACTTGGATTATACCCTAAAATGTCGTGGATGTCGGTTCGTTCGGTTGTACGGTTACGCGTTTCGCAAAAATGCGTAAAACGCTTTAACGAACACGAAAGTGATCGAAATTGTGCAACGATTCACATTTTTGCATTCTTATCAATAAAATACAAGATTTTATTGAATACAAAAATATTTGTAAATAAAACACAGGGTTTCATTGAATACGAAATTGTTTGTAATTGTGCAATGATTGAAAAGACACAAATGTCACATTTGTAAGTCCGGGTCGTGTTTTAAATGTACGGGACTTGAAACGGGTCAAACGGTCAAAAAAATAACACAGCAGCAAATGTGCTGCAGAAGATGGCGTCGCCGACGCCTTAATGGTCGTCGCCGACGCAGTGTGGCGTTTTGTATTAGAGTAGTAAAAAGATCCTTTTACCCTTAATGAAGCACGTCCAAGTAATAAAGTTGATGTTATTTACGTAAATGTCACCACGTCATTCTAATCCATAGATTATTTTGATCTAACGGATGAGGAGCGTTTTCACCGTCTTCACACTTTTATGCGTTTTCCCGAAATCCTCCCCCATAATATGTATGTATATCTATTAAAGAAATTTTAGTTTCACACTTTTTTCTCATCAAAGAAATTTTGCAACCTTTCTGATAAATCCACAAATTATCATCAAATGTTGATCGATTAAAAAAACAAATAAGTTGATCGATTAAAAAAAAATAGAATTGTATATAGTAACTTTCACTATCGCAATTAGACACGATCTACTGTGAGATCTTCTAATTGGTTGATGGGTGAAGTAGTTTAGCACCTCTTTGTCCACATAACCCCACGTCATGTTTCTTCCATCAGATTAATGAAACTCCATAGACGATCTACTACTTCTTCCCTGCAGATTGATGAAACTCCTAAGTCAATTCACTAGTCACCACCAACGTCAACCCTCGCGCATCCTCTTTCTATGTCCGCTTCTTTCAATCCTAGGGTTTCCAAATCAACTTCCCTAATATGTATAAGCGGTTAACTTGGTATAATTTATGTTGAAAACAAAGTTATATTTGAAACAAAATATTTTTTTGGGTATCATGAACCATAACGATTGTCTGTACCATAACGAACTGAATCGATACCTGTATCAATATTGGTTAAACTAGTACCAATATACGTTTCATGTTTTTTTAATAATCGTGTCGGTATCCTTTTGGACATACTCAACTTTACTTTTTTGTTTCTTTTTCGATTGTTGTACCGAATACCAAAATCGTAATGAATTAAATCAATATCGACTGAATTCCCACCCCAAAAGTCAGTGTTCACCCTTTTTCCTATAAATGATATATGTCTTTAACCCTAACTTACTATTCAATTTTTTTTTACTCTGCGACGCCATGAAGAATTCCACCAATAGTATTTTTATTTTTATTTAGGGTGGTAGGGGCGCTCTCGGTGAGTGATGCGGGGAAGGGGTTTGCAGATCGGGTATAACACCGCCACCCCTTGTTTGAGTGGGTGATTGAATGGGATTCGGGTTATACTCACCGATGTGAGAAGAGAAGAGAGAGGGGGTTAATGGTGGGCCCCACCCTCTTTCAACCAATGACAAATTTTTCTTGTTTTTAAGAAAATGTTTACTACTCTTATGTGTTTAAAGACTCTTAGTATTTGAGTGCAAATTAAAAGTGAAATGATGAATTGACATGACATGATATTATTGGTTAAAAAAATTGTTTACCACTCTCCATTTAGAAGTGCCCCTTCTACCCTTAGGATGACTTTATCTAGAATATCAATACTTCAATAGTATAGCCACGTATCACGTATGATATGATGCGATGTCAATACCACCTTATCCGGTACCCGGTTTCAAACAACCACCCGCCTATAAATACCCCCTTCCTCCACCATTTCTTACATCTACTGAAACCGAACCTTCCGGTCGGAGACCTTGAACAAACAAACATGAGTTACATGAGCCGTGTTTTCTCAACCTACGGGGTTGCAATCGCCAACAGCCACACCGATCAAGGCCACAAACTCAAAGCAGGAATCAAGTCTCTTCAGCAAGGCAAAAAAGCCTTCACCTCCTCCGTTTCCGGCAACAATACGGCTGGTATCCGACCAGTTTCCGGTGTCCTAGGTTCCGACGCCGGAGATGAGAAGAAAACGCAAGCCGATGATTCTTTCCGGCAAGTTATGTATATTAGCTGCTGGGGTCCGAGTTAATATCTTGATCGGAGATCGTGACGGTGATCGGAGTTTTCTTGATGAGAAATCGATGATGCGAGTTGAGTTGGGTGTGACTCGGAGATGATTATTGGGGTGTGGGACCCGATTGCAAAGTTTTTTCCTTTTTTGGTGGGCCCTGGGGAGGTTGTGGATGGGTTGAGAATGACGTTAGGTTGAGAGATAAGGGACTGAGTATGTAATAGCTGGATAAGTTTTGGGACTACAATGTAAATATTTTTCCAAAGCAATAAATTAGGATAATGGAAGTTTGGTATGATGTGACTTTGATTGTCCTACTAGTGTGTTGTCAAATCACTAACATAACTCATTTTATTTTAATAAAAAAAATGAAAGATATATCATAATTAAACGAATAAATCAAAATATGACCACATAAATAACAAAACTAAAACCATAGATATGCAATTTGTTTTTGTTTATCAAAAACTTTACTTTTAGTTATTGGTCAGTTAGATAATCGTTTTGGTACATATGAATTTTAACATAAGAAAACAAAGATAATTGCTTTTGTACATATAGATCATGTTAATCTCACTCTCATAGTTCATGTATCTCACTCTAAAACTTCATGTATGTGTTATATATAACATCACTCTCATAGTTCATGTATCTCACTCTCATAGTTCATGTATGTGATACATATGTACTATGCATTTGATCGTATACATACAAAAAAGGTTGAAATTGACGGACACCAATCTCTCAATGAGTAATGAACTACCTAAAAACAGGTATAAAGTGCACGAAATTAAATGATGTTCTCTTATGTCTATCCAAACAATGGTTATTGTTTATGATATTTATTGGTTTCTTTGTTTCGGATTATGAATATAAGGTGTGATGTATATATGAATAGGGGTTAGTTCTAGCCATTATGTTCAATTCGATTATTACAGAAAACAGTCCCTTTAATGTCAATTATCTACAAGGTTGTTTTTGAAATTTTTAGAGGCTTTAAAGCATTCATAATTAATTCTTTTACTATATCTCTATAATTAAACTAAAAAACATTACTTTTTTTTCCTCTTTTTTTAATTAAATAATATTTTTTATATTTTTATTATTATTTTTCTCTCTTCTCCACACACAAATACTTTCAAAATAATAAATTAAAGGTGAACAATATCTACTGATGAATAGTATATTTTCTCTTTTTTCTCTCTATTTCACTCACAACTATTTACAATTACTTTAAAAAATATAGAGGTTACACTTACATAAAAATAAAGTTTTATTGTGAATGCTCTAATTTATATAAAAATTGTTTAGTTACTCAAAGTGAGGTCCTAAAAATAAAGGTCGAATTCGTGTAATACTATTAGCATATTGTTATTTAAATTTCAGTTAAATATTTATAGTCAAGTTTCTCCAAAGTATCATATTTTATATTTCTTAATCTATTAAGGTATTCTTGTGATAATACTACAATGCATAGACTTTAGTAAGCTTAATTGAAAAGAAACTTATTTTCCTTGAAAAACACTAACATTAGTAGTTAATATAAAAGTGTAAAACATCCATAAATCTATCTTTTTATTAATCCACTATTATTTATTAAAATTACTTGCACTCAGAATATTACTATTCAATTTCATACACTAATAATTGTATACTACTTAATTGCATGATATATAATCTTATACTTAATTTACAACCTTTTATTGCATGTTACATTATAGCTTTCTTTCGTTATAATATTAGTAAAGGTACAAAATAACCCTTATGGTTTACTTTTAAGTTTACTAAACCTTATACTTTATATTATTATTATTATTATGAACTCAAACCCGCTTTAATAATCTTTTTATCATTTGGATTTAGTTATTCTTTTATGCGAAAATATTTTATGTTTCAGTCTAAGTTTTACGAGTTGACACCTCGCAACACCAATGCATAATTCAGCATTTTTACATTCGGTTTAACGGTCTCGCCATAACACTCAAGTCCTAAAACTTGTAATTACAAAGAATGAACATATAGCATTAAGTTCATATGAGCCATTTCCTTATCATCATATCCCTTACCATTCTATAGTGCAACCACATGAAAGTGCAATAAGAGTTTAAATATATAATCAAATACTGAACCAGTGAACCACAATCTGTAAAAAGCAAATAGAATAAACTGCCTATTTTTATAATATTGCTTAAACATAGGCTTACATTAAATTAACTATATAAAACAAGTCACTTATAAGTTATGAAACAAGGAGTAATATATCATGTGTCATCAAAGTGTATTTTCTCCTAGTTTCATGTCTTTGAAGAAAATACAAATGTCTATGTATTTTTAAGTAAATTGCACAAAACGTCCTTTAAGTTTCACCAATCTTGCTGGTTTCAGCCTTAATCTTTAAAAGTTGCCAAAACCAGCCTTTAAGATTAATTTTGTTGCAGGTTTCATCCTTTATCACTAACCCAGTTACTAATCCATGTTAAATGGCCTCACATGCATAACATGTGAGGGTAAAACCGTCTTTTCCCCAATTTTTAACTCCGATTTCAGTTCCGATCAATCGCTATTGAAATTGAGATGAAGAGAGAGCTAGCTTTCGCATCGGAAGCTCGATCTCAGTTCAATTGCTTCTCCGGTTGAACTTGCTCGCCGAAAAGCTCACCGGAAAGTGTACCGATTCACCGGAAGAACAAACAAAATAAACAGCGGAAAGTGTACCGATTCATTCAAGAACCAACTATAATGGGTCAATAAAATCACCAAACAACACTTGAATCAAACACAAGCTTACCTGCCAAGCATTAGAAGAGTAGCCTGTGGGTTGGTCCCAGGTGAAATCGAGAACACTGAACCATCGATCATTCGAAGCGAACCAACACCAATCACCCTCATGTATGACAATGTGTTAGATTTTTATTTTTATTTTTGGTTTAAAGTGATACCTTGAGTAATGAGACCTCTGCAACATGTTTCGATAATAGACCAGCTGGAAAAGCATCTTGAGTATTTGTTCTGTACACAACACAAGATCCACCTTTAAACCTTCCACTCTTCCGGTAAATCCTAAATAATTAGCAAAATTCACAATATATATATATGCTTAAAGTAAATGAGGACTTATTCATATTTTGCACAGTTACTTAATTGTATATATTTTATAAAGATTCATCATTACACAAGATTATGTTAGACTATTTAAACCGTTTGTCTTTCAATTCTGTAAAGTTTTCATCTACTTGAGAAAAGCCTGGTTAGTTTTAAAAAAAACGAAAGAAAACAGCAGCCTAAAACCCTCAATACAAGTAGTAAATTCAATTACCTTTTAGTTCGAATTTTTCTTTACTGCTTTTCTCTTTGACAATAATTAGGCTCCTTCAAATTACAAATAATTGTTATATTTTCTCTTTGACAACAGATTAGGCTGCACTATGTCTATAACCAGTGCTGTTAAACGTAGAACCCCCAATCTTGGTTCCATAAACATGATGTAAACTAAATCCATTCCACGGCCGCACACCGGATTCCACCAATCCATCAAGAAGCGCGCGTTGCAGCGACTGCAACTCCGGTTCAAACACGATTGCTTTCTCAATCCACTGATAAGACCTCTCAATCAAATTCACATCAAAATTAATCCCGGAGCGGTTATAAATCCGGCGTTAATCGCGCTACTTCCGCCTAATATCCGGCCTCTGGCGTTCGGAACACCTTCATCGGAACTGAAAGCTTGTGCAGGTGAGTAATAATTGTCGATTTGACGGAGTGTTTGAATAAAACCTTCTTGTTTCATGACGTTAGGGTTTGTGTACGGTACACCGCCTCTTTCGAGAAGTAATACGCGGTGGTTGAATGATAGTGTGGCTGCTAACAGACATCCGGCGGTGCCGCCGCCGACGATGATGTAGTCGAAGTAGTCTTCCGGTGGAAGTTCGGTGGCGTTAATGTTATCAGGTTGCGTACGGTGGACCTGAAGTGAAATAAATTGAGAGTTTTGTTAGTTTAATGAATTATTTGAAAGAAGATAGAGAGAGAGATGAAAAGACGGTTTTACCCTCACATGCTATGCATGTGAGGCCATTTAACATGGATTAGTAACTGGGTTAGTGATAAAGGATGAAACCTGCAACAAAATTAATCTTAAAGGCTGGTTTTGGCAACTTTTAAAGATTAAGACTGAAACCAGCAAGATTGGTGAAACTTAAATGACGTTTTGTGAAATTTACTCTTGAAGAAAATACAAATGTCTATGTATTTTTAGTAATTTGCAAGTCATGAAATTTTAAGACCACCCACGATTGTTGACCTTACGCACCTTATAAAGGACAACTGACTCAGGTCATGACCCCGATTATTAAAAATAAAAAATCACATATGGATATGACCTTAAAACAAGGTGCAAACATGAATTTCACAAGAAATTTCTAGCGATTTATGGCCGAAGATGGTTACATGCGATGAGAATGTAAATTTAAAAGAATGGTTAATATAGAAAACACGCATCATATATATTTGTAAACATGTATAGATTTTGCACATACAAGATATTAAATAGGATCATTGTTTTGGTGGTAAATAGAAACATTTAATTTAATTACTCTATACTATAAAAAACATAGCTAGAGTAATTATTATTAAACTAATTTAAATTTCTATTTTAAAAACTATGTTATAATAATAATAATTACTTTTGTTCAAACATAATATTCTAGTTATTTGTATCATTTGTATATGAACTCTGATTTGTACACCTCGTTTTCTTGAAAATATGATAAAGTTAAGGTTATATTACTTTTAATGTCCTAGGTTGCTTATGAAATAACGGCTTGATCTTTAAAGATACACATGAAGGATCTCTTTTTGAAACAAAAGTCCTGGAACGAATGACTCAAAAGACTTGTCAAGGGTTATCTTGTCACACATGACAATAATTTACACATCATAGCATCATAATTAGTTATAACTTAAAAAAACATATTTAAACACCCTAACGACCGCCACCATAAACCCATAACTAAATCAAAACATATTGTCATTATCACACAACCCTTAAAGAATAAAGAACCCAAAACTAACTCAAAACATATTGCCGTTGTCACACAACCCTTAAAGAAAAGATATGAGAACTAAGATTTAAGAGGACAACAACCCTCAAATCAATTTATGGTTGTTAGGTGAAGGCTGAAGAAAGTATAGTATTAGGGAAATAGAAAAAAATGTGTGGAGTGGAGCTATATCAAGTGGTCAAGGAGTGAGATGTTAGATATTTTAATATAACCGGGATTCATTTGATGACCAAATTATAATATACATTCACCCAAGTTTGGAGATGTAGGAGTGCACACTTATTTGAGTTATTACTTTCTAAGTGTTTAAATAGAGCCCCTAATAAATAGGGGTTCCAAAAGAGCAACACCCATGATAGCAGGGTCTAGGGGATGGCAACCTGATAGCATTAGAAATTCATTAGAAAAAATAATTTCTTGGAAATAACATTTATTCTCGAAATAAAAAATGGGCTCCAAATTTGAATTAAAAATGATAAGCCCTATCCTTATTTTTGAATTCATTCTCTTTGGTTACAGGTTTAGGTTTATACAAATTACACAACAAAATCACATGGTTGTTCTCGTTCTCAAATCTGAGTTGTATTTGATTGGATTTTTAAGAAGAACCATCGTTCAAATCTCTATTTTCCCCAACATGAAAGTGGAACCATATGTTTTATTTTAGATTATCATTATGTGCAAAGTACGCAACGTTATTAATTACTCACTACTACATCAATCATAATCAAAGATTGGAACGTTGAAAACTCTATTTAATCTTTTCACTTCATTTTATGAATCAAAACTTTGTGTCTTGCATTGTTTTACCTTGCTAATCATAAGGATATTTGATTATTGTGTTATGTCATAATAATCCCATTGTTAAACAAAAATAGTTAAATTACTCACTTTATGTGATTTGAAGTCTTCATATACTTTAAAACTTGACGGGTTTAGAGGAGTAAGCAAAGTGTGAGTTTAATAATAAGTAAATTCAACGAGTGCTTTTTGTTTGCACCCCTGATAAGTGTCTCCATTGACAACCACAATGCCGACAACTATCCAAACACGGCTCTAAGTTGTGATATGTAGATAAATTTAAGGGTGTACTTAACTATTTAAAGATGAGAGCGTGGAGGGGTGTGTGTAGTTGTACCGTTCATTGTCTAGATGCATTCACTGAATATTTTTGTTTTAAAGTTATAAGATGCTGGTGTAAGTAAAGTTGAAAGTGCAACATTGATAGATTTTGGAATGTGAATATGTACGTATACACGACTTTTGCTAAAACAATCTACATGTGGTCAGATATAAATATTCCATCTCTTGTTGGTATTAAAGATTATGCTCGTATCAACATCATTATCATTATCAATACTAATATACGCATGTAATTAACTAATCGCGTAACATGTAAAAGCAAAACAAAACAATTAGCGAAGTGTGATAAGATGAGACAAGTAGTATGTGGATAATACCATAATATAAACACGTACAAGATACTTTCATATAGCTTATCAAAATTTAAAAGCAATATAAAAGTAATATAAATATAAAACATTACATATAAAAACAGTTTGAATATAAGGGCTCAAGTATTATTCATACCTTTAAATTATGAATTGGCATTGTAGCATGATGGCGAAATGCAACATGAAAGCGCGTCCATCTTTCTTATAAAAGTTTTGAAGATATTGTTCTTTGTCTTTTTAATTATTGATCTAAAAGACTTCACTTTTATTCTATATTTTGGAGGAGTTATACAAATCCAACTCCCAAAATGTTTATTACCTTTTCGTAAGTTAATTGGCATCTTATATACTTTTTGTGTATGGCTATTCAAGTTTTTTTTATATGGTAGTTGTCGAATCCTCTACCTGGCTGGGCTGGTTCGTAGTGTTCGTCAACGTCTAAAGAGATCTTCTGGATAATTACAAAAGAAAATACTGTTAGCCTTGAGGACTCCGAAGAGGAGTTCGTGACCAAGCTCCGACATGAGAGTAAGAAAACTTGCCAGAGAAGGAATAATATTCCGGCACGATGATCTGGCCAGAATAAATGGTGTGGACTCTAGGTTGAGTATTCAATGAACAACTAGAGAATGTTTCACAGTTAATGCTTCTTGAGTGTGTGTTAATGGTTGTTGGTGACTTACCTTTCTTTAGATCGACTCCTTGGCTTATATACAAAGCCTCATGTTTATTGGGTGGTGCAATTCCCATAGAGATCTAACGGTCCTCTATGAAACAGAGATTATCCTCTTCTCCTTGCCTTCTAATCTCTGTGTAGGTATGAGAGAATCTTCACATTTAATACGAGTTGTACTTACCTTGTACCATCGTCGGAAACCACTATCTCTCCTACTCAAGCATTAAATGCACTGGCAGGTTTAGCCTGCGGTTGATATGAACGGAGTGGTTGATTTGAGGTGATGACTCTTCAGACTATCTCATGATGCTTTTTCTCTAGAGACCTGATTCTCATGTAAGGCTTAATGGGTTTTATGCCTAAAGCCCAGATGAGAAGCCAATCAGGGCCATCATTGACAGTAGTGTTGTGTTAAAAATTATAACTAAAGAAAACAAAATTAAATAGGTCAAAGTTGAAACCCCTAACTTACTTTATACGAAATTAATAAAAGATTTAGCATTTAAGATAAAACGATTAAAATTAATTTCAAAGTACTGGTTTACTTAAAATTTAAGTATATAGGAACATTCATAAACACATTATCACTAATATGTTCCTTAAACGAAGGAACGATTATAAAAAAAGCGGAAACTTGAAATTTGAGGTGTTCGGTTTTTCATTTGGCTTGAATAATCATCCATAACATTACATCGATCGCCTATATCACAAAATTTAATTATAATGTTAGTTATAAAGTTTATGCAACATATTAAACATAATCTATCCTCAAAACATGGCCCAACAATCTAACAAAAAAATTTTGATTCGGACTTCGCCTATGCTACGGTCGGCCACCGTAGCTTACGGTCTGGGCTTTCTGTTTCAAACAGCAGCAGCCTACCGTAGCCTACGGTGGCTTGCTGCAGGATTTTTCTCTATTGCCGTTTTTGACACGAAAACCTCCGTATCTTTTCAATCGCTTAACCATTTAACCTCCCGTTTGTTCCTACATGATCGTAACATGATCCTCTACCTTATGAATTCAAAATCCAACATCCGGATTAATTATACTTTTAACTTATAAGCCTACGACTTTTTATTTATTTACGAAATTATTGTCCCTTTTTATATTTTTATCTAAACAACTCATTTTGCCACGTCTTTTATCTAAATCATCAATTTTATGAATGCACCCATCCCTTAGGGATAACTTCCTTGTGTTTTACGTATCCGTTACCCGAAACGCAACCACGCTTATTCGATCCGTTCAAACTTAATATTCATCGAATTTACTTATTCTGAATTCTTCTTTATGAATTCTTCGTTATATAATTAAGACTCTTCTCCCGAGTTCCTTGACTTATAGTCAGTGTTCCCGTTACTCAGTTAATGTCTATATTTCTGATTTTACCCTTTTTGCCGGATTTAGACCCAAGTAGTTCATACCGTTCTAGTATATGTCACGACTTAGTTTTGACCCTTTGGTTGCTTTAGCGAAATCCATCGTTTTTATTCAACCAAACTTTTATTCTTTTATCATTTTGACCCGGTTGGTTGCTTCAGCAAAATCCATCGCTTTTATTCAACCAAACCTTTATTTCTTTAACATTTTGACCTGCTTGGTTGCTTTAGCGAAATCCATCATTTTTATTCAACCAAACCTCTATTCTTTTATCATTTTGACCTGTTGGTTGCTTTAGCGAAATCCATCGCTTTCATTCAACCATACCTCTATTCTTTTATCATTTTGACCCGGTTGGTTGCTTTAGCGAAATCCATCGCTTTCATTCAACCAAACTTTATTCTTTTATCATTTTGACCCGATTGGTTACTTTATTCTTTTATCATTTTGACCCGGTTGGTTGCTTTAGTGAAATCATCGCTTTCATTCAACCAAACCTTTATTCTCAAATATTACAGCAATAATCAACCTACGTACATCTATATAAAATACAAGAAAATTCTACGGAGCATATGCCACGTACGTTAAAGCTTTCCTTTCAAGCGCGCGTCCGCCCCGACTTGGCCGCTTGACGCTTCACCCAACTTTCGTATAGAGTTCAATCTGATATATCGTTTAGAACTCATAATGTAATTTAGGACACACGTCATTGTCAAAACATCATTTACATGATTTTTACTCACTTCTCCAGTACTCATGATTATTTTAAATATACATTAAACGTCTTATGGGCAAGATTTACATATTATCATTATCAAGCCTATAATTTATCTAATAGTCATATATATCCACATTCTTTCAAACCTCTATGTTTAGTATGTATAATTAACATCTAAGCTTGACATTATTGTCGCAACCCGACCCGCAGCGGAAATAAAAGTCGGGGCATAATTGAGTTATTATCAAAGCTCATGACATGTACTAATATTAGGTTTCATATTTATTAAGTTGAAATTTAAAATCAAATATCCAAACACAAGGAAAGATACAAGCACAAGAAAAACATTATTCTAAACAAGTTGTATTTTATTTATCTTCTAAGGCCAATCCTATGTGTTCCTCTCTCAGCCTGTCCACCTGTATCACGTGTAAAACAACAGTTTGGGTCAACAAAAGTTGGCGAGTGAATCTAAGTTAAACATTTAAACAATTTGTTATATTAGTTCTATCAACAAAAATTGTGCATGGACCATAAGTGAGCATATTTATATGTAGATAAATCACAAACCACATAATATCAACAATGAACATATGAACATGATGAATGATGAACTTGAGATCAAAGCTCAATCAAACGGAGCCGATCTAATGATGCTCTTGATGCTCAACTCGTATCCCACGAGGAACTGATGGGCCTTAAATGAATGATTGCACTAAAATGATAAAATGTAACCACACAAACAAATATACACATTAGATCACATAATGGTGTTAGCACAAGTGCTTAAATAAATAAAATATGTACGACACATGATAAACCCCAAAACATGATTAAAAAGGAGAAATTTGTAAGGATTCACTCACAGTGGGTGCGTTTCCTTGATTGATGATGAATGCGCACGAATTGAGGATTTAACCGACGAAGGAGACTAACCTAAATAATAATGAAATAATTTGATAAATAGACAAAAGTTAATATTTTGATTTAATACTTTTTATTTGATTTTTAGGTTATTTTTGTGGTACTTAATGGAATTTTTAAACCTAAGAAATCTTATTTTTAAGTGTTTTAAATTGATTTAATTAAAAAATATATATGTACAAAAATAAAATAATAAAAAATTCTTATCAGACCTGACAAGGGTCTGACCGGGTCAATGGTGATTTTTGGCAGCGTGGGTGAGATTCGGAGGTCGTAACCTCCCGTTTACGTGCACGCAGCTCTTCCAACGGAGCTACATGTCTAACCCGTGAGTAATCTGATTTTAATTATTCTTATATACTTATTAGATTATTCCAGAAATGATTTAATCTAAAAATATTTTAAAATCATCGAACTGGCGTGTAGGACCTATCTCGAACCCGTGTACTCAACGTTGATTTGCACCCAGCCCAACTAACTGGGTTGGGTGTCCAACTCGTTTATGTTTGGATTTATATTAAACTTATCAACTTATTGAGCCTTGATGTATTTAAGTTTTGAGAAAGAATTTTATCGCAGAAAAACCGGTTATATACAAGAGTCGAACCTGAGCCTGTTCGCATATATTGCACACAGTCCACCACTGGACTGTGTGTCTAACCCGGTTAAATTTAACATTTTAATTACATTTATACACTACATCGACTTCACCTTCTTCAGTATTAAACATTCAGAACTGGTATTCGATTATGCCAAAATAAAACAGTGTTGTTGATATGCGATTAAAACTAATATGGTGATAATGAAATACAGTAATAGAGTGAAGGATTTACCGACAAAGAATTTGAAATCCCGGTTTTCCTTCCGGCGAGTTTCGTGTTGTTTCCGACGACATGAAGTTTAATCAGAGAGTTTAGTGTAGAACTTCGAAAGAAATGAGCGAGGTAATGGAGATGAGATGTATCGATATTTATAGTGCAAGTGATCAACATGATTTTGGTTTCAAAATTGATTTTTTTTTAAAGTTTTCGGTTTTGATTTCCTCTATGATTGGTAACCAAATTTTGAATCAAGGCGTGATTGGTAACCGAATTTGAGTCAAGGTATGATTGGCAACCGATTTCTTCATCAATTGAATGCGATTCCGGAGGTTACAGACGTTGAAATTTTGGGCGGTTGAATCTTACGAGTTTTAAGAGCTTGATCTAGTATAAGATTTATTTGTTTTGGGTTTGTAACCATATGGTGTGTGCATCCCAGTGGTGTTTGGTGTGTGTGGTTTGGTGAGGGTATCTGTCACACCCCGACCCGCAGCGGAAAAGGTGATCGGGGCATGATTGGGTTATCATCAAAGCTCATGACATTTATTATAACGTTTCATATTCATTATTACAATTTAAAGGGAAACATACAATCTTAATTTCATCATGTCCTAAACATCATTCTAGACTTCATTGTTTTCTTCTAAAGCATTACCTATGTTTTCCTTGCTTCATCCTGTTCACCTGTATCATGTGTAAAAATGGTTTTTGGATCAACAAAAAGTTGGCGAGTGAATCCTATGAAAAGCATTTGAACAAGTTTATTGAATTGATTATAAAATAAAGTGCACAACCACATATGAGTAAATATAGATGTAAACATATTCATAAAACACTTAATATCAGATAATGCACACACATACAATAATAAATTGTTTTGAGGCACGCGTTGCTCAACCCGTCTCTCACGAGGAACTGATGGGCCTAATGAATGAGTTTTGAGGCACGCGTTGTTCTACGAACTGATGGGCCTAATGAATGATTTGCATACAACTTGACAATATGAAAGACATAACTACAAACAATATTTACACTCTAAGTTTAGATCACAATATGGTATGGCACAAGTTTAAATAAACGAGTTAATTTTAGTGACACATGACACACCCCAAACGTGTAATTAAAAAGGGGAGTTGTAAGATTCACTCACATTGGGTGCGTTCGGTTGATGATGTTGAATGCGCACGAAAGTTTGATTTAACCACGAGTGAAACTAACCTAGATAATAACATAATGGTTTGGTAAATAAGCGGATTTTATTAATCAACTTTAGTAGGATTATTGGATATATTTTTGTGAGTTTAAGGCTATTTTCTAACTTTAAAAATGTTATTTTTAAGTATTTTTAATTGATTTTTAAATAAAATAAATAAATAAAAATAATAAAAAAATGTTGACTTTTTGACCGTTGACCTGTTGACCGTTGACCTGTTGACCGGTTTGATTGTGTTATTATGTGCGCTGAGTGAGGTTCGAACTCGTGACCTCCCGTATGCGTGCACGCAGCTCTACCAACTGAGCTACGTGTCTAACCTGAAATATTTCTGTTTTTAATTATATTTATATACTAATTGAATTAATCCGAAAATCATTTATTTTAAAAACGATTTTAATGTCTCGCTCGGTGCTCGCCACAGGTCTCGAACCCGGGACCTGTAGGTTACCGTGCACACAGTCCACCGCTGGACTGTGTGTCTAACTTGGTAAATAATCTGGTTTTTATTATACTTAACATGGTTTTGAGAGTTAACCCGGTTCAGTTAAAAAGGCATTTTTATAACAAGAGAGTAAGGCTGGGACAAGAATCGAACGCGCGACGTATGTGAAATTGTTTGCACACAGTCCACCGCTGGACTGTGTCTAACCCGTTCATAAACTGATTTTAATTAAACTTATGTTATAACCTGCCTTCGTCTTCTTCGTTAACTTTACCCAGAAAAAGAAAGTCCGAATGTTTCGACTGATTTATGTCTAATTTGATTTTCAAACATTAATAGTAATTGAAAGGAAATGTATGGAGAGGGTTTGGGGGAAAGGAGGTACCGATCCGTGTCTTTCACAGAACTCCGGCAGAGGTCCGTCGGCTCCGATAGTGAACTTCGGCTGTTAGGATCAATTAATAGTTCTGCTCGATTAATTATGAAATTGAGGTACTTAAACAAGGATTGACAGGAGTTTGAAGGGTTATACCGATTCACAGTGCGATATCAGAAAATTCAGAGATTTTCCGGCGAAGGTTGAATATTCCGGCTATGTCGCCTGGGATGGATTCTGATGGTGGATTTGTGTTAGTAACAGTCTAATCAATTGATTGGAACAGAAAAAGTCGAAGGAATTACCGTGTGGATGTGAGTCTCGGTTTTCCGGCGACTTGCAGATATTCTCAGGCGAGTGAAAATACGTCGAGAATTTGTGCGATTTTGAGCGAAAGGGCTACCAGTGAGTTGTGGGTGGATTTATAGGAAGGAATCGAGATGCATGTTGTCTGATTTCAGTCTTGATTCATCGGTTAAAGTTTTCCGGCGGTTATGACTTGTGTCGCGGACTGGACATCGGTTATAACCGATGCAATAGTTAATATTTGCGTTAAGATACAAGAAACCGACAGAGAAAAGCGACTTCGTCGGGATTTCCGACGACTGCGATTTGGGCGCGTCAGTTTGAACTCGGGATTCATGTTATGTATTTAATTGTTTCATTATGAACACAAACATCACAAGTGGCGGAGTGGTTGAGCGTGTGGAAGTTAAAGCTTGAGGATTCCTGGCTGACCCGGGTTCGAAACCCGGCAGCATTGTTTTATTTTTATTTCATTAATTTTAATACTTTTTCAAATATAAATTATATATTACAATATAATTATTAATTATGTATCGTTTTAAAATTAATTTGGGCATTAAATACGCAACGGAATTTTTAACTGATTGTTCGGTTAATAAACGGAGCGGGTTTGGTAAATCCGGTTTTTGCCGGATGTTACAGTATCCCCTACTTTTTAGAAATTTCGTACCGAAATTTAAGTAGTGGCATATTTGTCTAAAAAGGATGGTGTTTAATTTGACAGTTACATACTTAGAAAAAGAGTAAGAGTAAATTTTTTTTTGAGGCGGTAACGTTCCTTGTAAGGGTTGAGTACCCTGCTACAGGAATCGCTTTTTGTTGCCTACGGTAAAATTATTGATAAGCGGAGTTGATTCACTAAGTATGATTTCATGCGCAAGAGTTTTGATATGTTTGTGAAAATAAGGTTATATCCTTAAACAAAACTTCTAATACTACAACCTACATGGAACTTCTCATAACCGCCTGACAATGCCTCTGATCCTTTGGCAAGAATACTTATATATAGGAAGTACCAGCGGCGTATCCACCATATTCTTGTCAAATTTTCATTGGTTTTATCAGTAAATTATGATTGGTTCTATGATATGACTCTAGAACATAAATAAACACAACAACCAATATCTGAGTCCAATGATGAGGTGATATGAATGTTAAATCAGTGAATGTAACACAAATTTCAACCAAGACAATACTAAATCCTACATGGAACTTCTCATAACCGTCTGATAATGCCTCTGATCCTTTGGCAAGAATACTTATATATAGGAAGTACCAGCGGCGTATCCACCATATTCTCGTCAAATTTTCATTGGTTTTATCAGTAAGTTATGATTAGTCCTATGTGACTCTAAAACATAAACAAACACAACAACCAAAGCTTGAGTCTTAATTCTGATAGCATACATGTTTGAATGATGACAGTACCTCTCTCGTTTGTTATGATGGAGAGGTTAGTCGATGTAGAAAATGGAACACAATCCAATTTCTTTAAATAATGAGATGATATGAATGTTAAATCAGTGAGTATAACACAAACTTCAACCAAAACAATACTAAATCCTACATGGAACTTCTCATAACCGCCTGATAATGCCTCTGATCCTTTGGCAAGAATACTTATATATAGGAAGTACCAGCGGCGTATCCACCATATTCTTGTCATATTTTCATTGGTTTTATCCGCAAGTTATGATTAGTTCTATGTGACTCTAATACATAAATAAACACAATCAACCAAAGCTTGAGTCTTAATTCTGATAGTATACATGTTTGAATGGTGACAGTACCTCTCTCGTTTGTTATGATGGAGAGGTTAGTCCTTGTGGAAGTGAGACATAGCTCAACTTCTTTAAATGATGAAATTGAAATACATTGAAATGTATGATGAACAAACTTCGACCAAAACATTACTAAATCCTACATGGAACTTCTCATAACCGCCTGATAATGCCTCTGATCCTTTGACAAGAATACTTATATATAGGAAGTACCAGCGGCGTATCCACCATATTCTTGTCAAATTTTCATTGACTTTATCCGCAAGTTATGATTAGTTCTATGTGACTCTAAAACAACCACAACAACCAAAACTTGAGTCTTAATTCTGATAGTATACATGTTTGAATGATGACAATACCTCTCTCGTTTGTTATGATGGAGAGGTTAGTCTATGTAGAAATGGAACACAATCCAATTTCTTTAAATAATGAGATGCTATAAATGCTAAATCGGTGAGTACAAAACAAACTTCAATCGAGACAATACTAAATTCTACATGGAACTTCTCATAACCGCCAGATAATGCCTCTGATCCTTTGGCAAGAATACTTATATATAGGAAGTACCAGCGGCGTATCCACCATATTCTTGTCAAATTTTCATTGGCTTTATCCACAAGTTATGATTGGTTCTATGTGACTTTGAAACATAAACAAACACAATCAAACAAAGCTTGAGATAACATAAAGAAAAACATAAAAACTAAGCGTTTGGAGTTAAATCTTGATTGTTGGTGAAGGGGACCAGTTGGGTGGTTTCGTTTGGGCCGTCATTATCTTCAACAGGATTGGCGTTGATGTTGAAAACTCTTCCTCTTGCTGGTGGCCTAGCGATTAGGTTTCCTTGATTTGCTTGGTTAACTGGGTTTGATTGAGCTTGAGCGTTTATGATGTTAACCAATCGAGGGCATGTGTTTCTAAAGTGGGTAGGGTCGCCACAATTAAAACAAGCTCGAACATAAGGTAACATGGGGTATTGGGGTTGTTGATAGGTTTGGATCATGTTTTGAGTAGGGGGAGAGATTTGGTTTTGAGAGGTGCGGCAAACCTTGCTCAAATGACCATAGCGTCCACAATTCGCACATAGTCGACAAGGTAATGTAGATGGATGGTGATAAAAACAGGTGTTACATCGAGGGTGAGGTCCAAGGTATGGTTTCTTATTTGGGTAAGTTGAGTTGGGTGCTACTTGAGTGATTGGGATAGCTTGGATGGGTATGGCTTGTGAAATTGGTTGATTACGTTGGGTGACAACGAAAAGTTGCCCATCTCGTTTTCTCTTAAAAATGGGTTGAGAAGGGGATTCGGTTTGGGTGGAGTTTGAGGTTTCAGTTGATGCTTTATCCTTCTTCTTCTCCTCCTTGAAGTCTTTATTCCGGATGCGGTTCTCGGTGAGCTCTGTAGCTAACTCCATTGCTGCTTCCAAAGTTGCAGGCGTGGTACTTATTACAGAGTCCTGAATCTTTGACGGAAGACCTCGAATGTAGTGCTCGATCAAACGGTAGAGGGGAGTGAACAAGTTGGGAACCATTTGATTTAACTCGAGGAATCTTTTGTTGTATGTGGTGTGGTCTCCTTCCTTTTGCTTCAACAAATAAAACTCATCTTCTAATTTCTTGATTTCGCTCCTTGGGCAAAACCGTCTTGTCATGATTTCCTTCAACTCTTCCCAAGTCAAAGTCATAGCATCTTCAACACCTCGTTTGGCCTTCTCTGTATTCCACCAAGTAAGTGCTATTCCAAATAAACGACCAGTAGCATATCGCACTTTGCGATCATCGGGGCAATCACAATTTAGAAAAGTGTTCTCCATTTCTTCAAACCAATGGAGGAGAGCGGTGACACCTTCAGTCCCTTCGTATTTTGGAGGGTCGCAGGATTTGAAATGCTTGTAGGTGCATTTAGTGGTATTTGGGGGAGGGTTGTCAATGTTTTGATCTTCTTGGTTGACGGGATTAGCGGTAAGGGCTTGTTGGACTTAAATTATAATGTTGGGTATTAAGGCAGCCATTTGTTGAGCGATTTGGGCAGCCATGCGCTCGCGGGCTTTTCCTGCTCTCATATTCCTACGGGCGAGGCTAGAAGACATCTACAAGGAATACATATCAAGAGTATGAGTTGGATGTTTTTGGGATCATGGGTCGTATTTAGGAATGAATATTTATAAAATAAATATAAAATAATAAATCTACTACATCCATAGGATGTCTTGGGCTTTGCTCGTAATTGGGCATTGCATGCCGCCATACTTCACATTCGTAATCATGTGGGCCCCCATGAATACCGGGTTTTTCATATGTTTCGCATGTGTTAGCCTGGTTACGTACACTAAAACCTGGAGAAAATCGAGAATATGTATATAACGTATGATATTCGGAATGTGTCCAGGTGTGGACACGGTGACACCTCAAACTGGGGTTAGTTCGAACGACGTTTGGTGTGGCATGCTTTGGCCTAATAGGTCCTTTGTACTCTCATCGTTAGTCCCCAGGTAGGCAAACTGGTCCGTTATATTGGATTTATACGAATGCCAACCTAGACAGGACGTTCCGACTACCGGTACTTGTACCCTTACTGTTACTACATGCCCGTCGCAGAACTCACTTTGATGAGATTTTGAAAAATGAAAAATGCGACAAAATCTTTGAATAACGAAAGTATGAAGATGATTTGAATATGTGAACATTGCAATATGTATGATGAATGTGTATGTAAGTATGTATGTTTGACTGTAAGTATAAACAAACATGAAACAAATAAATATCATAAGTTTGCATGTAACCACATAAACTATTAAAATCTAGTCAACTATAGTATAGACTCTAAGGGTCTAATAACCTATCCTATATCCCTATAGTCATGGCTCTGATACCAATCTGTCACACCCCGACCCGCAGCGGAAAAGGTGATCGGGGCATGATTGGGTTATCATCAAACCTCATGACATTTATTATAACGTTTCATATTCATTATTACAATTTAAAGGGAAACATACAATCTTAATTTCATCATGTCCTAAACATCATTCTAGACTTCATTGTTTTCTTCTAAAGCATTTCCTATGTTTTCCTTTCTTCATCCTGTTCACCTGTATCATGTGTAAAATGGTTTTTGGATCAACAAAAAGTTGGCGAGTGAATCCTATGAAAAGCATTTGAACAAGTTTATTGAATTGATTATAAAATAAAGTGTACAACCACATATGAGTAAATATAGATGTAAACATATTCATAAAACACTTAATATCAGATAATGCACACACATACAATAATAAATTGTTTTGAGGCACGCGTTGCTCAACCCGTCTCTCACGAGGAACTGATGGGCCTAATGAATGAGTTTTGAGGCACGCGTTGTTCTACGAACTGATGGGCCTAATGAATGATTTGCATACAACTTGACAATATGAAAGACATAACTACAAACAATATTTACACTCTAAGTTTAGATCACAATATGGTATGGCACAAGTTTAAATAAACGAGTTAATTTTAGTGACACATGACACACCCCAAACGTGTAATTAAAAAGGGGAGTTGTAAGATTCACTCACATTGGGTGCGTTCGGTTGATGATGTTGAATGCGCACGAAAGTTTGATTTAACCACGAGTGAAACTAACCTAGATAATAACATAATGGTTTGGTAAATAAGCGGATTTTATTAATCAACTTTAGTAGGATTATTGGATATATTTTTGTGAGTTTAAGGCTATTTTCTAACTTTAAAAATGTTATTTTTAAATATTTTTAATTGATTTTTAAATAAAATAAATAAATAAAAATAATAAAAAAATGTTGACTTTTTGACCGTTGACCTGTTGACCGTTGACCTGTTGACCGGTTTGATTGTGTTATTATGTGCGCTGAGTGAGGTTCGAACTCGTGACCTCCCGTATGCGTGCACGCAGCTCTACCAACTGAGCTACGTGTCTAACCCGAAATATTCTTGTTTTTAATTATATTTATATACTAATTGAATTAATCCGAAAATCATTTATTTTAAAAACGATTTTAATGTCTCGCTCGGTGCTCGCCACAGGTCTCGAACCCGGGACCTGTGGGTTACCGTGCACACAGTCCACCGCTGGACTGTGTGTCTAACTTGGTAAATAATCTGGTTTTTATTATACTTAACATGGTTTTAAGAGTTAACCCGGTTCAGTTAAAAAGGCATTTTTATAACAAGAGAGTAAGGCTGGGACAAGAATCGAACGCGCGACGTATGTGAAATTGTTTGCACACAGTCCACCGCTGGACTGTGTGTCTAACCCGTTCATAAACTGATTTTAATTAAACTTATGTTATAACCTGCCTTCGTCTTCTTCGTTAACTTTACCCAGAAAAACAAAGTCCGAATGTTTCGACTGATTTATGTCTAATTTGATTTTCAAACATTAATAGTAATTGAAAGGAAATGTATGGAGAGGGTTTGGGGGAAAGGAGGTACCGATCCGTGTCTTTCACAGAACTCCGGCAGAGGTCCGTCGGCTCCGATAGTGAACTTCGGCTGTTAGGATCAATTAATAGTTCTGCTCGATTAATTATGAAATTGAGGTAATTAAACAAGGATTGACAGGAGTTTGAAGGGTTATACCGATTCACAGTGCGATATCAGAAATTTCAGAGATTTTCCGGCGAAGGTTGAATATTCCGGCTATGTCGCCTGGGATGGATTCTGATGGTGGATTTGTGTTAGTAACAGTCTAATCAATTGATTGGAACAGAAAAAGTCGAAGGAATTACCGTGTGGATGTGAGTCTCGGTTTTCCGGCGACTTGCAGATATTCTCCGGCGAGTGAAAATACGTCGAGAATTTGTGCGATTTTGAGCGAAAGGGCTACCAGTGAGTTGTGGGTGGATTTATAGGAAGGAATCGAGATGCATGTTGTCTGATTTCAGTCATGATTCATCGGTTAAAGTTTTCCGGCGGTTATGACTTGTGTCGCGGACTGGACATCGGTTATAACCGATGCAATAGTTAATATTTGCGTTAAGATACAAGAAACCGACAGAGAAAAGCGACTTCGTCGGGATTTCCGACGACTGCGATTTGGGCGCGTCAGTTTGAACTCGGGATTCATGTTATGTATTTAATTGTTTCATTATGAACACAAACATCACAAGTGGCGGAGTGGTTGAGCGTGTGGAAGTTAAAGCTTGAGGATTCCTGGCTGACCCGGGTTCGAAACCCGGCAGCATTGTTTTATTTTTATTTCATTAATTTTAATACTTTTTCAAATATAAATTATATATTCCAATATAATTATTAATTATGTATCGTTTTAAAATTAATTTGGGCATTAAATACGCAACGGAATTTTTAACTGATTGTTCGGTTAATAAACGGAGCGGGTTTGGTAAATCCGGTTTTTGCCGGATGTTACAGTATCCGGGTTCGAACCCCGACTACTTCTTTATTTTATTTATTTTATTTCTTTTGTTATATAAAGATTTAATTATTTTCCTTTATTGAATATTATTTTAATTATGTAATTTATTTATTAATCATGAATAATAATAATAAAATAAATTAATTAAAACTAATAAATGCGTAACGAAATATTAAATAAATACTTGAATTTTCAAACGGATTAGGTTTTTGGAACTCGTTTTACATAAATGTTACAGTTATAATATCACTTCTTCAATTTTAGTATCACGGTTACTCATCAAAGTCCATACTCACATGCCGTTTCAGCAAACTTACCTCATTGCATTTATAATTATACAATCGCTTGAGGCTTTGTCATGCAAGAACATAACCCACTTCTTTATATAAAGCATAATATTCTCTACTAAAAAGTTCCTAAATCTATCATCTAATTTTAGTTAGGATTATAATCCTACACTTATTCTACACCTCTCATATGTCATAGCATCAATTAAGCATCCCAAGAACACTAATCATCAAAAATTAAGTATCATTAAAATCAAAATTTTAACTTACCAGATGTTAGACAAGTATGGATGATCAATAATTTTGATTCAAACACCACTAAAGGCATCAATTCACCCTCCAATTTGATCACCTTCAAGAACTTAGGGTTTTGGTTGTTCTTCTTAAGTCTGGTCATACACACACACTTCACACACAAGAGTGTGTCATTTTTTTATTAAAATAACTTTCACCCTCTTTACAATTTCAGTCCCTCAAGTTTAGTTCTTTTTAAAAAGGACCCCAATTTCAAGATCCATTACCCACTAGGTTAAATGTCTCTAGCTATATATACATATATGATTTAATATTTTTGGGGTGTTATAAAGTGGAAGATAAAAAGTAGCCAAGGACCTCTCCTGTCATAATTACAAACATCCTTAGGTGCAAATGTAAACGTCAACACATTTTTTGTCTTTTCCTAACAGTCAAGTTAACCGTCAGCTGACTCTAAAAGCCGCCAATTGATCGGTAGCTGAGGTTTAGATGTTGCTTTCTAATTGGATGAAATAAATATGAAATTCTTAAAAAAATACATTTTGTTAAACCCTTAGTTAAGGATACATACTAGGGTAATTTTCCCTTTTTTTTCACAAAAATCTCTCCATTGTTTCTTTTTTAAATATTAAAGTCTCTTTACTTGATAATTTTTAACAGGGCGGTCGGAGCGGTCATGTGAAGGCCACTTATGATGAGTGATAGCACACTGCCACGAGTGTGTTATCACGTGTGGATGAAGGGGAACTTGTGATGCTCATCACGTGTAGATAGGAAAATGTGTGTGTGTGTGTTTGACTTTTGTGTTGAGGTGTGATTGGAGAATGTGTGTATGTTTGACTTTAGTATTGAGGTGTTAAGTTGTGATTGGATGTGATGAGTGTGAGTGATGAGTGATCACCACCCCGTTGTGTGATGTAGTAAATTATGATGAAATGTGATGGATTGATGTGTCAATTGGTAATTGAGTGTGGTGTGTGATGGATTATGATGGATGATGGCCACTCTTCCACCCTAATTGTGAACTTGAAAACCGGTTACATCAATTGTGTATCTTATTTTTTTCTTATGTGACTTGTTATATATATATGTATATATATATATATATATATAGGATAGGGTTCTGGAATGAACACTATTTTATTTGTGAACTGAGTGAACAAATCCTGACAATTGATTTACTCTATCAAATCGTAAAATACACTAGTGTACTTTCATCATACACTAGTGTATTTTCATCATCAAATCTTGGTCATTGATTTACACTTGTGTATTTATAATCTAGGACTAGGATTAGTTCACACAGTTCACTATCAAGGGAGTTGTTCACAAATGAACCTAATCCTATATATATATATATATACACGGGGGAAGGTTCATTTGAGAAGAAATTTAATGTGAGAAGAAAAAGAAGAAAGAGCATAATGGTAAAACATTAAATAGTTTATAACTCCTCTCATTAATTATGTTATCTCTTATTAATAAAGCAAAAATATTTTTTCCTACACATTTCAAAATTTATCCTACATATGTCTTACATTTACCGGAATTTACCCTACACACATGTAAATTTACCCTATACATTTCAAAATTTATCCTTCCCATACTAAAATTTATCCTACACATGTCCAAAATTGTCCTACACACCAGAAATTATTTTATCTTGAAAGAGTATATGAAAAAATGAGTTACAAGTTTAATTAATTAGCTAGTTAATGACAATTATAGATTTACATACATACCCTTTTTCACATTAAATACACACATTAAATGAAGCAAATAGAGAATTTCTATTGGTTTAAAAGTTATTCTTTTTGTTCTTACAAAAAACTTTTTTTTTCATGAACTCTCCATGGATTAAAATTTGCCAACTCTTCTAAAGTTTTATGAATCTGAATTTTCTTGTGATTTAACCCGTCACAACACGCAATAAACCTAGTTGCTTCACTTGACTCTAGAGTAGAAAAAGCCTCCATGTATATAAGAAAGCTTTTCAGTTTCATTATTTCATATTAGCTAAACCATGAACCAATCCCCTCCAACACCTAGTAAATCCATTTTCAAGGTTCTTACCCTTGATTAAACAGATACATCAATATCATTCTTGATTAATGGTTAAGAGTTCTCCCATGATCTAGCGACTAGCGTCACATATAATCGATAAGTCATTTGTGTATGTATACCTATGTTAGTCTTGATGGTGTCTCAACTTAATTTGTTTCAAATCAAATATATCCATTGTTTTATACCGCTAACCAGAAGGATATTTAATTTGATTATTGTGTTTTGTCTTAGCTCATAATAATCAAAGATTCAAAGTCCTTTAAACTTAAATTAATTACACAAATTATTTACGTGATTTGATAGTCTCCTTGCACATTAAAGTATTAATTAATCCAAACATATTAAAGAGAGAATAAGCCATATAGGGAGAGACAAGTATGAGGTTAATTATAATAAAGTGTCAATCCATTGATCATTTATATAACAATGACATATTGCGTCAATCTATTGACCATATATATAACAGGTTTCAATATTTATATTTATAAATAAGAACAAATGAACAATCCGTGCAAATGTTTTCTTGTATTAAAGGTGTATGGGCACCATATGTTGAACTTTAAATAACTTATGTCAAATTTTAGACCTCTAAAATCATATTTAAGAATTAACCGTTACCAGTAGTGTTGGAAACTTTGTAATCAAACACCATTTAGTTAGAAATTAGCCCACATCAACATGACAACATGAATCTGGTATTTTTGGAAAATATATAGCATTTACTTGAAATTTGTAACTTTAGTTATTTCGAAGCCAATAGTTCAAGAAAAATGGGAAAATATTATAGATACACTTGATAATGTGGAACAAATTTTCAGCACCAAGCGAAACAAGAAGAGTATTCCAGCCTTTAGTTGGGTCCCCAGCAGCTTAGGTACATAACTTGCCGGAAAGAATCATCGGATTGCATCTTCCTCTCGCGACTGTGCACATTGGATCCCCGGAAGCCAGAAAAAGGGCGAAGACCGGAGGGATCAGCACTGGTCGAAGAAGTAAACGCCTTCTTGTTCTGACGAAAGGACTTGACAAGCGATTTAAGTTTGCAAACCTGGTCAGTGTGTCCATTGACAACAACCACACTGCCAGCTATGCAAACACGAGTTAAAGAACTCATGTTGTGATCAGTTATGTCGTAGATAAACAGAAGGGGTATTTATAGAGGAGAGTGGGCAGGTATGTAACAAGTAAAGTCTCCATGCATGAAAGGTTTTGCTTTTGAGATGTTGGATACCAACTAAAGTGTGTTTTGCTTTTAAGATGTTGGATACCAACTAAAGTGTGTATAGGGGAAACTTAAATAAAACTAGGTTTTATGATTTCTCGCGTTGCGGCGAAACAGAGTAAATAATAATGTTAAATGAATATTATTTGAAAATGTAGCATATTGTCTCAAAAACCAAACCAGCAGAATCGGTTTAGTTTATCATTGTATCACAAAAAAAGATACCAAATAAATACTCTATTTTGAACACAACTTCATTTTTAACAATATTTATATCGAAATGTCCGAGAGGGATAAGCACAACTGTCTACTTAAGTTTTTTCTATAAAAAAATTAACGTACGAAAGTTAATAAAGAAATATTAAATTAATTGATAGAAATATTATTTAAAAAAATTATGAAAAACCAAAAGTAGATGACAAAAGGAAATATGGTTTTAAAAAAAAGAAAGAAAAAGTAAATAGAACAATAAAGTATTATAATATTATAATAAAAAAATTAAAAAAAATTATATGTTATTATAAATTTAAAATTAATATTTAATCGTTGTTCAACAATAATATATAATTAATATAAATATAATATATAATATCTTTTGTTAGGAGTGTTTTGGTTCGCTTTGAACTAAAACCACCTTAAATATTAAGAATAGGGTGTAATTGATATTTTATTGGTGTATATTAGGAGGAGCAACAATGTAATCTCCCTGTTAAAAAACATAAGAATGAAAGTAGAACTTTATAATAAAACGTGTTTCACTGAAAACAATTTTAGGATTTGTGATCTCCTGTTACATATCTAGCGTTGATAATCAAAACAAATTTATTAGCTTCTTGTAGTAAGAACAATATTTGGTTAATATGAAGATCACATGTACGCAGGGGAGGATGATAGTAAGGAGGCTAGGTGGACGGACGCACCTTTTGAAACAAAAATTTAGTGTGCAGGGCAAATCTGGCCCGCATCCCTTAAAAATTTGATTAAACCTCTCATCTGTATCCCTTGAAAATATTTACTGTGTAACACCTCAGTAAAATATCGTGTCCAATAGTATAGTGACACGTGTTGTATTTTAAATTTAGTCTATTACAACTAATAAGGACTAAAGGTGTCAACATGCTCAAACTGAGCCTCTGAGTGACTGTCTGATGTCAACATGCATAAACAACAGCCTCTGAATGACTGATATGTCAACATGCTTAAATCATTAGCCTCTGAGTGACTGATATGTCAACATGCTTAAACTTGGCCTCTGAGTGACTGATATGTCAACATGCCCAGCATCTGAGTGACATCGGAGTCAACATGCTTATAATAAGCCTCTGAGTGATCCTTTACGAAGTCCTAACTCTCATATATCCCATTTGTTGGACGAGGGGGATTGAATCTGTAATTAAATAAAAGTTAGACGTTGGAAGGGTTAAAAGTGTTAACATGTTAATTTATACATCTGAGTGACATTTTAACGAACCGAAAGCTCGACAATGTCCGGGCATAATCCGGGCATGCCAAATATTGGCTACGGAGGGCTAAATATGCCAAAAGGGTGTTTTAGAAGGTTTTTAGAGGGTTTAATAAGTTAAGGGGGTTAAAAGTGTCAAAGTTTGAAACTGGATAAGGGCGCTCGCGGGGCGCGAGAGGCAAGGCCTGTGCCTCTCACGGCCTGCCAGTGGGCTATTTCTTCAGAAAATATGCCTTGGCCACCACACAAAGTGCCAAAAACCAATTAACTCGAAACTATGGATTCCCAAACTGCTATGCCACGTTTTGGGACACTTGTAAGCTCCCTCTTACACCCCTTAACACCTGGCATCACCTCCTTCAAGCTCTTCAAATATAAATAAGTGTAAAGGTTCAACCTTTGAACTTGCTCCTTTCTCATTTTCAACTCTATCTCCCTCTTCTGGAAGTTCCTAACTGAAAGGAGCATCCAACTTAGTTCTATTACATTCTAGGAACCTCTTGTAAGTGTTCCTTCCTTGTGCATTTTCGTTTATAGGCTTTTATAGCCAAAAGTCAAACGTTTTACGGAAAACGCTTTGACTTTCGGTTAAGACCATTATGGTCCAGCCATTGTTCGTAACGAACATGGCTAAGTGATCGTAATAAGGTAGGTGTTAGTCCATATTAAGGGCAGCTCCTGAAGATCACGTTTACTAGACCAATTGACGGGTCAAATTTAAGATATTAAAAAGTCAAAGGGGCCATTTTTCGGAAAAATTATAAATTGATCTTATATATGTTATTAAACCTATTTTGACACTTAAACAAGTTGGTAATAATTATTAGAACATGTAAGAACATGTTTGGCTCGTCAATTTCAGTTCTAAGGTCGGTTCGCAACCGAAAATCGTAAAGTTTGATTTCTGCTTTGACTTTCGATTCTGACCCGATTTAGATTAGTTAGCTACTGATCTAAAGTTGCATTATGATCGTAATATAATATAGCATAACCCTCTGAGGTTATATTACATGATCATAATCAGAATCTGAGTTTATGCGCAAGTTTCCGTAATTATTCCATTTTTTATTAAAATGCCCTTTTCGCATAAATCAAGGTTTTAATGATAATGAATTTCAAAATAAGTTTCCTACTGATAGAATATTATAAGTAGGATTATTTGGGATGTCAAACTAGATTCTAAACTGAGTTTACAAGCAGGTCCTTCAATTATGTCGATAAATGACGATTTAGCCCTTGTGGCTCATAAAATGGTTTTAATCAAATTTTTTCAATATAAATCTTTTACCTACTGATATATTATATTAAATAACATATCTAAAATATTTTAATCTGACCTTAACATCAGTTTTTATAAAATCGTATAAAACGTCATTTTACGACATAAGCGCTGTTTCGGCGCATAGTATGGTTTTAAACCATATTAATTGACCAAGACTTGTTACCTACTGATTGTAAACTTATTTTAAATATTTTTACAGCAGGTACATGCTATAAACTCAGAATCCCAAATAATTTATAAACTATGTGTAAAATAACCAAAATGCTCATTCGATGCATAGTTTGGTCATAAAAGATAAATTACACATATGATTGATATCCTACTGATATTATATTATAAATTAATTATTTTTCCAGAATACTTATAGTTATAACATTATATTATATTCAAGTTCCTTTTATAAGGTATGAAAATTACCAAAATGCCTTTATGAGGCATAGTTTAATTTTAAAACCTTAACGGGCATATAAGTTGATATCGTACTGATATTAAACTTATTTAAAGAATAATGGCATATAGAACTTGTCCATGACTTATCCGGTTACCCGATCTCGTTGATATGCGCACGGTTAAGTATATGTAACTAGTTTACGAAAATTAACCCAAACGGGTCTAACCTTGTCATTTAAGTCTCAAAATCCGAGAATTTATTCAAATTAACAAGTCAAAGTACTTGTTGGGATTAAACTACATTCTATTCGATCATCATTTATTCTAGCGTTATACGTTTTGATCAAGTACGCTAGTCGGTCTAAGTCTATGACTTAAGTAAGTCGTTAGTATTTAATTGGTTAGCTTATGCCATAATCCAAGACTAGAGACATTCCGGTAAATGCTATCTGCACTTAGTACTTTTGTGTACGGCTGAGTTAATAAAATCTTGCGTTTAAACGAAGAACTAGCTCAGGTAAATACTCTTGACTTATTTTCCCTATACGGGCTTGAGATACGGTAAATTATTACCGCTTGGTCAGAAATGGGATCAATCGAATGCCGGATTGTGGCTAGTAAATCCGCATATTCTGTTTAATTAGTTTTGTTTGATAACTTAAAAAATCGGGGGCTAAATTACCGTGTCCTGGATATCCTCGGCTCATTACATTAGATAATGGCCACGACCTTAGCGCGGGGTGTAGGCATACACCTGACAGACGCTCAAATGCAAATTACCCAAGATGTTGGGGATAACTCCTCCGTGACTTTTAAGTGGTGTGTATTTAATCATGTCTTCAGTCTCTGTACTAGGCCTTGTATGTATGGACAAACAAGTGAATCTGTTAACAAGGTTGCAACGTCAACTTTCCCAAGTTATAAAATATTTTGTGCTGATACGCACTTAAAACATATTTTAAAATGTTTTCAAAATGAGTCAGTTGGGTGTATTTACCAGCAAAAGCTGACGTATTTTCAAAAGACTAAGCTTGCAGGTACAATACGAAAATAGGCTGGAAGTGCTCGGTAGTGATAAGAGGATCTTGTAAATCCTATATCTGCCCAAAGTCTGTTTTATATTCTTTCTTTATACATTTTATGATCCGCATATGAATCTTCTATTATGAGCCTGTATATTATTTTGTATTTCGAACATTTGGTTTGTAATAGTAATTTTACTTCAAGACTTCCGCTGTGCCGTGTTTAATTGACTATGATGTTATCAACTTACGTCACGTTACTCCCCACCCAGGCCCATCGGTGTATGGATTTAGGTTGGAAATCATGGGTGTGACATACTGGGTCCACCACTGCATGTACGTATCCATCATCGATATTTATAACATTATTAACATGTAACTTGACTAATCGTCAAAGATCTATAAGAAAAACAAAACGATTAAGGATGATAATTGATAAGAGCAGTTGTGAGTGGATAATCTAAAAAAAATAGATATACTGTCATATAACTTATCAAAATTCAAAAAGAAATTTAAATATAACATCTACATTTAAAAGTTAAGAAAAGTAATATACTAACTGATTGCCCACTTAAAGCGCAAGAATTGATTCTTACCTTTAAATTGAAGTGGCCGTGTAGGATGATGGTGAAATGCAATATCAAAGGAGATCCATCTTTGATATTTCGCATAAAAGTTTCAAAAAATGCAGTTTGTATTTCATTCAAAAATTAATATCCAACACCTTTTTTCTTTGGTTAAATATTCTAAAAGTTATATATGTTTAAATTATTAAAATATTTAAAAAAAAAAACTAACACCTGTAATCTTGGCTTTGGTGGGATATATGCCCAAAATGTTTTATTATTTTATCACAAATTACATGGTATCTAACATTTTATTATATCACTATATACTACTAGCTCTACGACGTGTCATTATTACAAAGATCATATGTGTTGCGAGAATAATATGAGAAAAGAAACTAAAGCGGGACGAAAGTGGAAGATAAAAGTAGTCGCGGACCTTTCCTGCCATATTGACAAAAGTCATGAAAAATGGATTTTGGTAAAGGATATAGATATGCGATCTTAACTGATAATGAGATGTTAGTCCTTGTAAAAAAAAATGGTCAAAAGAAATTTAATGAAAAAACGACTTAAGATCCCACCACTCAATGCCACGATGGTGGTCCAATCAATCGTTCAAAAATCGTGTTGTTGATAATCTAAATTATTTTTTTATTAATATGAACGTTGTACATCATGTGTATCAATAGTAAAATTTACATATACACCTAACATCATACAAAACAAAAGCTAAAAAATCAATTGGGACCCCAACAACTTAAGTACATGACTTTTCTTAATGACTCTTCTGATTGGTCAACGCCTTTGGTTGAAGCCAAGGCAGCCGGCGAAGGCAACTTCTTTGTTTGGGTGACTGACCGGAGATTAGACTTAGCGTGGTGGTGGATGGCTCTGATGGTGTAGTTCCACCGTGCAAACCCTTGATCTTTGAGTGCCTCCACCAACCCAACGGTACCGGCCACTAACCATGCTCTTGATGTTGAACTCATGATATGCTTAAAATGAAGCGGTTTGTGTTTTTAGCAGACTTTGGTACAAATGTGTTTGATGAAACAGAAAAGATAAAAATGGGATATATATAGACGCTATAAGGAGGGTACTAGGTAGAATTGTGGAAGTGCACCAAGTTTTTTGGGCCAAAACCGTAGGCTGATAGTTGAAATGCCAATGGTTTTATGGTAGTAAATTGTCAAGAATGCCCTTGGATTTAACCATATCTTGTTTTTGAAATTTTTTTTTATTATTGTTAACACCGCACTATGAGTCATCTGTTTTATCTTTTATGGCTGGCACGCAGCTCCATGTGGTACTTTTGTAAGTAAGGGGATGCACCCATATTAAAACGACATGAAGTCATTTTTTAGTATATGTGATTTTTTCGTTTTAATTATTTGATTCTACAACTTAAATTTGTTTTGATTTAAGTTCTTTAAACATTTCTTCTTATCCGTCTATGTCGCATAATAAAATAAATAAATAATGTTTCTGATTTAATACTTATCTATGTGTTTTAATGTATTTTAGAATAATATGTTATTTTCGTCCTAAGATTTGGTCACTCTTATGATTTTTGTCCGAGGTCAGAGGTGTCATTTTCACTTGGAAAAGAGTTTGAAATCTTTTAATTTTTACCTCTGAGGGTTAAATTTCGAGTGGCAAAAGTCGCAATAGATTATCAAACTCGAGAATGAAAATGATGATAAAACAAAACCTTAAGGAGACTCAAATGCACAAAAAAAAATAATTTTTAAATGAAACAAGTTTAAATTGACTAAACCTTAGGGACGATTTTAGCATTTTACTCATGTATTTCAATATTCCAAGTTTTGAATAATTAAAAGAAGAGATTTCGATATATGCCAATTTAATAAGATTATTCCTTAAGTGAATTAACCGGTTTCTTTTCAACTAAATATACTAATTGCAAAATAATTTAAGTTATAATAAAAATATATGACCTTCATATTACAAAAATATAGTAGGGCCAATCTCAGGATATAATGTACTTTGATGAAACACTCATGTACTGTTTAGCAACTTCTAAATGGACAAATACTGAACCAGTAATATGTTTACACTATTAAGTGTTGAATTAGTAAGATGTTTGAATCATTACGAGCCATTATAATGCTTAACCGCTCAGAGGCAAATGTGTGACCAATTCTGATAAGAGGTCTTAAGCATTAAAACTTAGTATAATGCTTAACCATTCAGAGGGAAATGTTTATATCATTCAGACATTTACTAGCGAAACAAACAGTCTGAACCATTAAGTGATGAACTAGTAAAAGGTCTCAATCATTAAGAGCTTCATTAAAAGCTAAACAAAAGCCCCTCAGTTGACTTTTAAATATGCAATCTTAATGTTGCTACACCATAGAGTTGATGGACCTCCTGAAGATAGGCAAGTTTCAAGAAGAACTATGATGGACTGTCGTTTGCGTCAATAAAAAACCGAGTTAAACTACGTAGATTGGATAAGTCGGGTATCGAACCGAGGGAGTTTTGTGGAAAGTGTTATACTAACAAAGTCTAAATAATGAAGGCGGTAAATATTAAACTTAAAATTAAAGATTATTGATGACTGAAATAAACACAATAATTTGGAATTTGTATCAATAAAAAAAACGATGATTCCTTCGAACTTCAGAATGATAAGCAGATTATGATAATATGTTTTGTCTAACCACTGAAAACTGAATGTTGATTGAATTACCAATTGTGATGTTAAGTGAGTAAGTACTCCGATTAATAAATAATGAAAGGTTATCACATAAACATCATTTACAATTATCAACCCTAATCTTAGCCAAATAGATCCCACTTTCAAGAACTCCCGGGAATTGAATGGTTGCAAATCAAGATTAAACAAACTGTAAATAGTTATAATGGAAATAATCACACATGTAGTGAAAAGCATCGAATGCTTAGACCACTGAATCCAAATGGTTCTCAAAACACATCAAATATCTAACTTACATCACTCCTCCATTCGGAAGAACCATAACAAGAAACTAGCCGCTCATCGTTCGCATATACGCTTCAAACATTGGGGACTGTGCTGAACTCTTGAACATGATATTGAATTGACGTTGAATTATGATGGTTGAAGGTGGAAAAGATGCAAACTTTGAAGCCCTAGAACTTGATATTCGACCGTACTCTCTGATGATCCCCAAAAAATGACCTAATCAACCCACTATACAGCCACAACTAATCATGCGCAATTTTTTCCATATGACCGTAAGCTACGGTCTCTCGACCGTAAGCTACGGTCAAGAAGTTCTGATTGTGTGCACCTCAACCGTAAGCTACGGTCTCTTGACCATAACCTACGGTTGCCTAGTTCTGTCCATATAATAAAGGTGACCGTAAGCTACGGTCCCTTGACCGTAACTTACGGTCAAGACTTGTTGCATAATCTTTTCTTTTGTAACCTAACCATAGCTTACTGTTAGCAAACCGTAGGCTACGTCGAGGTCTTCATCATATGGAGATCCTTGTTGCATCTTTCACTCAATTACCGGTAGAACCCTCGACTTCTCTTTGTACCCATTTTCTCGTGTTCCACATTAGTTCTTGACCCGAACGACTCCCGATTGGTACTTTCTACTTTGTAACTGCATCTTGGGTATTATGCGTCACCTCTAGCTTCCTTAAAACGCCCGAATTAATCAGTTAACCTGCAAAACAACCAATTCTCGTAGTTATCTCGTTCAACGCACAAAATTGCCCAAAAACTAACTAACACACGCAAGTTATGATCATTATCGCTCGGGTTCCACCCTATCCATCACATTCCCACACTTACATTTGATTGTCCCCAAGCAAATCAACTATATATTACTCACCACAATAACAACACAACAAATCTCTCATTTGGCTCATCCAATTCAACTCTCAAGTCATAACCATCCCATAGACTAACACAATCAAGATTTACAGCCTGACACTATTAACACAATTCAAACACAAGATCTGTTTATATAAAACTAACATGCTTATAATTTGAACGCATGCTACTTGCCCCTCACAATGTACCCTCCACTCGGCTTTAACAATTGATCTAGCATGTGATGTGCTAGTATATATACACTCATAGGCTAATATGACTCCTGCAATTATAAACTTGTATAACAATCACACTTACACTGCACAAGTGACACGAGACACCTCAAAAGGACTTTTAAATGTAGGCTTTGAGCTAATGGTAAGAACTCGTCATCATTCTTCCCTCTTCTTCTTTCCCCTCAATGGCTAACACTAGATCACCAAATCTTGACGAGTTCTTTGCATATACACAATTTGGTTTTTACCCGCATATTCTAATTATTGTTCCCCTTTTTCTCTCTTTTTTTTTTATTGAACTGCAGTTGGGAACCAATGAATGATGGGTGGATTCAATTAGGCCATTAGAAGTACTCGTCATACTGATTCCTCATGCCATCATCATTATATGCTCATGTCACTACACAGTTTCAGCATGTATCAAATTACACAAGTTCTAATACAGAATAACATATAGACCACTCTCAACAATAAACTCATATTGATATCCTATCACATCTACCGGCTCAAAACCTCCCAAGGAAAAGATAAACGGTTGCCGACAAATGGCATATGCAATCTAAAGCATGTTACCCATATACACACATATCTCTCCACTTTTTATATAGGGAGAACCCTGCCAGGCCTACTCTCATGAAACTTAAAGGGACAATTACGACAAGAGTGTACTAATTACTAGCAATAATAGACCCATTAATGATTGAAATCGTAAGCTTTCATAACAACTTAGTGCACTTGAGACGATGGAAATTTTCAAAAATTTTAAAAACTCCCAATTTCCTATCAACTTCATCATTTTCAAGCTTTTCAACGTTTACCTACCTATCTCTTCTCGAGCCCCCATATCCCCACACTTGGGATACATTGTCCCCAATGTATGGTGCACTTTAAAATTAGCCCGAGAAGACTAACCAACAACCCAAGAACGACTAACCCTTATCAATCAATTACAAACCTTCCCAAACAAATTAACAAACACCACCAATTAACACGAAATAAAATTGTCTTAAACAAGAAATAAATAAACAGATAGATAGATAGAGTCGAGCACGTGGACCAGATCAAAGCAACTGATCAACGAATGCTCATTGATACGATGGACCCGGTGGGTATCCATAATAACTACCCATGTCACACCCCGGATTTCCAACCCCGAAATCCAAACACCGATGGGCCGGGTGGGGAGTATCGTGACAACAGTTGATAATATCATAGTCAATTAAACACGACACAGCGGAAGTCTTGGAGTAAAATTACTATTACAAACCGAAATGTTCGAAATCTAAAATAATATACAGGCTCGTAAAAGAAGATCTAAGGCGGATCGTAAAATGTACAAGAAAGAATACAAAACAGACTTTAGGCAGATCTAAGGATTTGCAAGATCCTCTTATTCTCTACCGAACAGCTTCCGGCCTATTTCGTATTGTACCTGCAGATTAGCCTTTGGACGATACGTCAGCTTACGCTGGTAAATACACCCAACTGACTCATTTTGAAAACATTAAAATGGTTTTAAGTGCAAACGGCACCAAAATCTTTTATTAACTTGGGAAAGTTGACCTTGCAACTTTGCATCAGATTTACATGTTTGTCAAGACATTCAGGGCCCTGTACAGAAACCGAGACATGATTAAATACACACCACTCAGGACTCACGAAGGAGTCATCCCCAACGTCTTGGGAACATTGCATATGAGCATCAAAGGTGTATGCCTACACTCCGTGCTAAGGTCGTGGCCAATAACTAATGTATTGAGCCATGATATCCAGGACACGGTAATTTAACCCCCGATGTTTAAGTTATCAAACAAAACTGATTAAAACGAAATATACGGGTTTACTAGCCACAAGTGGGCATTCGATTGACCCATTTTGGACCAAGCGGTAATAATTTACCGTATCCCAAGCCCGTATAGGGAAAATAAGTCGAGAGTATTTACCTGAGCTAGTCTTCTTCTTTTATTTTTAATTAACTCAACCGTATACAAAAGTACCAAGTGCAGATAGCATTTACCGGAAAGGCTCTAGTCTAGATTATCATAAGCTAGCCAATTAAATACTAAAGGTCTTATAAACCGAATAGTGTACATGATCATTACGTATAACGCCTGATTAAACGATGATCGGATAGAATGAAGTTTAATCCCAACAAGTACTTGACTTGTATAATATGGGTTAACTATAAACATTCTGGATTTTGAAACTTAAATGACAAGGTTAAAACCCGTTTCGGTTAATTTCCGTAAAATAGTTACATATACGTAACTATGCGCTTAATAGCGATATCGGGTAACCAGATAAGTCAGGGACAAGTTCTATACGCCATTATACTTTAAATAAGTTAAGATATTAGTAAGATATCAACTTGTATGCCCATTTAGGTTTTAAAACGAAATTATGTCTCATAAGGGCATTTAGGTAATTATATACCGTATAAAAGGAACTTGAATATATTTTAGGTTTATCATCATAAGTATTCCGGAAAAATATTTTATTTATGATACAATATCAGTAGGACATCATTTATATGTGTAATTTATCTTTTATGACCAAACTATGCACCGAAGTGGCATTTTGGTCATTTTACACATAGTTTATAAATTATTTGGGATTCTGAGTTTATAACATGTACCTACTGTAAATGTGTTTAAAATAAGTTTTAAAATCAGTAGGTATCAAGTTTTTGGTCAATAATATGGTTTAAAACCATACTATGCGCCGAAACGGCACTTATGTCGTAAAATGACGTTTTATGCGATGTTTAATGAAAAGTGACATTAGGGTCAGATTAAAATGTTTAAAATATGTTATTTAATATAACATATTAGTAAGTAATGATTTTACCTTGAAAAGATTGATTAAAATCATTTTATGAGTCACAAGGACTAAAACCGTATCGACATAGTTTAAGGACCTGCTTGAAAACTCAGTTTATAACTTAGTTTAACATCCCAAATAATCCTACTTATAAAATTACATCAGTAGAAACTCATTTTCAAGTTCATTACCATTTAAAACATTGTTTTATGTAAAAAGGGTATTTTGGTCAAAGATGGCATAATTATGGAACTTGCGCATAAACTTGGATTCTGATTATGATCATGTAATATAACCTTAGAGGGTTATGATATATTATATTATGATCATAATTCTACTTTAGATCAGTAGGTAACTAATCTAAATCGGGTCAGAATCGAAAGTCAAAGCAGAAGTCAAACTTCGCGACTTTCGGTTGCGAACCGATCCTAGAACTGAAATTGACGAGCTGAACATGTTTATACACGTTCTAATAATTATTATCAACTTGTGTAAGTGTCAAAACAAGTTTCATAATGTATATAAGATCAATTTATGATTTTTCCAAAAAATGGCCTTTTTGACTTTTTAATAACATAACTTTGACCCGTCAATTGGTCTAGCAAACGTGATCTTCAGAAGGTGCCCTTTATAGGGACAACACCCACCTTATTATGATCACTTAGCCATGTTCATTTCGAACAATGGCTGGACCATAATGGTCTTAACCGAAAGTCAAATCGTTTGCCGTAAAACGCTTGACTTTTGGCTATAGAAGCCTATAAAAGAAAATGCAAGAGTAAGGAACACTTACAAGAGGTTCCTATAATGCAAGAGAACTAAGTTGGATGCTCCTTTCAGCTAGGAACTTCCAGGAAGGAGAAGAGTTATGTTTAAGAAAGGTGCAAGTTGGAATGAACACTTGAACACCTATTTATAGTTGGAGAACTCAAAGGAGGTGAAGCCAGGTGTTTAGGGGAGTAAGAAGAAGCTTACAAGTGTCCCAAAATGTGGCATAGAAGTTTAGAGAAGCCATGGTTTCGTTTAAATGGTTTTGGAGCCTTGCTTGGTCTCCAAACATAACTTTCTGCGTCAGACCTGTTCTTGCGGGGCACGAGAGACTCAGGCCAGGTCTCTCGCGGCCCGTGACGGCCCAAGGCCAGTTTCAAAATTTGACACTTTAGCCCCTTAACTTTAAAAAGCTTATAAAAACCTATTTAAACACCATTTTGGCCCTTTTAGCCCTCGTAGCCAATACTTGGCATACCCGAGATCATGCCCGGACATTGTCGAGCTCTCGGTTCGTTAAAAGGTCACTCAGAGGTATAAATTAACATGTTGACACTTTTAATCCCTCCATTATCCAACTTTCATATATTTACAAAACTGAACTCTCTCGTCCAACAAACAACACGTATGAGCATTAGGACTTCTCAAAGGATCACTCAGAGGCTTATTACAAGCATGTTGATTCCGATGTCACTCAGAGGCTAGGCATGTTGACATATTAGTCACTCAGAGGCCAAGATTAAAGCATGTTGACGTATTAGTCACTCAGAGGCTAATGATTTAAGCATGTTGACATATCAGTCACTCAGAGGCTGTTATTTATGCATGTTGACATCGGTTCGTCACTCAGAGGCTCAGTTTGAGCATGTTGACGCTTTTAGTCCTTGTTGGTCTTTAACAGACTTTATTCAAAATACAACACGTGTCACTATACTATTGGACACGATTTTATCCTCACCCCCTTAAAAGAAATCTCGACCTCGAGATTTTATTCAAAAAGATGGGGGTACTTTTGTCGCATAGTGGACTCAACCTCCCATGTATACTCGGGACCTCTAAAAGTGTCCCACTTAACCTTTACTATAGGTATCAACTTTCTTCGGAGCTTCTTAACCCGTCGATCCTCGATCGAAATTGGTTTCTCAACGAACCTCTGGTTTTCATCAATTTGCACATCCTTGTGCGACATTGCTAGCGACTCATCGGCTAGACATTTCTTAAGATTAGATATGTGGAATACATTATGGATTCCACTACGCTCTTCTGGCAACCTGAGCTTATAAGCTACAGTGCCGACACATTCGATTATCTCGAAAGGTCCTATATATCTTGGGCTCAACTTGCCCTTCTTTCCAAAACACATAACACCTTTCCAGGGTGATACCTTTAGCATGACCTTGTCCCCTACTTGGAACTTAAGAGGTTTACGTCTCTTGTCATCATAGCACTTCTGCCTATCCCTGGCAGCTTTGAGACGATCACGGATTTGCATAATCTTTTCCGTGGTTTCCAGGACAATCTCTGGTCCTGATAGTTGGGCCTCCCCAACTTCTGCCCAGCATACGGGCGTTCTACATTTTCTCCCATATAAGGCCTCAAAAGGAGCAGCCTTAATGCTAGTATGATAGCTGTTATTGTAGGAGAATTCTATTAGGGGTAAATGGTCATCCTAACTTCCACCTAAATCAATTACACATGCCCTAAGCATGTCTTCCAAAGTCTGAATAGTACGCTCACTTTGACCATCAGTCTGCGGATGGTAAGCCGTACTAAAATTTAAACGTGTGCCTAACGATTGTTGGAAACTTTTCCAAAAGTGAGATGTGTATCTAGTATCTCTATCGGATACAATAGATACCGGCACACCGTGTGGGGACACTATTTTTTCCACATATAACTTAGCCAATTTATCTGAATTATACGTGGCATAGCAATTTAGAGAAGCCATGGTTTCGTTTAAATGGTTTTGGAGCCTTGCTTGGTCTCCAAACAAAACTTTCTGCGTCAGACCTGTTCTCGCGGGGCGCGAGAGACTCAGACCAGGTCTCTCGCGGCCCGCGACCGCCCCAAGGCTAGTTTCAAAATTTGACACTTTAGCCCCTTAACTTTAAAAAGCTTATAAAAACCTATTTAAACACCATTTTGGCACTTTTAGCCCTCCGTTGCCAATACTTGGCATACCCGAGATCATGCCCGGACATTGTCGAGCTCTCGGTTCGTTAAAAGGTCACTCAGAGGTATAAATTAACATGTTGACACTTTTAATCCCTCCATTATCCAACTTTCACATATTTACAAAACTGAACTCTCTCGTCTAACAAACGGCACGTATGAGAGTTAGGACTTCTCAAAGGATCACTCAGAGGCTTATTACAAGCATGTTGATTCTGATGTCACTCAGAGGCTAGGCATGTTGACATATTAGTCACTCAGAGGCCAAGTTTTAAGCATGTTGACATATCAGTCACTCAGAAGGCTAATGATTTAAGCATGTTGACATCGGTTCGTCACTCAGAGGCTCAGTTTGAGCATGTTGATGCTTTTAGTCCTTATTGGTCTTTAACAGACTATATTCAAAATACAACACGTGTCACTATACTATTGGACATTATTTTACAAGGTGTTACAACCCAGATGTTCATAGAAGGCACTCATGTCCAAAATGTCAGCTAACTCTCCTTCTGGCCGATCTTGCTGTTGCTGTGATGACTGCGGCTGCTGCTGTGATTGTGAGTACTCGTACGGTGGCGGCTGATATGGGTACGAGCTTTTGTCACACCCAGAATTTCCAATCCAAACACCGGTGGGCCCGGTGTGAGGAATATCGTGACGTAAGTTGATATCATCATTGTCAATTAAACATAGCACAGCGGAAGTCTTGGATTTAAATTACTATTACAAACCGAAATGTTCAAAGTACAAAATAATATACATACGGCTTGTAACGAAAGATCCACAGGCGGATCGTAAAATGTACAAAAATGTATAACAGACTTTAGGGCAGATCTAAGGATTTGCAAGATCCTCTTATATCACTACCGAGCAGCTTCCATCCTATTTCGTATTTTACCTGCAAGCTTAGTCTTTTGAAAATACGTCAGCTTTCGCTGGTAAATACACCCGACTGACTCATTTTGAAGACATTTTAAAAATTAGATTTAAGTGCACAGGGCACAAATCTTTTATAACTTGGAAAGTTAGCTTTGTAACCTTGATAATAGCTTTACATGTTTGTCAATACATATGGGGCCTAGTACAGAGAGACATGATTAACGTACACACCACTTATGAACCCACGAAGGAGTTATCCCCAACTTGTGGGTAAAAAATAATTTTGCATTCGCATCTGTCGGGTGTATGCCTACACCCGTGCTTTGGTCGTGGCCAATATCTAATGTAATGAGCCAAGGATATCCAGGACACGATCGTTAACCCCCAAGTTTAAGTTATCAAACAAAACTGATTAAAACGGAATATGCGGATTTACTAGCCATAATCTGGCATTCGATTGATCCCATTTCCGACCAAGCGGTAATAATTTACCATAACCCAAGCCCGTATAGGGAAAATAAGTCAAGAGTATTTACATGAGCTAGTCTTGATTAAAATGCAAGATTTATATCTCAGCCTTATTCAAAATTAACTATGTGCAGATATCATTTACCGGAAGGCTCTAGTCTAGATTATGCCATAAGCTAACCAATTAGAATGCTAACGGTCTTTATTTAAGTCATAGACTTAGACCGACTAACTTTAAGGATCAAAATTGGTACGATACGCTAGATTAAGCGATGACCTGATAGAATGTAGTTTAAACCCAACAAGTACTTAAGACTTGTATAATATGGGTAGACAATTAACATTCTGGAATTTGAGATTAAAATGATAAGGTTAAACCCGTTTCGGTTAATTTTCGTAAACTAGTTACATATATTTAATCGTATGCATATAAGCGATATCGGGTAACCGGATGAGTCATGAACAAGTTATAATCTCATTATACTTTAAATAAGTTGTAATATCAGTAGGATATCAACTTATATGCCCGAAAAGGTTTTGAAATGAAATTATGCCTCATAAGGGCGTTTTGGTAATTATATGTCGTATAAAAGGAACTTGCGTGTATTCTGATGTTATGATCATAAAAATTCTGGAAAAATACTTAATTTGTGATATAATATCAGTAAGATAGCACACATAAGTGTGGTTTATGGTTTAAGACCAAACTATGCACCGAAAGGGCATTTTGGTCATTGAAAAGTATAGTTTACGATATTATACTAAAATCAGTTTATGATCAGGATATTAAGATCATAATATGTTAATTACATTAACATATCAGTAGGTAATTTATTTGCAAGTCCATTGTTGATTAAAACCTTGTTTTATGTAAAAAATGGCATTTTAGTCAAATTTTGACATTTTACGGAACTTGTGCATAAACGCAGATTATGATTATGATCAAGTAATATATACTCATAGGGTTATGCTACATTACATTACGATCATAATGTGACCTTAATTCAGAAGTTAACTAATCTAAGTCGGTCAGAATCGAAAGTCAAAGCAAAAGTCAAACTTCATGACTTTCGGTTGCGAACCGACTCTAGGACTGAAATTGACGGATCGAACATGTTCCCACATGTTCTAATAATTATTACCAACTTATTTAAGTGTCAAAAATATATTTATAACATGTATAAACTCAGATTATGATTTTTATGAAATATGACCCGTTTGACTTTTTAGAACAATAACTTTGACCCGTCAATTGACCTAGTAAACGTGATCCTTATGAGGTGCCCTTTTAAGGGATTAACACCTACCTAATTACGATAACTTATCCATGTTCATATTGAACAATGGCTGGACCATAATGGTCTTAACCAAAAGTCAAGGCATTTGTCGAAAATGCTTGACTTTTGGCTATTAAAAGCCTATAAAAAGAAAAGAGCAGAGATGGAGCACTTACAAGTGATCCAAGGGAAACTTAGAACTCAAAGGGAAGCTCTCAAATGGTCAGGAACTTCCAAGAGTGTAATAGAGAGGAGAAAGAATGAATGAGCAAAGAATGAGTAAACTTAAGTGGCTATTTATAGTGAAAGAAGTCTAAGGAGATGGAGCCATGTGTTAGGGGTGTTGTAGGATCATTACATGTGTCTAATTAGGTGTCAAGAGCTGGTGAAGTGTGGCAATGTGCAGGCTAGGTGGCGTCCTCACAAAGATTTGGGGTTTTTAACACATTTAGTCCCTCAAATATAGTTTTATTAAATGTCATGAATTGTCCCTTGACTTATATTTCATGACAATGGCACAACTAGTTCTTTTTGTTCGTCACGAGATGTATTGAAGAAAAGTATGAATAACCAAACGTTAACGGGTGTCACGCTAGGTGTCTTTACGACTAAAAATGTTTACTAGCTTAAACGTGAAGATACGAATACCTACGGTTTTAAAGGCTAATTTACCTAAATTAATAAAGTTAAAGGTTTGGTAAAAGAGCGGAAATGCTCGAGGATGGTAAATAAAAATTTATCGTCTTAACCGAGAGACGTTCGGGTATAGAAACAACTTGTTTAAACAAGTAATATGAAAAAATAAAGGCTAGGGGTCTTTGGGTAATTTGCTGAAAGTTTAAATGGTGAAAAAAATAAGAGCTTCAGAGGCCCACTGTAGGCTACGGTCACCAGACCGTAGCTTACGGTCAGTGTTATTTTGTTTCAGCAACTCTAGACCGTAGCCTACGGTTATCAACCGTAAGTTACGGTTAGTTTTGTGAATTTTTGAGATTTTTGAACATGTTTGGGTGACTAGCTTATTGAGATATGATCCGAGGGTATGTACACGTGTCGGTATATTACCGAACACGAATTTCACAAGGTGTTACATAATCCCTCCATTGTCCAACATTAGCGGATTTTTAGAATTAATTCCTCTCGTCCAACTAGTGGCTCATTTGAGAGTTAGGACTTCGCAAAGGATCACTCAGAGGCTCAGTATAAGCATGTTGACTCTGATGTCACTCAGAGGCTAGGCATGTTGACACAACGGTCACTCAGAGGCCGAGTTTAAGCATAACGACACTAATGGTCGTTCAGAGGCTACGTTTTATGCATAACGACTCTAATGGTCGTTCAGAGGCTATGTTTTTATGCATGACGACACTAATGGTCGTTCAGAGGCTAGGTTTATGCATGTTGAGATCCAAAGTTCATTCAGGGGCTCAGTTTGAGCATGTTGTCACTTTTAGTCCATATTAGTCTTTAATAGACTGTATTTAAAATACAACACGTGTCACTATATTATTGGACACGATTTTACAGGGTGTTACAGCTTTGGAAATGCGGCTCCGTATACTCTCGCGGCAACCACATGGACCCATGAACTTGCGGCATCAGATGTCAAGTCATGCCTGGCTGATATGGTGGCTCCTGGCTATAATCCACGTAAGGTGGGTTTTCAACAAACGGGACCCCTTGATAATAGTCCATATGATGTCGGGTCTGTTTCTCATCATACGCCCGCATATTCAGTTCCATCTATGATTCAAGATGACGCAGCCGCTCGGTTTGAGCCATATACTCCATCAGCTCTCTATGCTCATGTTCTCGCTCGATATCTTGCTGGATCCCTGATCATAAAATAGCCTGCTGAGATGTCTCCCATTGCCCATAATCCGATGGTCGCCGGCTATTAACAAATACCTGTGTTTCATCATCAAAGACCCCCCACGAATGCGTTGACTGCCGCTGTTCTTTCGGCTGCCTGCTTGACCCCGCACCTACGTCAACACCAGCCTCACGCCTCCGCCGTATCACTTCTTCATCACAGGAATCCAAATCATCCATCTCCCCCTGCTTAGGAGCTGTTTTTCCGCACTGCAGTACCTTAAGTTTTGCCCCATCCCCATACTGAATTTTGTGCCACAACTTCGTTTTCTTTTAGGAGATGCGATCACTCTTGTCTTCCCAGTAGCGTACTAATAAGTCTGGCATGAGGTATTAACTTTTTCAATTTGGCATTCCTGCTCTGCCAGACGTGCATCATCACTAACTGCCTAAATGATAGGTGGGGTTGCCCGGTCATGATAGCATACAGGATCGGCAACTCCCACTTCCTTATTGCCATTCTGTCCCCCAGTCTAGTAGCCACGTTGGTCATGACAAAACTTAGCAGTACCCTTACAAGCGGCTTCAGATTGTCCCGCCTCATATCAACGCCCTTGTTCAACAGGAATAGTTCTGTATACATCAAACTCTCACTGACCAAGTTCTTCTACTCATTAAAGTAGTCATTTCGTTTACTAGATGGTAAAAATCCTCTGCTTGCGAATCAAATCTGGCCACTTGCCTCAGCGTAGCTAAAGACAGTGTGGCTCGCTTTCCGTTAACTACTCCGGTAAGAGGATGGTCCTCGGTGGATTATTCCCCTCATCCATCTCCAATGTGCTCAGCCAAGCCATGACACTCTTTATGTACGTGTCGCCTTTCTCATTACCTTTGAAATCTACAACCGCCTCACATCCAAGTGATACCAATTTTTGATAGAGCCTCAATGCCCTTAAATCCGGTTTGTAGACCATTTTCTCAAAACAAGTGTTGTCCTTAATCGAATGCTCATCCCCCATTTTGGCATAAAACAGCTCTGATTGGTACTCCTTGCATTGCTTATTGAGAGGGCCCTTCGTCCAGGTCGGTCTGTAGGGGACATCGCCATGACCATACTGGAGCTCTTCCTCCTCTTCTGACTCTTCCTCTCTAATATCTATACTTGTCCCCCGTCTTCGTTTAGATCTCGTAGGCGCATGTACCGATGGCTCGACAACTTTTCTTTCCCGACTCTTTTCTCCCGCACCATCTACACACAAAAACCAAACAACAAACAACAACAAAGACTCATCAACTTACTTCAATTCATACAATTCAACCAATTCAAACCTGCAATTCCATGATCTTACCCACACTTGTTCCTTGTTGTGGGGAATTCGGTACCCATCTAAGCGTTCATGTATTCCCCAACCCTCATATAACTTATAAATCACAGCACGGTTACTAATTCATGACTCAATACCTCACATTTAGTTTTCACTTACTAGATGAGTACACATCACCCCTTAGTAAACAACCGTACCTTCATTCTGATCGTTAAGAACAAAATTGGGGATAAAGATTATACCTTTGTAGCTTAGAATGCTTAGACAATACTGAATTCACTCGGCTTAAAGTTTGGATGAAAAGCCCCAAAAATTAAATTTTAGGGTTTGTTGTTGACGAGTTGATTCTTCACGATCTGATGTTCTTCAGTTTATATTCCTCTCGAAATTCTACGCAATTTGGATTCTTGAATCAATCGATTTGGTCACGAGAATTTGAGAGGTGGAGAAAGATATGGAGGTTTTAGGTATATTGGAGAAGAAGAAGATGATTGGGAACTTGTGGTGCAATTGGAGGAGGTAATACTGTATTTAGGGTTGGAATATGGATCTAATTTAAGTTCCCATTAAGTTTTAAAATGATTTATTCGGTTACCATACCGGACCCAACCCAAACTCACTTATCTGCACCTGACCGTAAGCTACGGTTGGGGACCGTAGCTTACGGTCCCTTGGTTCTGATGAAATTCATGAAGATCGTAGCCTACGGTTGGTGACCGTAGCTTACGGTTACAAGGTTCTGGCCATTTCCTCATATGATCGTAGCCTACGGTTGGGGACCGTAGGTTACGGTCAGCCTTAAAATTTTTTTTCTCTCTTTTTTTACAACATGCATGAGTTGGAAAGTTGTTTAGGTGTTAAGTTATGGTTTTTCCAATACCATGCCACCCTATAAGAAAATGAGTGTCGACCGCGACACACAATTAAGCCCTCCACAGACCTGCGCAGCTAGTGCGTTCCCACACTTGCACCATGTCCAGGAGTAGTGACCAACAACCTATCCAACCATTCCACAACACACACTAAAACAAGAAAACACGAATCAAACACAGAAGAAATATGTACCACAATCCGGGTTGCCTCCCGGTAGCGCTAAGTTTACGTCTTCAGCCGGACCTCGCACACTCCTAAGAGGTTGTGTAGTCGGTTGAACCTGCGATGAAGTTCACCTCATCTATTAGTGTTGCATTCAGGTCATCCGCACCGAAATACGGTTTCAATCGGTGGCCATTCACCACTTGCCTTCATTGGTCCTTTGGGTCTTCGATTTCCACATCTCCAAACATCCCCACGCGTACAATCACAAATGGGCCCGCCCACTTGCTTTTCAATTTACCTGGGAATAATTTCAGACGTGAATTAAATAACCATACCTTTTGACCTATGGCAAAAACTTGACGCCGCAACTTCGCATCATGCACGACCTTCATTTTATCCTTATAAGCAGCAGCCGTGTTGCGCAATTCTTCAAGCTCACTCAACTTTAACAACCTGTGAGCACCTGCATCAGAATAATCAGTGTTGACCTGTTTAACAGCCCATAATGCCCGATGAGCGATTTCCATGCGTAAATGACAACCTTTCCCATACACCAATCGATAGGGGGTAGTGCCAATAGGGGTTATCTAAGCGGTGCGGTAGGCCCACAAGGCGTCATCCAGTTTGGACAACCAATCCTTGCGGTAAATCCGCACCATTTTTTTAAAATTTCCTTGATCTGCCGGTTTGACGCTTCCACTTGTCCACTTGTTTGTGGATGATATGGTGTAGCAATACGATGATCAACGCCATACCGTTTAAGAAGTTTGCCCACATTGAAATTTTTAAAGTGAGATCCCCCATCACTAATGATCACGCGAGGTACTCCAAATCGTGAGAAAATATGTGCCTGAACAAACTTACGAACCACGGTATGGTCATTGGTCCTGGTGATGATTGCTTCAACCCATTTTGAAACATAATCAACCGCCACCAAGATATATAAATGACCATTGGAATTGGGGAAAGGGCCTATAAAATCGATTCCCCACACGTCAAAAATGTCAACGACCAAAATTGGCTGCATCGGCATTTCATCCCGTTTAGAAATCCCGCCCATTTTCTGACAATTGGTGCAATGTTTAGCGAAAGCAAACGCGTCCTTGAACAGTGTCGGCCAGTGCAGACCGCATTCTAGAACTTTATGGCCTGTCTTTTGTCCGCTAAAATGGCCACCACATGCCGATGAATGGGCATGTTGCAACACGTCCAGAAATTCCGTCTCCGGAATACACCTCAGGATGATCTGATCAGCACCTATCCGGAATAAATCCGGTTCATCCCAAATGTAGTTCTTCACCTGTGCCAAAAATTGTTGTTTCCTCCTTTTATTCCATGCTTCCGGCATCGTACCTGAAACAAGATAATTCGCAAAATTAGCATACCATGGCTCAAAATTAACAGACACAATAAATTCATCCGGAAACTGCTCATTAATCTCAGGTGTGACATCCTCACAGCCCTGCGGTAGTCATGACAGATGGTCAGCGACTACATTCTCACACCCTTTTATCTCGATTCTCTAGATCAAATTCTTGTAGTAAAAGGATCCAACAAATAACCTTGGTTTCCCATCCTTCTTTTCCATCAAATATTTCACTGTGCTTATAAGAATAAGAATTAATAATTACGTATACTATAAATATAAAAAAATATAAAAGTGGTGGACAAACAAAAGAGGAGGGGAAAATTTGTTGAGTAAATAGATTCAATGAACTTATAAAAATATATTCTAGTTATTAAGAACTCAACGAGACCTTCTCCCTCAAATCAGACAAACAAAGAAGGGAATCCGTTGAGTTCTTACGCTTTCATGTATACAACTCAATTCATCCGATTACTACAGGGATGAACCCAATCCGGAATATGAACCATAAAAGAAAACGCCTACTAAACCAATCACAAGAATACCAGCTACAGTACCTATTATCCAAAGAGGAATTCTTCCAGTAGTATCGGCCATTTCGCCACTTCCCTCCACATTTCATCAAGTGGTCATGCTAGAGACATAAACAGTCATGGATAATTATGAGATGAAATCCTTCCGAATGGGCTAAGAGAGATAATACCTAGAATGATTAGCCTATTATTTTAGTTCTCTCTCGTTTTCTTAATTGAAGAAATAATTGGAAAGAGTAACGATTACTTTACTGCCCCAAATATATGACCGGAATTTATCCAATGCATAGACAACGGTAAGCAATTCTTTCTCCATTGTAGTATAATTAAGTTGAGCATCGGAGAGAGTCTTGCTTGCATAGTAGATAACAACCGGTTTCTTATCTACCCGCTGCCCTAGTATGACCCCGATGGCAAAATCACTTGCATCACACATTATTTCAAAAGGTTTTGTCCAGTCCGGTGATTGCAAGATTACGGCTTGTACCAGTTGTTCCTTTAATATATTAAAAGCTTGAACACAATCATCATTGAACTCAAAAGAAACATCTTTTAATAGTAGATTACACAATGGTTTGGTAATGACACTAAAGCCCTTTATGAACCTACGGTAAAACCCGGAGTGTTCTAAAAACGAACGGACGCCTTTGACATTTGTAGATGGTGGTAATGTAGATATTACTTTGATTTTAGCCCTATCAACTTCGATCTCTTTACTCGACACTAGTGGCCTAAAACAATGCCCTCTTGAACCATGAAATGGCTCTTTTCCCAACTAAGTACCAGATTGGTTGGGACACATCGTTCCAACACCTTAGATAGTTCATTTAGACATGTGTCAAATGATGGACCGAACACGGAAAAATCATCCATAGAAATTTCCAAGGTATCCCCGACCATATCTGAGAAGATACTGATCATGCACCTTTGGAAGGTGGTCGGGGCATTGCACAGCCCAAACGGCATTCGCCTAAATGCTAAAGTACCGTACGGGCATGTGAATGTGGTCTTTTCTTGGTGATCGGGATGTATGGCAATTTGATTGTACCCTGAATAACCATCTAAAAAGCAGTAAAATTTTTGACCTGATAATTTTTCAACAATCTGATCAATGAAAGGCAAAGGAAAGTGATCCTTTGACATGGCTGCATTTAGTTTTCTGTAATCAATGCACATACGCCACCCGGTTACCGGCCGAGTGGCGATTTGCTCACCGTTGTCGCCTTTAACAATTTGGATCCCTGCTTTCTTGGGTACCGTTTGGGTCGGACTTACCCACGCACTGTCGGAGATCGGGTAAATGATTCCGGTATCTAACCATTTAATAACTTCCTTCTTTACCACCTCCCGCATGTTAGGATTCAAACGTCGCTGCGTATCCCGTGCGGGCTTTGCATCTGCATCAGTTATAATCTTATGCATTACAATAGAAGGGCTTATACCTTTGAGATTGGCGATCGTCCAACCAATTTCCGCTTTATGTGTCTGGAGCACCTCCAGCAATGCTTCCTCTTGTTCTTTCGCAAAATTCGCAGCAATGATGACGGGAAGGTCTGATCCTCTCCCAAGAATGCGTATTTGAGGTGTTGTGGCAACTCTTTAAGTTTAACCTTTCGCGGACTGATCAAGGATGGCTTCAATCCCGAAGAAATCTCGGTCGGAAGGCTCTCCACTTGATGAGTCCATGGAGGCCTTCTTTCTTGCATTGCTGCCACCTCTAAACTCTGCACCTCTTTTTCTACATCTTGCATATGATTCTGTTCTGCCCTGTCACACAACAAACATAACTCAGATATCTCCTCTTCTAAGTGAAGAGAACATCCATCAATGATATCTGCCATGAAACATTCATCACTTGGAAACATGTTAGAAACGTTAGAAAACACATTTAATCTGACCTTCCTAGTGCCAAATATCATATCGACAGTGCCAGTTCGGCAGTCGATCAATGCATGTTCCGTGTCTAAGAAAGGTCGCCCCAAATAACATTTGGTTGATTGATTTGGTCCGATGAGACATAATCAAGCACCAAAATATCTAATGGAAAATAGAATTCTTCCACCTTAACAATTACGTCTCGAACAATCCCTGAGGAAGCTTAGGAGTCAAATCTTCCAGTACAACAGTTTTATCGGCTCGACGTAGTGGAACAAAATCATATTGGTTATACAAGCTTCCCGAGAGAATGCTCACACTAGCTCCCAGATCCAGCAACACCCGGTTCATTTTAAACGCCCACTTGAATGGGAATTAACGGCGTTCCAGGATCTTGAAGCTTAGGTGGAAGCACACGATTCAACACAGCACTCACCCTTTCTGTTAAATCAATCTGTTTAGGAACTTTGTGTTGCCGTTTTTGAGTGCACATGTTTTTTAAATATTGGCATATGCCGGAACCTGTTTAATGGTATCAATCAAAGGTAGGTTGATTTTGACTTGCTTAAAAACTTCCCAAATTTCTTCGGGTTGCGGTCCCCTTTTGTTGATGATGCCTTTATTACCCGGATTTCTCAAGGCTTCGGGAAAGGGAGGTGACAGTTGTTCCCCTTCCGTAGCCTTGGTCGGTTCAGCATTTGTAATTCGGTTGTTGTTATTATTATTATTATTGGATTTTACATTCATGTTAACCACCTTTGGTCCGTTTTGTCGTCACTCACCCCATCCTCACCTAAATCCCACACCACACCTTCCACAAATTGTGGTGGAGTGGGAACTTTGTTATAGGTCTTACCACTTCGGAGAGTACTTACCTGATGGATTTGATTTCCCTTCTTCTGATGAGCTGGATTCGTTGTTGTATCACTTGGCAACCGCCCATTGCTTTGCTTCAACTCCTTCAGCTATTAGCAAGTTGGCCTATCTGCGTTGTTAACAATTGGATGGCCTTGTCACGTACCTCATCCTTCTGAGCCCGCACTTCATCCAACTGATTGCGTTTCTACAAATCTTGCTGAATGGACTTCAACATCTCCATCGTATCATTACCTGCATTATGGTTAGAAGATCCAGTTGTCCCGCCTTGATTTGGGTGATACCCTCCTTGAAAGTTTTGTTGGAATCGAGATTGATTAAAGTTCCTCTGCCCCAGACTGATTATTGTTACCTTGAAATCCCGGATTGGTTTGATTATTAGCATTCCCATAACTGAAATTCGGATGATTTCTAAGGCCTGGATGATACGTATTCGAGTTCATATTAAAATTCCTACCGCCCCCTCCATTTCCTCGGACGTAATTAACATCTGTGACACCGAACCAATACTAGGACACTGATCAGCAATGTGCCCTAAGTCCCCACAATGCCCACAGAACGGCATTTGGCCACTAACTTCTGGTGCATTATCTACCGACCTTACAACCGAATGCCGAACGCTTTTTGAAGATTGGGCTTTGCGTTTCGAAGTTCTCGCATTCCTTTCCAAGTACTCCAAATCAACTTGCTCATAATTTGTGCCAAATGTACCATTTGAGGTTGAGCTAAGATCCTGTGCGTCCTCATCCGATAAGCCTTCATGAAAGGCATTCAACAACTCCCACAGTGGAACCATGATGTGGACAATTATTTAACATCATTTTGAACCGATTAAACGCCTCATGGAACAATTCCCCTGGTTGCTGTCGGAAGTTCTGAATATCCTTTAGAGCGTTGTTTGTCCGCAACGGTGTATAGAACTTGTCGAGAAACAATTGTTGCATATCGTGCCATGTAAAATGGAAGCTGATGGTAGCGAATGAAACCATTGTTGCGCCTTATCTTCGAGTGTAAACTGGAAGAGTACCAATTTCACGTTATCTGGTGTGAATCCTTGACCGCCAATGGTGCTGCATCGGGCATCATATGCTGCTATATGCAAATATGATTCTTTGGTAACCAATCCATGATACTTTGGAAGGCTTTGAATTGATTGTGCCCTGACCTCAAATGACTGACCTCGTAATTGAGGAATAACCACCGGTGAAGGGTTATTGGCGATAGCCGATTTGAAGTGGCTCTCGACACCCCTTACAGGCTCCCGCTCAAATCTTCTTGGGATGCCTTCAAGTTGGTTAAACGATGGAGGCATATTTCTGGGAGGTAATCTCTGTGGACCTTGAACTCGCGGTGCTGGAAATTGCTGCGGTACAGTAGGAATCAGTCCTTGCTGTGGTGTTGGTGGAATTGGCACGTTAATTGGCCGGCTGTTAACTGGTTGCTGATTAACTGGTATGGGAGCATTTACTGATGTAGGAAACCCCGAATTTCCATAATTAATCCCATCTCCCGCTCTAAACCTCGTATCATAGTTGTCATGTATTCCCAATCCCATCATTTGATTTCCCTCATATTCATCTGACGCCTCGAAACCATCGCCCGAATTCATTGCACTAGTCCGTTGTTCAAATGCTGAATTTCTCACAGAGTGCTGTTGTTGTTGCTGTGACGACGAGTAATACGTTTGTTGAACTGGTGGCTGAGTTTAGTGGTAGGAGCAGGGTTAGATGGCCATGTCTGCATAGGCGGGATCACGGTATTATCAGTGACAATCCTCACATATGGTGAGGATTGTGGAACATTAGAGGATTGAGGATAGTGTTGACTGGGAAAGGGTGGAAGATCGCCGAGGTTAGGAAAAGGTGGCGGTGGTATCGGTGGAACATTCGTGGTTGCGGATTGAGAATGTAATGGTGGTGGAGGTGGTATAGTTGTATTTGGTGTAGGATGAGTATGTGTTGGTGAGAATTGATTTTTCAGAGGTGGAGTAACGGGTTGATTCTCGAAGTTACTTGAACTCTCCATTGAATGTGTTGTTGGTGTTGTAGGTTGTGCAATCCGATTTTTACGATGCAATACTCGAGTATGTTGCGCTGTTCGTTCTATCTCTGGATCAAACACTAGCGGTGAAGACTGCCCAGAATGCCAAGTATGATGCATACAAGAATTGATCATCTGCACTACACAAACAAAAGAGATATCGCGTAATTCTGAACGAAACAAACAAAAATGAAATAACTAATCAAAACTTTGCACACGCCTCCCCGGAAACGGCGCCATTTTAATGGACTGTGGTTTGCGTCAATCAAAAACCGAGTTAAACACGTAGATAGGATAAATCGGGTATCAAACCGAGGGAGTTTTGTGGAAAGTGTTATACTAATAAAGTCTAAATAATGAACGTGGTAAATATTAAACTTAAAATTAAATATTACTGATGACTGATTAAACACAATAATTTGGAATTTGTATCAATAAAGAAAACGATGATTTTCCTCCGAACTTCAGAATGATAAGCAGATTATGATAATATGTTTTGTCTAACCATTGAAAACTGAACGTTGATTGAATTACCAATTGTGACGTTAAGTGACTAAGTACTCCGATTAATAAATAATGAAAGGTTATCACATAAACATCATTTACAATTATCAACCCTAATTCTTAGCCAAATAGATCCCAATTTCAAGAACTCTCGGGAATTGAATGGTTGCAAATCAAGATTAAACAAACTGTAAATAGTTACAATGGAAATAATCACACATGTAGTGAAAAGCATCGAATGCTTAGACCACTGAATCCAAATGGTTCTCAAAACACATCAAATATCTAACTTACATCACTCCTCCATTCAAAGGAACCATAACAAGAAACTAGCTGCTCATCGTTCGCATATACGCTTCAAACATTGGGTGCTGAATTTTTGAACATGATATTGAATTGACATTGAATTATGATGGTTGAAGGTGGAAAAGATGCAAACTTTGAAGCCCTAGAACTTGATATTCGACCATACTCTCTGATGATCCCCAAAAAATGACATAATCAACCCACTTATACAGCCACAACTAATCATGCGCAATTTTTTCCATATGACCTTAAGCTACGGGGTCTCGACCGTAAGCTACGGTCAAGAAGTTCTGATTGTGTGCACCTCAACCGTAAGCTACGGTCTCTTGACCGTAACCTACGGTTGCCTAGTTTGTCCATATAATAAAGGTGACCGTAAGCTACGGTCCCTTGACCGTAACCTACGGTCACTTGACCGTAACCTACGTCAAGACTTGTTGTATAATCTTTTCTTTTGTAACCTAACCGTAGCTTACGGTTAGCAAACGTAGCTACGGCGAGGTCTTCATCATATGGAGATCCTTGTTGCATCTTTCACTCAATTACCGGTAGAACCCTTGACTTCTCTTTGTACCCATTTTCTCGTGTTTCCAGATTAGTTCTTGACCCGAACGACTCCCGATTGGTACTTTCTACTTTGTGACTGCATCTCGGGTATTATGCGTCACCTCTAGCTTCCTTAAAACGCCCGAATTAATCAGTTAATTTGTAAAACAACCAATTCTCGTAGTTATCTCGTTCAACGCACATAATTACCCAAAAACTAACTAACACACGCAAGTTATGATCATTATCGTTCGGGTTCCACCCTATCCATCAAACTAACATAGTCTAGTATATCTCAGTTGTAGTATAAGCAAGAACAGTGTACCCCGTCCTAACACTAAATCTCGCAATTATATGTTGTTTCTTAGGATTCCAAGTGGTGAGATTGGTTAAAGAAATACATAATATACAAGAGTAGATATATGATCATTTGGACACCCATCCAAATATGCATCGGCTTAAACATGATTACATGGAAAACAAATTTAGAAGGCCTGCTAATAGTCAACCCATGAGTGACTTTACTTTTTAGGCACTAAAGAATATGTTTGATAACGACCTTGTGGAGGTCAATAGATTTATGAAGAAATTGAAAACCTAACCACATAAACAACATATGGACGGGTCAAAATGTACTAAAGTGCACAAATAGTGTTGTGATCCAAGTGCAAGTATAACAGAGGATCAACATAGGCATTCTAACTTAACGTGATAGCTAACGTTCGGAAGCTACCATAGTATACAGTGCCCTAAAGTAACTAAGGCTAGTATGATGTAAGAGATCAAGTAAATATCCTAGCTGTGAGAGATGAACTCATTATTGGTACGTATGGCGTTAATCCTAAAAAAATAGCTTAACTAGTCTCAAGTCCTTGAGTGCAAACTGAACGAGTACATGTTCTATCATAAATACCAAAGAACTTGGGGTGATGATGGTCATCAACATTAACAAAGATGTAGCAAATTGCTACTTTTATACCATGCCGCTTAAAAATAAATGAAACGAATGTAGTCCAAGATCAGTGGCTCTGATACGAATTGTAGCCCACAATCACAGGTTATGAACAAGATTTGGGAATAAACTATACATTCATTGAATCACATTGCAAGGAATCAATTTTCATTTGAAACCTTGACTTGTTCGACATATATATATACATATGAATCGGAGGTATTAAAACAACGCGATTCTTTTGAATCCTCCCATGCCCTAATACACCAATTATACATTTGAGAATTTCCATACTTGACACTTCAACTAATCTAAAATACATATACAACATTAACTACACTTCTAACTATTTGCACTTTGACACGTTTAACTTTCATTCAAACTTGGTAACACTTACAAGAAATGCAGTAACTGATTTGTAAGGAGCTTGTTTTGCATGACTGCAAACATGTTCTTCTCGATATGTAAAGTAACAAAATAGAAAGTAACCTACATAGTAAATAATGTAATATACTAATATTGGCTACTTATCTTTTATTGGTTACTCCCATATATACTTTTTACATTATTAAAACAAAAAACCTACAAAGGAGACTGATTTACTTCGTTGGACAAGTCATCAATATTACGACGAAGTTTTGTTCAGATCGTTCCAAAATCTTTTAGAATAGCACCAAGTTTTTTGGGGGATAAAACCGGTAGTCTGACTGTTGGAAACGCATATGGTTTTTTTGGGAAAAATGGTTTTTATGAGGAATTTAATTTTAATCTATGTATGGGTGGCACACACCTCTATCTCTATTATTTTCTTTTTAGTAAACAGGAGGTCCACCATACAAAACGACATACAAACCGTACTCTTTTGGCTTTTCTCCTTTTATCCTCTTGTCGAATATAATTATGAATTTCAGGAATACTTTGTTTTTTAGTATTTATCTCCGATCATGCTTTTAAAATTTGCAAAATTATGAATTATCATTTGTGCGACGTGACAAGATTTTAATCGGTATTAGTTCGTTGTGGTATTGATGCAATATCGACACTTAGTGGAACAATTGATATTTGTTTTACATCGATAAAAAACCATTGATACAAATAATAATATCGGTAATGATGTTTTTAGGACTGTATTAGTTCGGTTTGTCAAAACACTAATGTAGTACCAACACTAAATATAACTTACGATACAAAAAATACTCTATTTCGATGTTGTTCGGACAATATTAAAATAGGTCATCACGGTATATATACCACTTCTTTTATGTTTTTACTCTGTTGGTTATTTACCTTTCAATTTTTCATGCCATTTGAGTATAGTATATAACATTAACATATCGTAACACATGTTACTAACAACTACCAAAGAGTTAAAAGCATAACATCTTATTCAATAATTGAAGACATCAATTGTTGTGAATCTATTTTCTGTATGATCTTTTTTTCCTTTTTGTGATACGTATTTGAAAAGTTATATATTATCATCAATGATTATCTAAGATCCATACTTATTTAATTGAAATTTATACCAAATTTGGATTCATTTAAAGTAATGCAATTCAAACTTACATTCAAAATACATATTTGTTTAAATTTATAAGTATTTAAAACATATTAACAAACTTTGGTTTCTAAAACAAACTAAACAAAATCAGAAGCTTGATATTCGGTAGTGTTTGGTTCTTCGATAAACTTGATCATTCATCCGCAACATCATATCGATCACCTACGTTACGATATTATATCAAAACTTTAGTTATGTAACACATATAACATCTTAGAACATAGCAAACAACAAAACATGGCCCAACAAACAAAACAAATTTTTCTGCAAATGCTGTTTCATTCAGTAGCAGCCTACTGTAAGCTACGGTAGGCCACTGTAGCCTACGGTGGTTGCTGCAGAAACTTCCAATTTGCCATTTTTAACACGAAATTCTCCGTATCTTGTTAACCACTCATCCGTTTTACACGAAACTCATTCCTATTTGATCGTAAAACGATCGCCCACACGTTTAACTTGGAATCCACTACCCGGATCCATAACAACATGTTTTATGCTATCAATTCAAAATTTGTAAATCTATTTGTTTTGACCCATTTGCACATTTGAGCAAACGAACTTATTAAACCACATCCTTTTTGCATAATCGTTCATTATATGAATGAACCTCATTATTCGGTTTAATTACCCTTTGTTTTGCGCATCCGTTATCTGGTACACACTCATACATGTTTAATCCGTTCAACCTTAAAATGGTTGAAGTTAATCATTTCAAATTCTTTTCACAATTTACCATCTATCGATTATAACCCATTACCGAGTCCCTTGATTTTGGTCCGCGTTCCCATTACTTGGTTTACGCTCATATTCTATATTTTACCCATCAACCGGGTTTAAACTGAAATCATCATTCACGCACCCATTATGGTATGCGTTAAGATTTTTATTTTGACCCGTTTGGTTGTTTTTGTGAAAACCATCATTATTTAAACAAACCAAACATATCCATGTTCGCTATTTTGACACGTCTGGTTGTTTTTGTGTAAACTATCACTTTTAAACAATCCAAACATTTCCATGTTTGCTATTTTTCCATATGATTCTTTCGGGTGAAATCTATCACTTATGAAAGAACTGAATTTCTCTAGTATCACCTCATAAATCAACATTTATCAATACGAAAATCATTAATATAATCTTACGAAGCATAAAGCCACGTACCTTAAAGCTTTCCTTTTAAGTGTGTATCCGGCTCGGTTTGACCTTCCTTAGCTCCACTCGAGTTGTCTAAATAGTGTAACCCAATTATTATTAGGAACTCATAATTCAAGTTTATGGCATGTAAACTTGCCAACAATCAATCACAAGTTCTCTTCATATAATTCCATATATTATGAAGATCAAATCTTTCATTCAAGCATTTTGTCAAACATCTTATGGGCATGAATGTAAAACTTTTCTTTTTCATAAATTTATGAACTTCTTAAGCCCATATTATCAATCTACCATCATAAAATATAATCTCTAATGCAACTTATCTATTAAGAGGTTTATGTTAAGCTAATGCAACTAACTATTTAGCTTCTTTCATGTTAAACATCAAAACCCACTTACTCATTCAATCATATAAACCCCAACACATGAATTATGCTAGAATCTTCCCTAGTTAGCAAGCATTGTGAGTTTAAACACATATTTGTCATGAATTCTACAATAAGGTCTATAATCTATTCTAGAATTTAGATTCATAGTTCTTCTCTATCAATCATACTTCATCAAACTAAGAAATCTAATATACTTTATGATCCTCTTGAATAGGTGATCACTAATTTTGATTTATGCATGAACTTAGATTCAAATCTCCTTTAAATTTTGATCAATTTGGTCAATTGAGGGTTTCTTGGTGTTCTTCTTATCTGGGTCGAACACACACATTCATACATCTGTGTGTTGTGTTTTAAAATTTCTTTTTAATAAAACAACTTTCCAACTTATCCATTTTAGCCCCTCATGTTTCAGTTTTGTTATAAAAAGGAACACTATCCAATGTTTTATTATTTATTAACAAGTAACTGACCAAGTTAAATTTAGAGTTAAATGCTTGGTTGGTCCTAGTGGTTTGTGAAAATTGCAGATTTTGTCCCAGTGGTTCATTAATTACACACTTGGTCCCAGTGGTTGCAATTTTTGCACTCGGGTGGTCCTTATGACTAACCCATGTTAACTTTCTCAGTTAAGTCTATGTAAAATTGCCACACTACCCTTGCTATTAAAAAACAAAAATAAATAAACACATTCTTCTTCTTCACCATGATCTCTCTCTCTCTCTCTCCACTTTCCTTTTCTCTCTCTAAAACCACAAGACCACTGTCTCCCACCTCCACCACCACCTCCACCACCGCCTCCACAAGACCACCGGTTTAGGGGGTATGCCGAAGCACCATCTGAAAATCGTGTTCCACCCCCTGTTTTAAGTTTAGGAAAATAGGTCAACCGGTTAATTACCTGAAACAGTGAATGGGAGGAGAAGGTAGGAGACGGCGGTGGAGGCGGTGGTGGAGGTGGGAGACGGTGGCCTTGTGGTTTTAGAGAGAGAAAAGGAAAGTGAGAGAGAGAGAGATCAGGGTGAAGAAGAAGAAGGTGTTTATTTATTTTGGTTTTTTAATAGTAAGGGTAGTGTGGTAATTTTATATAGACTTAACTGAGAAAGTTAACATGGGTTAGTCATAAGGACCACCCGAGTGCAAAAATTGCAACCACTGGGACCAAGTGTGTAATTAATGAACTATTTGGACCAAATCTGTAATTTTCGCAAACCACTGGGACCAACCAAGCATTTAACTCTTAAATTTATAATAGTATTCATGTACATAATATTTATCATCTAGGTAATAATTATTATTCTTAAATATTAGATATTTTTAGGGGTGTTACAGATGATGCAATATATAAACAATTAATCCAATAACCAAATTTAAATACATTAAAAAAATAATTTCTCGAGATATTTGAACTAAATATTACTTCTTCTACAACGACCTCCCAAGTCCCAACCACTGGAAGATAACTTTTCTTCAGTGTCACTTCATATATGAGATTATGGAGATGGAGATGGAGATGTGCTTAAAATTATATTGCATTTTTAAAGGCATGGCTTACTAATTAATAAGGTTTTGTTATTAAGGGATGTACACGTCTCACGGTCCAGATCTAATTCCAATGGTGTACATAGAGGCGTACAAACCGGGTTCTTTTAATAACCGGTTTCAATTTCTCGTTTTAAGAGTTGCCGGTTATTACTATAATTGGTTTGATTTTGGTTTCAGTTATTTGACTAAAAAACCATACTCTAAGTATCTGGTTCTAGTTCTTAAAAAACCAGATATTAAAATACCTTATTTTCAAGTTTTTCTATACCTTATTACCAAGTTTTTTAATGCCCTATTTTCATGTTTATTTAATACTTTATTGCATTTTTTAACCCTATGTTCTCGTCATTTGTTGTTATTATATAATAATAATAATAATAATAATAATAATAATAATAATAATTATTATTATTATTATTATTATTATTATTATTATTATTATTAGATATGTATTGAATAAGTTAAAATATTAAAATAAATGCACTAACATAAATTTAAATAAAAGATATTAGAATTATAAACCGGGTTACGGGTATAGCCGGGTATAATCGGTTTTTGTCCGATTTCGGGTATAAATTGGTTCCATTACAGCTCCGGGTATTGAGATCATAATGCATAACCTATCTATACTCTATAGGTAGGGTCGGTTCCGATTTCAGGTATAAAATACTCGGTTATTGAAAAAACGAGTTCCAGGTTTTTTTTATCTAGTCTCATTCTGGTTAGGGTGTTTTTATGCACCTCTAGGTGTGTATGTTCAAACTGACCTTGTTAGAAGCTGGATTGTTAAGCCCAACATGCAACTAAGAGCCCAATGTTATTCTCTCCAATTTTGTATTTGTAAACAGTAATCGCTAGTCACTAGTCGGGCGATGAGATAGAGATTAACAATTAATCAGAATTAATGGGGATTAATCGGTACCTAGTAGGAGTTTTTACAACCATGTTTGTAAGGTATAGATTATAACAGTTCATTATTTGGTTGCGAACTTTTTAAAAAAAAAAATTCTGGATTTCTCAATATTGTTAAACTAAAAAACATAATATAGTCTAGGGGTGCTAAACGGGTCGTGTTCGCGGGTTGGCGGGTTCAACCCGACCCGAACCCGAAAATTTTACACGAACCCGAACCCGACCCGAACCCGAAAATCGTATCATATATATGAACCCGAACACGACCCGAAGTTTTGTGGGTTGACCCGAACACGACCCGTTTAACCCGAATGTTTTAATTTTTTTTCTTCTAAAACTAATATATTAAAATTAAAAATTACTTAAAAAACACAAATGTATATAATAATATCATATTTAAATTATAAAAGCTATGTTAATTTCTCCTTTTAAGTTATAATCATGGCATAAAATACACGCCCCATTTAATTTATGAGATAAAATATATTGTAAAAAAATATAATATAGTATAAATGTGTTAAACGGGTCAACCCGCCAATCCGACCAGGTTGACCCGAACCTGACCCGTAAACCTAAACGGGTTCGCGTGTTCAACCCGAAACTGACCCGAACCCGTTTAGACGAAACCTAAACCCGCGAATTTCGTGTTAGGTTCGTATCGGGTTTCCGGATAGTGTCAGAATTCACACCCCTAATATAGTCTTTGCAGAAAGCAGATATGAGAAAAACATTTATAACATAATGTACAATATTCATTCAAATTATCCTATAATTAGTAAAGGGCAGTTTTTAATAAGGACCCCAACAACTCAAGTACATGACTTTTCTCAACGACTCTTGGGATTGTTTAGCCTTTTCTTCTTTCCCTCCTGCGGAAGCCATGGCTGCCGGAGATGGAAGGTGTTTGGTGTGGGAGAGTGACCGGAGATTGCACTTGGCATGGTGGTGGATGGACCTGATGGTGTAGTTCCACCGTGCAAAACCTTGATCTTTGAGTGCCTCCACCAATCCAACTGTTCCGGCTACCATCCATGCCCTGCTTGTTGAACTCATGGTATGTATTTTGTATATTTGAGATGCCTGTATGAATGATGAGATGTTTGTGTTTGCAAAGTTTTTGATGAAAACATGAAGAGTGGATTGTGGGTATAAATAGATTGGTCACAACCAAATTAGGCTACTCGGTGTGGGTGACGGACCTCTCTCTAGGACGACCCGCCACGTCAGCAAACGCGTCAGAGACCTTGGAGGACGCCCCTCTAGGGATGGAAGCTTGGAAATGGGTGACGACCCGACCCCACCTACTTTTTTTATTTTTCTTTTTAATTTTGTCAAAATATTCTACAAAATCAAAACCATCATACTAGCCACCATCACCAAACTCCACGTTTCTTCCTCCACCAACGATCCCATCTCCGCCACCAAACCCACCCAGGAAACCATATTCTTCGACGGCGGAGCACACTACGGAGACCTTGTAGCAAATCTCCTGTTGGGTTTCACTCTTGTGTGGCTGCCACTCACTCTGGCCGCAGTTCTCAGAGGGGTTTTCTTGCGATACAGATTCACCAACCTGCGGGTCACCGTCATATCCGGGTTAACGGATCAGGACAGGAGTGATTTTGTATGGAATGGAAGCTTGGATTGGGTATTGTGTGGAATGGAAGTTGTTGAAGGAACCGGTGCAGACGAGGTTGGTGGTGGTGGTGGTGTTTCCGGTGAAGGTGAAGATGAAGAGGGCGGCGCCGATGAGGGCGAGGATGATGAACGCGGCAGAGATATTAAAAGATAATAAATTATCGCCTCGTCCCCAACGTCTGCGTGAAGCCTTCCTCTACGGTGACGGGTCACCCGGCGTGGTGTTGGGGCGTCGTCGCCGCGCGACGCGGCTGGGACGGCCCCCACACCGAGTGGCCTTATTATTGAGGGAACAAAACAGCAGGATATGCCAATGGTTTTACGGAAATCTAGTGTCTCAATAATACCCCTCCAATTCAATAGTCACGTGGCAAATATCATAGGACTGGATGTCAAAAAAATGCCAATGGTTTTAGGGATTTTTTTTGTTTGTTGGTTCATATTTTTAGATACTTAAAAAAATCGAGTTGGTCTGACGGTTCAGATCAAGTAAAGTATATCAAATAATAAAAATATGATATTATAATAAAAAATATGGTCATTAGAAATTAAAAAACATATAACACAAATTGGATGGTTCTTACAAATTAAGAAAAAAAATACCTATAATTGTTCATATATCCATCACCCATCCTATTAAACAATTCAGTGTTCACTATTTGTCTAATTCATATTCACAGTCATTCAAGTTCAACAAAGTAACAAAAACAACAATTCACATTTTTCATATAATCATTCAAGTTCAAATAATACACTGACAACACATTACACATATTGAAAATAAACTAAGAATGAAAGAAACTAAAGAAACTGTAAATTTACCTTTCATTCTTTGAAGAAGGTATAGAAACTGAACTCAAAGTGGCTTGTGAAATCGTTAATTTTAGGTGTAGATGTTAGTTGTGGCTTGTGAAATTGCGAATCAATGAGAGAATTCAGATTTGATACTTGGCAATGATAGGGTCCAACTCACTGTTGAATGGATTAAGGGAACTCTGATGGCGAGTTTAGAAAAGTAGGTATAGGGGCGCTGCTGTATAATGTATAAAACCCTGGGATTATGTGAGATTAAAAAGAAGAAGAAGAATTCGCACAAAAACATACTCGAACAGGAGTCAAACTGAGGACATCTATGTTGATAGACAGCGCCTTAACCACCCAGCCATCACTGAATTTCTGTAATGGGTTCATCCAAGATTTATATTATGGGTTCATTCGTATTTTTCTATTATCACTAACACTAATAATTTGAAACTGAGTGGTTCGTGTGAACCCGTAAGTTGTAATCTAAATCTGCCCCTGATGTACAACCAGTTTAATAGTGTGTAAACAACCTTGTTGGTATTCAATACTTACCAATTAAGTTACCCATAACAATCAATATCTTAATCAATGTATAACAATCATACTTGTTTCATGGATAGCGTAATGTTGCTACAAAGATCATGTGAATGTTGTAAGGACCTTGCAACAATGTTTGAATGGATTCAGCAGTGGATTGTTTCGTCATTAAGATCACACTGACTAACTAGTGGGTTACACCTAAATCTACACAAATGTCCACTGCAAAACTACAACTCTCATCATTTTGAAAAAAAAAAAAACACTTTACTTCTCACCTTTGATACCAATAGATCGACTACAAGCTCTATGGTGTCAATGCTGTTACTATTAATAATAAATTTTATTTCTTAAACTCCATATAACATGCTCCATTGTCGTCAGGCTCGATCTATAAGGTATGTAAGTTAAATTAAACTAAATGTCCAGCCTTATGTAGCTATAGTTCAAAGGGTTACCAATTCATATATAAACTAGTAAATGCTGTAATTAATTAACATGCCCATTAAAATTTCTGACATTATTAATACTGATCAATAAAATCAATATCTGTAAAAAGGGGAGTGTAAAATTCTTTTATGGAAAAAAATTTATTTATTTCCGGCTTTATAGGCTAGTGGCATCTTGGTGGTGGAATAAGACTTTGGGACCAATAGGCCCTAAGTTCGATTCCTACAAGAGGTTTTTCACATATTTATTGGATTTCCTCCTGAATTGGTGTATTGGCATATGCCTAGTGGAGATGGATATGATCAGATGGTTCCGCTGGTGACACAATGATACTCTAATGTCCGTCAATGATCCAAATTTGTCGTTAAAAAAAATTAACATGCTCAGTTATAATGAGATTCATATGTAAAACAATTAGTCAAGATAAAGAGTTACCCTTTTAGACTTCATCTCAATGCAATTTCTTTTTTATATACGTTATTAACCTCTTAATTTTTTTTTCTAGTTCAATGCAATTTCTTTTTTATATGTTATTAACCTATTAAAAATGTTATTATCTACAAAGACATATTGGTAGTAGCGGATCCATGAATTTTTTCTACAGGGTTCCTTTTAATATATTCTCACTAATTTTTTTCAAATCATATAAGGTTTCTACTTATTTTTTTCAAACTGAGGGGGTTTTCGAGAATCCCCAAAACCCCTGGATC
>CAMTDV010000028.1:79708715-79768066 GCA_947069175.1 Scalesia atractyloides
AAATTCAATAAAAAACCCCCAAAAAATTTTTTCTTTTTTCATCATGATTTGAAAATTAAATATTTTATAAGTGTAAATCTTAACCCTAAATCTTACACCATTTAAAAAGGGGATTACAAGTAATTACTGATAAATTTAGTAGGATCGGTTTTGAAATTTTAAAAAGAGGGTTGTCATGCAGCTTATTACCTGTTTAGTTGTTGTTTGTTTGTTTGTAATTTGCTATTTTGATGTTTAAGAATAATTTTAAACATAAAAAAAGATTAAAGAAACCGATTCTTTTTTTCGCTTGAACAAAGATGGTGATTTTTTTTCCCTTGATGTGAGAAAACATTTTTGGGGGTTTGCGCGAAAAAAGTGTGGATAATATGGTTTGTTTTCTTTAAAAAAAAAAACCTTTTTCGTCATGTACTAGACAAGGGTTGAAAAAATTTGTGTGAGGGGCATCAATTTAATGTAACTAACAAAATTAATACACCGTTTTTTAATTTTATAAAAAATAATAAACAAAAGAGACATGCTCCATGTTTTCAAAAAAATATAAAGGGTTTTTTTGTAGATTCAACTAAAAATCTTATCATCCATCATCCTTTACAAAAAAAAGGGCATCACTTTCACAAAAAGAATGATCTGGAAGAAAAGTCAAACTCCTGTTCCAACAGTCATTTGAAAGACTGATCAAATCCCACATTTTCACCATGACCATTGTCTCCTACTTCAACAGAGCCGCCTTCAATGGCTTCTCCTCTTCCTCTAAGCTTCTTGTTGTCTTCTCCCTCAGGTTCACTACTTACTAGCTTTGACTTTTGCTTTACCTACTTATTCCCACTTGGGTTTGTTGTATACTTGTCGTATATCTGTTTTAAAATGTTGTAATCAGTGGCGGATCTAGAAAATCTTTATAGGGGCAACGTTTATATAAATGAGATAACAAAATCGAAAAAAACGTCAAAATTTTTCGAAAATTTACACTACTGCCGGAGCGTTAAAGGGTAGCGGAGGTTACCCCTAGTAACATGCTAGGTCCGCCCCTAGTTGTAATATGCTTTTTTAGGTTTAGGTTAAGTTATTGGGTGTATAATTTATACTATATGTTATAAATAGATCAGACTAGGGCTTCTACTACATGACTCAGATTATGCATTTTCTTTTAGGGGTTGAGTTTGGATTGTTGTTTGCATCGTGAATGATATGCAAATTTTGAAACTTTGAGTGTGCCTTTGTTGTGGTAAACAGAACCAGAAATAATGGAATCAACCTTTTTGTATGCGTACTCAGTGTGTCTAAATTTGTCATCACTTTATACAAGTTTATATTATTATAGACTATTTATAGAACATGTTGTGCTTATCTTAATCGGGTGTCTACTTGTTTACCTTTTATGTGTCAATTCTTACCTTCCATACTATGCATATCTTGTTACATTCCTATATGTTAGATGTTTAGGACCACTAGTTTGACGATGAATAGGAGTCACATACATTAAGTCAATATAACCACAAATTTAAATATTGTTGAATGTTTTGATATTTGGAGTGGTGGAGGACTTCATGCTGTTAACGTGTTGGATAATAATAATAATAATAATAATAATAATAATAATAATAATAATAATAATAGTAATAATAATTATTTTGTCATTTATCTTTATAAATAATTTAAGGTGATGTCTTTTGTCTTTAAATTTAATGAGTTTTGTACTTTATGTTTTAGAATCCTATATGTTCTGTCCTTTAGCCCTAATTCCATTAGATTTTTTCTGTTAAATCTGATCGTGTGAGTTGCACATACCATTTCAGGGACTATTATGCAAATATATGTATATATATATATATGAATTTAATAAATCTGTATTCTCTCTCTCACTTAACCAACGCCCTCTCTTTCTAACCTACAAAGCACCACCACCACCACTCTCTGATCTATACCATCTCTCCTCTCTAAGTTACACTATCTCTACAAAGCACCACCACCTAAATTCAAACACCCATCTCATAATAAATCAAATCAAACACCATCACAGTCACAACATGATCAAGCAACAGAAGCAAATTCGGATTCAAATCTCAAGACTAAATCACCAAATCTCACATCACAGTGAGATCCTAACCGCCACGCACATCACCTGCCACCGCCACTACCTTCATCATCTACGACCAAAAATCAACAAAGCAGTCCCCAACCCAACAATCAAAAATCCCCAAATCAAGTAAACAATCAAAAATCCCCCAAACAATTTTCCGAACTCAGCTCTTTCTGGTTAGTAACAATAAGGGTTTCGAGATCTTATGTTAGGGTTTCTAGTTCTTCCAGCTATTTCCGACGAGTAACGACAGTGAGTCTCCGAGATCTCATGTTAGAGTTTCGAGATCTCAACTATTTCTCGCAATATCTCAGTTATTTATGGTTATTCGAAACCGATTCTGCATGTATATATATGGGTGGTGGCGATGTTGAGAGCGTTGGAGGGTGGTTGTTAGAAAGTTGGAACAGTCGTGGGATGGAGTGAGAGCTAAAGAAAAAGGTGGTTGAGAGTATTGGTGGCTGTAGAGAGTTAGGGAGAGAGGGAGCTAGAGAACTGGATTTTGTTTATATATATATATATATTATACACACTCATAATGTATTATATTATATTCTTTTTTAAATTTATTTTAGTTTTATTTGTTAAATATTTAAATAAATAGGTAAAAAGACCAAACCACCCTTGTGTAATATGATTTAATAGAAAAATGTAGCTGAGTTAGGGCTAAAGGACAAAACGTGCAGGATTTTAACACATAAAGTACAAAACTCATCAAATTTAAAGACAAATGACACCGCTTGAAATTGATTATAAAGATAAAGGACAAAATTTAAAATTCACTCTGATAACAATAACAGTAAATGTCAAACCTCAAAGGTCTAGTTGCAAAAAAACTAAGGATTTTGAATGAAATTGACAAGTATGCCTAAAACCTAAACCTAGAAGACGATTTTGACATTTTACGCTTTTTTAAAACTAAAAGAATTCACGAACAAGAAAACATATAAGCCTAAATGCTGAAATACGCATACAAATCAACACAAACTCAAATAATAGCTATTAAAAACATTAAAGGGGGCAAACAAGCCGAGCCGAGTCCGATCTTAAGCGCGTTTAACTTATGAAAGCTTGAGCTCAGCTCGTTTATTATTTATTATTAAATTTATATTAATTATAATTATTATAATAGATATAATTTTGTTATTTTTTTCAAATTTTATAAATTATTATTAAAAGATACATCATACATATTATTAAAAAATATTAAAGCAATAAGCTCGTTTAGGCTCGTGAGCTGGCTCGAGCTCGATAAACGAAGCTTGGGTTCGTTTATCAAACGAGTTTGTTTTAGGTTCAGGCTCGAACTTGTTAAACCTTAGCTCATTTGAGCTTTTTTCGAGTCGAGCTCAAGTAGCTCGGCTCGTTTGCACCCCTATAAGCTAAAATCAAATTCAACTCAATTAAGACACACCTTTATAATACAAAAAAAATACACATGAACCTTAAACTATCAAATCCAGACACTACCGTTCCATAAAAAAAAAGAAAGAAAGAAAGAAAGAAAATCAAATCCAGACACTAATACACGAACATAAAAGAAAAATAAAAAAAAATAAGTCTATATCCAAAGCAGTATCCTTAACCACATACCAATCTATTTTTCAGTCTTTACAAAACACCAATTAATAATATGTTGTAGATTCAGTAAGCAGATCAGATTAGGGCTGTGGATACACACCAACTACATCTGATCCTTTTCACAAAAGAATGATCTGGAAGAAAGGTCAAACTCCTGTTCCAACAGTCATTTGAAAGACTGATCAAATCCCACATTTTCACCATGACCATTGTCTCCTACTTCAACAGAGCCGCCTTCAATGGCTTCTCCTCTTCCTCTAAGCTTCTTGTTGTCTTCTCCCTCAGGTTCACTACTTACTTTGGTTTTTGCTTCCCCTACTTATTTCCCACTCGGGTTTGTTACTTTTGGAATCATATGTTGTAGATTCAGTAAGCAGATCAGATTAGGGCTTCTACTCATATAGACCAAATTATGGGTTATTGTAGGAATTGGGTTTTGATTGTTGTTTAAATCTTGAATGAGATGCAATTGATTGGTCTTTGTTATGGTGAACAGAACCAGAAAGGCAGAAATTTATGGAATTAACTTTTTTGCATGCGTACTTTAAAATTATCTAATTTGGGTCATCACTTTATACAAGTGTGTATTATTATACTACATGTTGTTTCCCTTTTATGTGTCAATTCTCACTTTCCATAGTGTACACTGTTCATATCTTGTTTTATTTCTAAATGTAGGAGATTAGGACCCCACTAATTTGATGATAAATAAGGATCACATATATCATAAGTCAATATAATTAGAGAACCACAAAATCTTGTTGAATGTTCATCTGTTGTTTTTGTGTTTTGATATTCCCAGGGGTGGGGGGCTTCTTGCTTATTCGGAATCACAATCTAACAGTCCGTCAAACAACGTAGAACATGAGCGACTAGCATGTAAGAAAAAGGTTGTTGTTCTTGGAACAGGATGGGCTAGTACGAGTTTCCTCAAGGATTTGGATATTTCTAGATATGATGTTCAAGTGGTTTCTCCTAGAAATTATTTTGCTTTCACTCCATTGTTACCTAGTGTTACTTGTGGTACGGTTGAGGCACGGAGCATTGTGGAGCCCATTCGTAACATCATTAAAAAGGTAATACTGGTTTTTGAATTAAGAACCCAAAAGGGCAGTTATTCTCAAGTGATTTTTATTACATATTCTGAGTAAAACTTTTGATATGTTCTATTTTTAATAGAAATATGGAGAAATTCAGTTTTGGGAAGCGGAATGCACCAAGATCGATGCGGCAAACAAGAAAGTTTTTTGTCGTTCTGTTATTGAATCGAACCTAGTGGGAAAGAAAGAGTTCGCTCTAGACTATGACTATTTGGTTGTTGCAACCGGTGCAGAAGTAAATACCTTTAATACCCCTGGTGTCATGGAGTATTGCCATTTTCTCAAGGTGCCAATCTTTCGTTTATCTGACAAATTAGTTTTCGAGTAAAATGCCATTTTCGTCCCTGAGGTTTGGCCAGTTTTGCGACTTTTGTCCAAAGGTTTGTTTTTCCGTATCTGGATCCAAAAGGTTTGAAATTTTGCCATTTTCATCCTGCTGTTAGCTCCATCAATTTTTCTCCGTTAAGTCAGGGGTACTTCGGTCTTTTTTGATAACTTAGAGGGCAATTCCATCCTTTTCACTTTTTGTACAGGTATTCACTTAAAGGGCAATCCGGTTTTTTTACTTTATGTACGAAAATATTCCAGACGTATTGAAGAAAAATGGATGGAGTTAACAAGCAGGATGAAAATGGCAAGATTTCAAACCTTTTGGATCTAGATGCGAAAAAACAAACCTTTTGGACGAAAGTCGCAAAATTGGCTAAACCTAGGGACGAAAATATCATTTTACTCTTAGTTTTCATTGGATGTATTTAAGTTAATGTATTCATTTTCTAAGAAAATGCCATGAACAACTACCAAACAGGAAGTTGAAGATGCTCAAAAGATTCGTAGGAGCGTAATGGACTGTTTCGAAAAGGCTATCTTGCCAGACTTAACTGATGAAGAACGCAGAATAAGCCTACACTTTGTAATAGTCGGAGGGGGACCCACCGGAGTAGAATTTGCAGCAGAGCTACATGATTTTGTCCATGAAGATATAGTCAAACTATACCCCATGGTCAAAGATCTCGTTAGAATCACACTCATCCAATCTGGTGATCATATATTAAACACGTAAACACACGCCAAATCTTCCATCTCGTTTTATGCCTATAAGCATGATTTTGCACTTAATAATCGAGTTGTATGTGTATATTATCTTCCATAGGTATGACAGTAGAATCAGTTCGTTTGCAGAACAAAAATTTGCTAGGGATGGTATTGATGTAAATACAGGATGTCGGGTTTTAGGCGTGTCGGATAAAGAAGTCAACATTAAAGTCAAATCGACCGGTGAGAATGTTTCTATGCCTCATGGAATGGTTGTTTGGTCAACTGGTGTTTCAACCCGGCCTGTTGTCAAAGACTTCATGGACCAAATTGGCCAGGTTTGCTAATTAGTTTTCTCTAGTCAAACCAGTCAATTTATTATTTATTGATTTATTACACGACATGCAGGGAAAAAGGAAGGTTTTAGCTACCGATGAATGGTTGCGAGTAAAGGGATGCGAAAATGTTTATGCTATCGGCGATTGTGCCACCATTGATCAGCGAAAAATCATGGTATTCGACCAATGATCGTCAAGTTTGACTAATAACCATTTAGCGCATTCACATATATATATATATATGTATATTTTGTAGGAAGATATTGGTGCTATATTCAATGCTGCTGACAAGGATAAATCGGGCACCCTAACCGTCGAAGAATTTCAAGAAATTATTGATGACATACTCATTCGCTATCCGCAAGTTGAGCTTCATTTACAGAGCAAACATCTTTTGAGCATGACCGACCTTTTAAATGATCCTGAAGGAAACGCTAGGAAGGAGATTGACATTGAAGGGTTTAAATCGGCACTTTCTCAGGTTGATTCTCAGATGAAAAGTCTCCCTGCAACAGCACAGGTAAGCGTGTGTGTTTGTGTATAAATCATATTCCTTTTTAGGTTTTATTATTAAACGAAACAGATAGAGGGGATATCAGTCAAGTTACATAATGAGCGTTTATGTGAAAGGTTGCTGCCCAACAAGGGACATATCTATCAAGCTGCTTTAACAAGAGAGAGTTGGCTAATTTTACGCCAGAAGGCCCACGTCGATTCAAGGGTAGCGGGCGTCATGATTTCCTTCCGTTCAGGTATTCTTTTGGCAAACAAACAAACAATCGTACCCGGTAATAAGTACTAGGGGTGCAAACGAGCCGAGCCCGAGCTCGGCTCATTTGTTATCTATTAATTAATATATTAAATAAAAATAGTATAAATAATAGACTCATTTAGGCTCGCGAGCTCAATAAGTGAAGCTCCAGCTCGTTTACTAATCAAGCTTCTTTTTAGGTTTGAGCTCATAAACAATTTTAAATAAGCTCGACTCAGCTCGGCTCATAAACAATTTTAAATAAGCTCGACTCAGCTCGGCTCATTTACTAGACAACTTTGAATAATGGGTAAATGTTATTAAATATTAATAAAAAATAATATTACACTAAGGCTCGATAAGGCTCAACGAGCCTGACAAGCTTCATATGTCAGGCCCGAGCTCGATAAATAAACGAGCTTTATTTTAGGCTCAAGCTCGGCTAGGGCTCGATAAGGCGGGCTTAGCTCGTTTCGAGCTTTTTCTTGAGCCGATCTCGAGACCTCGGCTCGTTTGCACCCCTAGTAATAACTAATATTCCCATTCATAGCTAAGTTATTGGCAAGCCTTTCTTCTTTTTTGACGTGCACATTATAGTAATCCATGTAAAATAACATAAAATGTGGCTAAGAAATCAAAATAACCGTACAAAAACTACTAATAATAGTAGTCGTAAACTACGGCTAGCATAAAGCTATTGGTAAGATTTGGGGAGGGTTGGTTAAGGGAAATCAGATATTTAATAACGTTATTTTTAAGTGACTGTTTGCTGACTATTTTTTTTTAAATTTTGAAATGAGAAAGGTATAAGCATTTGGGGTCGTTTGCACCTTTAGGTGGAGAGCAGGCAGCGGCAGAACTGCCAGGAGATTGGGTTTCTGTAGGCCGTAGCACACAATGGCTATGGTATTCTATCTATGCAAGGTAAAATAGTTTTGTGCATGCAGCATCTAATTTGTTTCCGTATATGAGTTTTCTTTCCTGGGCCGAATGCAGCAAGCAAGTAAGCTGGAGAACAAGGGTGCTAGTTGTATCTGATTGGACGAGGAGATTCATTTTTGGTAGAGATTCGAGTCGAATATGAATCATGTGGTTTTTCCGATGGTTGCAAATCATGTTGGGTCGGTTGTTGGCGCCAAAATGGAAGCTGGGTTGTTGAAATATTGTTTTGTTCGAAGAACTATGATCTTTACTTGTATCGCTCTTAGTGACATTTATGTTTGCATTCTGTTGGTTGTAATGTTGCTGTGAATTTGCTATTATCACCTCTCCTTCCACACTTTATGTATATCTTTTTCACTTCTTTTGGTTACATTTTATAACATGTTTAAACCGAATATAACGCAACATTTTTAAAAAAGTATTCATCTTTCTGAATCTTTTTAGCGTAATTCGTAGATTATGGACATGATCATGATGAGGTTGGTTTCAAATACATGGCAAGATATTTTGGAAACAATTTTTCTCTATAAACTTCATAAAAATTACATTGATTAAATACTCAAAGACTCACCGACTCATACTTCCACTACTACCCACTAACTCCTAACTTGTTGGAAATAAACCTGCACTTTACTGACCCACTAACTACATGCATAAACTATCTCCTATTTTAATGCAGTAAATAAACATGTATTTCCAATTCCTTTTGACTCAATTCAGCAGCCTCCTCGCGGGCTTCTTCAAAAGCCTCTTAGGCCTCTTTTCCCAGCTCCTCCAACTGACCGGAGCCCACATCATGGGATGAACTGTTGGATCAAGTGTCTGCAATACCTCGCTTGCCCGTTCCAAGTTTGGAGTTGGGTCATGTGGTTCAAGCAAAGGCTCGGGCTACATGGCTCCTAGAGTAGAGGGCAGTGCGTTAGGCTGGTTTCACCGAACTGCGAAACCTCTCCCTCTAAACAGTGAAAGGATAACAAGCCGGTGCAGCCTTGGCCCAAATAACCAACTGGGTTCGATCTAATGGACTCACTTTTTTACTTCTATCTTTTTTGTTTAGAAAACTATATTCTAAAGGGGTCTTTTATGTTTAAAGTTACATTCTGAAGGGTTTTTCCCCAATCTTATATCCTTTTTACGTAAATGTATCCATTTAAATATATTCTGAGGTTTTTTTTTTTTTTTCAAATCTTATTTCCTTCCCCTCTACGTAAATATTTCTGAGTGATTTTTAATTCCTTATTTTTTTGTTAAACACATTTTAATCTTATTTTTCCCATTCTTTTTGGTGTATATATTTTTTACTTGTATTTATTTCCATCTTTTTAATAATACAATCTGACTATTATTATTCCGCTTATAGTTAAACTAATCCCATTCACATTCTGAATTTTTAGATATATAATCCGCTTTTTTACATAATCCCAGTTCTTTTTATACCCATCTTTCTTGTTAATCTTTTCAATCTAGTTTAAGGTTGAAAATTAAAATATACACATTTTCTAATAACTTTTTTTTGCTGATACAGCATATAAATTACTTTACAAAGATTTTCTGACATTCAAAAACTATTTATATATAGAATGGTATCGTGGTAAATGGTAATAATTAATACGGATCTTGATTGCTGAAATATCAGAAAAATATAAGATATGGAAAGTCCTACTACGTATATATGTAAAAACAATAAATTCCATTAATTAGTTACCATCAATTCACACAACTCTAAAAAAGGGCAGAAAACCGCTCCATTACCATACATACATACATACATACATACATACATTACTCCTTAAATACATTTACACAGCAGCAGGCTTACGGTTCCGCAAACTCTCTGTTGGAACGAACAACAATGAGAGGATCATACTACACCTTTTACCAGAAAGCTTCTAATGCTTTTCGTCATCATCCTACCTTCTCCAAACTTCTTCTTGTCTGCACTATCAGGTCCTTTTTCTCATTCTTTTACGTCTTTCTATCAGATCTGCTTGTGAAATCTTTATTCTTATGCTATATATATATATATATATACATTGTTGTATGTTTGTTTTGAAATTGAACGTTAGAAACAGATGAAATCTGTGTGTACTTGTTGATAGATCGTTAAATAGTGATGTCAACAAAGTTTTACGTGTTAGCTTTTGAATGTCGCTTGTTTGATAGTTTATTGACGTTTTTGAAAATGTGATGTGGAACAGAAACGATAAAAGTAGATGCTCTGTTTCAACGTTTTTGGAGGCCTAAGCAAAATACAAAGTAGAGGCTTTTAAATTTGTATAATTTTACAAAAAAAAAAAAAAAGAATATGAAACTTATAATATAAACTAATATCACCATAAGTCGTAACGGTTAGCGATTCGCCGGCAGCAGACAAATGGGAAATAATAACGATAACGACGGCTCTAATTGAGGGATTTTATAATGAATAACTAATACATCGATGTACATAATTGAAATAATAGATCTGAAATATTAATTTTGGTCAGCATAACCGACATTCAAACTTAATTAAAATAAATAATAAAAAAATATTTGAGTTAAAACCAAATTACTAAGAATAGGTTCTATGTTGGTGTTATATTTTTGGAGTTGTTCTCCACCTTTTTCACTCTTTTTCCACATTCTCATTGGTCCATGTATGAGTCGACTGTTTGAGTAATCGGTCCCTCATCAAAATGTATGTCTGAATGGCTCATGAATCGTTTGGTTTGGGTTTATGCAGTGGTGGTGGACTAGTGGCATATTCTGATGTGAGGCCATTTGGTAATGTTTACGCTGATGCGGTTCAACCTACCATCAAGAAGAAGAAAGTTGTAGTTTTGGGAACCGGTTGGGCAGGCACAAGCTTCCTGAAAAACTTGAAAGATCCTTCACTAGATGTTCAAGCTGTGTCCCCTTGTAATTATTTTGCATTTACCCCTTTGTTACCTAGCGTTGCAGTTGGCACTGTTGAAGCTCGCAGTGTAGTCGAACCCATCCGCAACATTGTAAAAAAGGTATTATTATGCAGTTAATGAACCCTTGGTTTTAGTTCTTTAATGCTTTGTGCACTTACGTGTACTTCATTTGTGAAAATGTGATATTTGTATTGCAGAAAGACTTTGATGTTCGTTTCAAGGAAGCAGAATGTTTCAAGATTGATACGGTTAACCAGAAAGTCCACTGCAAGTCCATCCAAAACACCAATGTTGACGGGAATGAAGAGTTCACAATGGATTATGATTATCTGGTGATTGCTATGGGAGCACGTGCTAATACGTTCAACACCCCTGGTGTCGTCGAAAACGCTCATTTCTTGAAGGTATTATTTCTTATTATGTTCGTTTATAAAAAAGGTTTATTAGTATTTATAGTTTTATACGCGTACTTGAACGGATATTCTTTGCAGGAAGTAGAAGGTGCTCTTAGAATCCGCAGGAGTATCATCGGCTGCTTAGAAAGGGCAAGTCTTCCGAGCGTAAGTGAAGACGAAAAGAAAAGAATTTTGCATTTTGTGGTGGTCGGAGGTGGGCCCACAGGGGTGGAGTTTGCAGCCGAGCTTCACGACTTTATATATGAAGATTTGGCTAAACTGTACCCTGATCTAGAGAAATATATGATGATAACACTGCTAGAGGCGGGTGATCACATATTAAGCATGTAAGGACCTTAAGTTTTCAAATATGAAAGCATTATACATGACGGTTTGATTAAGCATTATACTGGCTTTTTTGGTGGTCTGTAGGTTTGACAAAAGAATAACTGCTTTTGCTGAAGAAAAGTTCAAGAGAGATGGTATTAACGTGAAAACCGGGTCAATGGTGGTCAAAGTGTCTGACAAATCAATATCCCTTAAAGAAAGATCAACCGGTGAAATGAAAGATTTACCATACGGAATGGTTGTGTGGTCAACTGGAATTGGAACCCGCCCCGTTGTAATGGATTTCATGAAGCAAATTGGCCAGGTTAATTTCATTATTCATACATGCTTTCTTTCTAGTATTCTTATCGACTTCAACCGTAAATAATTTGTTTAATTGAATTGCAGGGAAACAGACGAGTTATGGCAACCGATGAATGGCTTAGGGTGGAAGGAGTGCCGAACGTGTATGCTCTTGGTGATTGTGCTACGATAAATCAACGTAAAGTAATGGTATGTTGTCAACTTATTATAAACACAAATTTAAAAATAAAAATAAAAATTGAATAAATGTTATTATGCAAAATGGGTTTGCAGGAAGATATCTCAGCCATATTTAGCAAGGCGGATAAGAACAAGACCGGAAAGCTGAACGTAGGAGACTTTGCAGAAGTAATCAACGACATTATCGAGAGGTACCCTCAAGTGGAGCTCCATTTAAAGAGTAAAAAGTTGAAGAATTTCGTGGAGTTACTGCAGAGTAATCAAGATGATGCTGCAAAAAAGGCAACTCAACTGGATATTGAGAAGTTTAAAAAAGCACTTTCTGAAGTGGATACTAAAATGAAAAGTCTTCCTCCAACTGCACAAGTAAATCCAAATAACAACTACCTTGATCAAGAAAGATTTAATCTAGTATTGAATCTAATGTTGTTGTTTGTGTTTCTGCTGTTGTTGTTGTTGTTGTCTTAGGTGGCAGCTCAACAAGGTGAATATTTAGCCAAATGCTTCAACAGGATGAAAGAGTGTGAAGAGAATCCCGAAGGTCCGATTAGATTCAGAGATTCTGGTCGACACCATTTCAAACCATTCAGGTTTTTATACATATTATAGTGTCTTTTGATAAATATGAATTTACTGAAGTGTAAGTAATATATATATATATATTTTTTGTTTTTATAAAATGAATGATGAAGGTACAAGCATCTGGGCCAGTTTGCTCCATTAGGTGGTGAACAAACTGCAGCACAACTTCCTGGTGATTGGGTTTCAATGGGTCACAGCGCGCAGTGGCTTTGGTACTCGGTGTATGCTAGGTACTGCCTTGTTTATCTCTCTTTGCTTAATCTTTGTTTCGATACCTTGAAAAATTGATTGTGATATGCAGCAAACTCGTGAGTTGGCGTACGAGATTCTTGGTGATAGGAGACTGGGGAAGAAGATTTATTTTTGGAAGGGATTCCAGCAAAATTTAACACAATCAATCAATTACTTTTATAAAAGAAAATGAGAGAATTTTGTTGAGATTTTGCTTTCTAGTGGGCTTATTAATTATTAAGAATAGTTATAGTAGAAGGTTCTGTTTGAAGGTTAAACTGTGAATTCAGAAACTACTTGTAATTTGAATCTTGTTTTGAGAAGATGAAATTAACTTATATTCACCCAAACCACTATACACACTCTTTTAACTATTTGAATGTTTAATCTATACAAATTTCATAAGAAATAATATAAGAAAAGTTTCCAAAAGGTGGTAAGTTAAAAGAGCCTATAAATCCCTTTTTTCAATTTTACTGTCAACTCAAGGTGTTACAAAAATCTTAGTTTCAAGAATTTTAATTCTGACGTCACTCTATTGTAAATATAGCTTAATGTCATTTAGCGTGAATCTAACATCTAAAATGGGCTTGCTCTTTCACATTTTCATGAATTCACGTTCATGAATTATAATATTTAAAGATTATGTAAGTGTATTTTTAGAGAATATATGATTTTAAAAAATTTTAAATCAACATAATCTTCTTAATCACTTATCTTCTCTTTAAATAAGGTTTCAAAAGTTGTAACCTTTTTATTGTTTCTTTTTATATTAAGCTTAAAAGTATTTTTTAAGCACTAAGTTATATTTGTTGATAAATATAGTAAGTAATAGTATTAAAAAAATGTTTATATTTATAAGAGTAATTACAAAAATTAATGGTCCTTGTGGTTTAACTTAAGTCACGCATTTAGATACTATAAGCTTTAAAAGCAGCTACAAGTTTGAGGTTTGTGGTTTCGATTTTATAACTATTTTTGACGTGAAACACTAACTTCCGTTGGTTTTCTATTAATTTGAGTAACGGAGTCAATTTTCGGTTTATTTTTTATACTCTGTTTGCCGGTGTCCGTTGCATAATCATTAAACTTTTTAACGAAACTTATTACAAAATCGAAAGCAAAAAACCTTAAACTTGCATCTATTATGGGGAATGTTAATTCAAATAAAAATTGCTATCTTGTTTGGTTTGTAAAAATCTGAATGTTAAGTATATTGGAATTACAATATCACCCTTTCAGAACCCTACTCTGTGACACTCGGCAAAAATACCGGTATTTTGTACAACATAAACATTTATTATTGTTATGGAATGTATCCATTATGTAGTGACTTTCCATATGTATAACCCATATCTATAAATGCATCCATTATGTAGTGACCTTCCACATGTATAACCCATTTCTCTTATTTACTATTGTACTAATGTGAATGCCTATATATAATGTTAGTTGTATATGATGTTAGATGAATGAATAAGAATTCTCCATGTTCTATTCTCTATATGATTTCATAGTCTAGCTCTCATGTTTATATACATATATATTAGTTGCTAATAGACCGTTGTTTCACAACATGTTATCAGCACGAACGTGCTCTATGTGTTTTGCCACCCTTGGTATCCCTTTTTCCTTGCCTTTGATGTGCATTATTTTCCAACCTAACTCAATCTCGCACGTTGAGAAAGCAACCCAATAATTATGCAACTATCTCTACTAATAAAGGTATGATTCTTCGTATGATTATTCATATTATATTTGATGATGATACATCAATCTTACTGGTGACACTTATTAATATACATATATGAACTTAAACTGATCATTACTATAAATTCTAGAATGTAGTCTCATGATTGAACTCTTATCTATATATTTTTTCATTTGCTTTTAGAAGTTATTGTATATATATTAGCATGTTGGTATTCATAACGATTTAGATGTTACATCATAAATTATGACGTTACAATTGACTAATTCATCTTTTTTTTCCTAATACTCATTATTAATTGAATAACTATAGTTTTCGTTGACGACGATATTACGTATATTTATAGTATTTTTGTCTTTTACAAATGATCCTTTCTATTATCCTAAATTGGCTGGATTATCATTTAATTAGTTAATTTAATTATAATATATGTTGTTTAGGACTCTTACAATCTAGTGATGCTCATCTACATATTATTTGAGCCACCGTAATCATATATTTATATATATTTATGCTTCTTTATTAACCTTGTTAAGTTGTAAATAAAATTGTTGAATTATTTTGATTTAAGAAAGTTAATTTGCAATCTAGAGAATATTATATGTGCTTTTAGAATCCATGAAAAACAATTAAATTCAATATTCAATGTTAAAAAGTGTGGAACTCAATATTTATGGACTAAACAATGCAATTGTATTAGGTATATATGCTTGTATTGGTGGTAATAAATACATGATGTATGTACTAGATTTTCATTTTGTATAGTTTATAATTTAAATGGATATGAATTTAGTAATTAATTGTTTTCATTAGTCAATGTTAATACATAGCATGCCAAAAGACTTTTACATAATTAGATATAAATGAGTTATGTGAGTAAACATCAATTGATTTAGTTTTAAATAAACTATACAACTTATAATGCAATATATTATTATTATTATTATTGTTATAACATGATTATGCAAATATCGTTTGGTACTTATACTATGGTTAATGCTATAACAAATTTTGCATATAAGAAATTGATATAATAGATTAATATTGCTAGATATCATTAGTTGTTTTTAGAGAAACATTTTCTAGCGATGTCGGTACCTCTAATGCATTCATTATGTCATGTCATAATGTTTAACAATTTATTTGCATATTAACTATTACTATTGCTAGTATAAAATAGTGACTATTGCTATTGCTTCATATGTATAATGTATAGATTGCTTGTATGATGTCATCAGTTGTTTAAATATCAATATTTGAGAAGAAGAAAAAATTAGTATGCTATGTAATTCATCAGTATTACAGTTTTCAAATAAAATTTTCAAATACAAGTAATAAATGATCTGAGAACTTGAAAGAGATATATGTTTAAGTTTTAAAGTAAGTGTTCAAAATATATAAGATATTATGTTTGGTTATACCATAATAAGTTATTACATAAATTATATGCGTTTGCTTATTGGTGATAAAAAAAGGTTTCTACCTTGTATTCTATATGCTATCACTTCTTTGCATCGATAATACCGAATAGAACGACTAAACCAAAGTTGTGGTTTATTGTCATTCTCATTAAAAAGTAGAAATATGCTTCGATTTGACACCCAAAGTGTTATACTCCTTTTATCTCATTATCAAGTATAAAAGAAATATTATATGAATCGGACATATAATTACTTCTCAATTGACGTTATACGAAGATAAGTTTATTTATAAGGGAAATCGGATAAAACAAATTTTGTTTGTCAAACCTCAAATATACTCCTGAAGTAGCAATATCATTTAAAGGGTATAAACGGTTGAAACGATTGTATATCTATATGTTCGAGAAAATAATGGAAAACCGTAAAAATTGTATGGTTTTACTCTGATGCATGAAGTGAATATATATTGATCATTAGCATCATTGAGAAAGTTGTAATCGTGATCATATTAATAATGAGATTGACCATCAGAAGTGCAACAATCATCATGTTAATAAGAGATCAAACTATCAGAAATTATAAGATAGTGAAGCTAATAATGAGATCGAATATCAGTATTATAATGATAGTCATGATGAGATCGACCACCAAAAGTGATAAACTAGTGATTACATAGCACGATGGTTTGAACTTTGAAGTTATAATACATTCTTTCATATATTATGTTTTGTATTACATACGTGCAAGTAATACATATACAATATCATAAACCATAAGTTTATGGATCATGATTGTTTACTTTATTGGCATGACCGGTTAGACCACACCGAGTCAATGATGATATTAAATATAATGAAGAACTTGAAGATTCTTCTAGTTGATAGCATATTATGTTTGCTCTTAAGGGAAATTATTTATTTGCCAATTAATGGTATAAATCCCTAAAATATTATGGAATGAATGAAGGATGTATATATCCAAACATGATACTGTTTAGTGTTTTTAAATCGATGTATCGTCTAAATGGTCATCAAATTTACAACTTGAAGTTGTGTGTAGCTTAGCTAATGAGATAGCAAGCATATTATTCCATATTATCATATTTATGGTGGTTATAACATTGAATTTAGTATCCATGTTACTAATGATTATTGGAATAAGTATTGAACTTTCTAAATGCTTAAGACACAAATTGCTTTTGTTGAAGACGATAATCAAATGTCTACAAATTGATTGCAAAGCCAATAATCAAGAGAGCAAAAGTTCATACTTGAGCACATGTGATTTTACATGTGGTAACATTATTTCACATCAAGCCAACATGTTGTAATAGTTTCTCCCCATTATAGTTGGTTTTGGTCAGGAACCAAATATTTCCCATCAAACCTTTTATTGTGCGGTATACATTGGAATTGATCCACCACAACGCATAAAGATTGAAACTGAAATAACGTTGGGAATATATGTTGGATGAAAATACTATTTATGATTACAATCTTAGAGCAATTAACGAGAGATTTATTTATGGCTCGTTAAATCTTACTTTAAGTAAATTAACATTTTCAACATTAAGGGGAGATTAATGGCAGTTGAAAAAGGAATGAGTATGCATGAATTATCATTGATCCTCAAACTAAATTGTGTGAACAAGAAGTTCGAAAGATAATTCGTTACCTAGATTAAAGAATCAATCACCAGACATGTTAACTGACCTAAATACAGTGACTAAGTAAGTCACGTAGTCAACTGCTAATGCTCCAATTAAGTTAATTATGCTAGTAGGGCAAACCATACATTAATGAGTCTATTGCACGCCTGAAGTGTGGTAGCCTAGTCGATTCCAAGAAAATAAAAATTCCTCAAAAAATTGGAGCAAGTAATGAAGAAGATGGTCAAGTCGAGGTTATTGTAAAAAAGGGGTTTCTTGAAGAGACATTAGACATGATGGTTTTGGAAGAACCTCGGGTACCTGAAAATAAAGAGCTCTTAGTAAATTATATCATCTCTAGAAGTGTATGGAATCAAAATAAAATCGATGTCGTTATACTTTTGTATATATAGCGCTTGAAAAGATGAAATTATGAGAATTAAGATTTAAAATCTGCCTATGAATAAATACAAAGAAATGATTGGCCAAAATGGAATGAAGCAAATGAGGCAGAGTTGAATTCTCTATTGAAATGGAAAGCTTACGGACCAGTAATCCATAAAAAAGCTGTAAAATATATTTAATATAATTAGGTCTTTTATGTGGATCAACGATTGATGGTATAAGGATTTCGCAAAGACCTATGATTAATTATGAGGAGACGTATTCTCCAGTGGTGGATGCAATAGCTTTCCAGTATTTAATTAGTCTGGTAATATAAAGAGAGAATTGATATGCGTCTTATAAATGTTATGTATCATTTAGATACTAAAGTTTACATGCAAGTCCTTGAAGGATTTAAATTATGTAATTCATGTAAAGTAAGTTCTCGAGAACAACATGATCGTTGTATACAGATTCATTTTTGAATACGATTGAACTCCTGATGAGTTTCTTAAAGCAATTGAGTTCTGTAAAGGTGAATCAAAACATCTTAACGATGTAATTCTTGTACACCAATAAATATACATTGAAAACTTGTACCCAGTGATTGTGATATCTTAATAAATAGTGTACACGTATGGTACAATATGGATTTTAGAGATAAAAGCAAGTGTTCATGACACTTTTACATGATATAGATATCTATGTGTTAAATGGGAAAATTTATATAGCAAAACTCCTGAAGAATGAAAGCACACTTATATATGGATAAGATGGAACGAATTCCCTCATGAATTGATAATGAGAAGCATTGATGTCAAAACCTCAAGAACATACTATAGGAAGTTGACAAAATATGTGTGGACTAAAATAGTCAAGTCAAATATGATATAATTGACTCACCAGTGAGCTCGAAAACGAGAAATACATATGGTGAAGTTGGTCCATTTGTTTTCATTAAAAGAACGATATGAGGTTTACAAGTATTGCAACATATGTTGATGATGTCATTGAATCTCCCGAAGAGAAAAAAAAAGAGCTCAAACATTTAAGCAAGAATGTGCAAATGAAATACAATATTGCAAATTTATGGCTCGATACGTAGGACATACATTTATATTATAATCCATCAATCATAATACATCTAGAAAATGTTGGACATTTTCATATGGACAAAGCTTTTGGTGTAAGTACATTTAATGATGTTCAAATATTTGATATAGATAAAAATGACTTTTATCATCTTCTATCAAAGAAGCAAAGATCATTGGTCATGAGGTACCATAATTCAATACAAATTGTATTAATATATCTTGCTAGCTATACACGAACATATACCATTAAATTCATTGGCAAGATTTAACTCGTGTACGACGAGGAGATCGTGTAATGAGTAAAACATTTACTTTCTATACCCTTAAGGTACGAAAGGTATGGGTTCATATTTTACTAACTCATCAACAAGTTTGGTTAGTTTTGTAAATGCATGGATTATAACAAAACACATTCATGGATCTTATGGTATCTGTCACACCCCGACCCGCAGCGGAAAAGGTGATCGGGGCATGATTGGGTTTCATCAAAGCTCATGACATTTATTATAATGTTTCATATTTATTATTATAATTTAAAGGAGATCATACAATCATAGTTACAACATGTTTTACACATCTTTCTAGACTTCATTATTTTCTTCTAAGGCATTTCCTATGTTTTCCTTGCTTCATCCTGTTCACATGTATCATGTGTAAAAATGGTTTTTGGATCAACAAAAAGTTGGCGAGTGAATCCTATGATAAACATTTAAACAAGTTTATTGAATTGATTATAAATAAAGTGCATAACCACATATGAGTAAATATAGATGTAAACTTATTCACAAAACACTTAATATTAAATAATGCACACATATACAATAATAGATTGTTTTGAGGCACGCGTTGTTCAACTCGTCTCCCACGAGGAACTGATGGGCTTAATGAATGAGTTTTGAGGCACGCGTTGTTCTACGAACTGATTGGCCTAATGAATGAGTTTTAAGGCACGCGTTGTTCAACTCGTCTCCCACGAGGAACTGATGGGCCTAACAAATAATTTGCATACAACTTGACAATATGTAATACATAACTACAAACAATATTTACATTCTAAGTTTAAATCATAATATGGTATGGCACGAGTTTGAATAAACGAATTGGTTTAAGTGACACATGATACACCCCAAAACGTGTAATAAAAAGGGGAGTTGTAAGATTCACTCACAGTGGTTGCGTTTCTTGGATTGATGATGAGTGTGCACGAAGTTGGATTTAACCACGAGTGAAACTAACCTAGATAATAACATAATGGTTCGATAAATAAGCGGATTTTATTAATCAATTTTAGTAGGATTATTGGATATATTTTTGTGAGTTTTAGGCTATTTTCTAACTTTAAAAATGTTATTTTTAAGTATTTTTAATTGATTTTTAATTTAAATAAATAAATAAAAATAATAAAAAAATGTTGATTTTTGACCATTGACCGTTGACTTGTTGACCGTTGACCGGTTCGGTCGGTTATATGTGTGCGCTGGGTGAGACTCGAACCCGTGACCTCGCGTACGCGTGCACGCAGCTCTACCAACCGAGCTACGTGTCTAACCCGAAATATTTCTGTTTTTAATTATATTTATATACTAATAAAATTAATCCAAAAATCACTTATTTTAAAAACGATTTAATTGCATCACTCGGTGCTCGCCACAGGTCTCGAACCCGGGACCTGTGGTTTAGTGTGGCACACAGTCCACCGCTGGACTGTGTGTCTAACTTGGTAAATATTCTGATTTTTATTATACTTAACATCTTACTGTTGTGGATCCGGTTCAGTTTAAAAAAAAAAGGCATTTTATTACAGCGAATGCGTGTGTGACAAGGATCGAACTCGGGACGTATGCATATTGTTTGCACACAGTCCACCGCTGGACTGTGTGTCTAACCCGTTCATAATATTGATTTTAATTAATCTTATATCTTACACGACTTCGTCTTCTTCGTTCAAAACACAGACAACGGTTAACTAACTGTTATTTGTTAAATTAATTTAACGAACATTATGAGCAATCGTAATGTAATGAACAGAAAAAGGTTTGGGGATTGATTGTACCGAACTGATCGTCTTTCTTCAGAAGTCTGGCAAAGATCGTCGGCTCTGTTTTGGTGACCTTCGGCTGTTAGGATTAGTTAACAGTTTGGAGGGATTAGATGTGAAATTGAACTACTGAGTAACGATTATCAGTAGGTTTGAATGATCATACCGGTTAACAGCGAGTTTTCGAAAATTTCAGAAGTTTTCCGGTGATAACAGAAAATCCGGCAATGTCGTCTGGGGCTGATTCTGGGTGAGGGATTGATATTAGAATTTGTCCAATAATGGAATGAAACAGAAAAATCGAGGTAATTACCGTGTAGATGAAAGTCCCGGTTTTCCGGCGACTTGCAGAGAATTCCGGCGAGTGAAATTTCTTGCGACAGAGATTCTTCAGAGGTTTAAGGTGAGTGTGGGTGATGTCAGTATGAGCCCTAAGATCTTATTTCTTGGGTAAGCAGACGGGATGGAATGAATTCGGTTTTCCGGCGAAAATTTCCGGTTACTTTACAGAGAATTCCGACGACTGCGGCGAAGTTTTTTTGAGCAAAAATGAAGAGTGTAAGTTGAATAGATTCGTGAGCTCAACTGATGAACAAGGTATAATCCCGGATTTGAATTAGACTTTCGGTTTCGACGGAAATTAAGGTAATGAATGAAATTGATTAAGTTTTTCGGTTATAACCGATATGGCTGTTAATGTAAACGTTATGACCAAAAGAAACGGCAACATTTGACGAATTTGTCGGGATTTCCGGCGTCAGCGGTTTTGGGCGCGCTGTGTAATTGGGTTTTGATTTCCAGATTTAATTTATGTATTAATTGTTTCAATATGTAAACAAAAATCACAATTGGCGGAGCGGTTGGAAGGATGAGAGTTAAGGCTTGGCTGACCCGGTTGACCCGGGTTCGAATCCCGGCAGCCTTGTTTTATTTTTATTTCACTATTTTTAATACATTTTCAAATATAAATTTTATATTCTAATATACCTATTAATTATGTATCGTTTAAAATTAATTTGAGCATTAAATACGCAACAAAATTTTTAACTGGTTGTTCGGTTAATAAACGAAGCGGGTTTGGTAAATCCGGTTTTTGACGGATGTTACAGTATCCCCTACTTTTTAGAAATTTCGTCCCGAAATTTAAGTAGTGGCATATTTGTCTAAAACAGATGGTGTTTAATTTGACAGTTACATACTTAGAAAGGCGTAAGAGTTTAAATTTTTGTTTGAGGCGGTAACGTTCCTTGTAAGGGTTGAGTACCCTGCTCCAGGAATCGCTTTTTGATGCCTATGATAATGAATATTGATAAACAGAGTTGATTGACTAAATATGATTTCATGTGCAAGAGTTTTGATATGTTTGGAAAGATAAGGTTATATCCCTAAACAAAACTCTACTACTAAAACCTACATGGAACTTCTCATAACCGCCTGACAATGCCTCTGATCCTTTGACAATAATACTTATATATAGGAAGTACCAGCGGCGTATCCACCATATTCTTGTCAAATTTTCATTGGTTTTATCAGTAAGTTATGATTGGTTCTATGATGTGACTCTAGAACATAAATAAACACAACAATCAATATCTGAGTCCTAATTCTGATAGCATACATGTTTGAATGGTGACAGTTCCTCTCTCGTTTGTTATGATGGAGAGGTTAGTCTAAATAGAAATGGAACACAATCCAATTCCTTTAAATGATGAGATGATATGAATGCTAAATCAGTGAGTATAACACAAACTTCAACCAAGACAATACTAAATCCTACATGGAACTTCTCATAACCGCCTGACAATGCCTCTGATCCTTTGACAAGAATACTTATATATAGGAAGTGCGTATCCACCATATTCTTGTCAAATTTTCATTGGCTTTATCCGTAAGTTATGGGTTCTATGTGACTCTAAAACATAAACAAACACAACAACCAAAACTTGAATCTTAATTCTGATAGTATACATGTTTGAATGATGACAGTACCTCTCTCATTTATTATGATGGAGAGGTTAGTCTATGTAGAAGTGAGACACAGCTCAACTTCTTTAAATGTTGAGATTGTAATACGTCGTGAGGTATGATGATATGAATGTTAAATCAGTGAGTATAAAACAAAACTGAAATAGTAATTTGCATTAAGATTCTTGGATATATTTCCAATTTATAACTGGGATACAGGAAAATTGAGATAACATAAAAAAACGTAAAAACTAAACGGTTGGAGTTGAATCTTGATTTTTGGCGAAGGGGACTAGTTGGGTGGTTTCGTTTGGAACGTCATTATCTTCAACAGGATTGGCGTTGATGTTGTAAACTCTTCCTCTTGCTGGTGGCCTAGTGGTTAGGTTTCCTTGATTTGCTTGGTTAACTGGGTTTGCTTGAGCTTGGGCGTTTATGATGTTAACCAATCGAGGGCATATGTTTCTAAAGTGGGTAGGGTCGCCACAATTAAAACAAGCTCGAACATATGGGAACATGGGGTATTGGGGTTGTTGATATGTTTGGATCATGTTTTGAGTAGGGGGTGAGGTTTGGTTTTGAGGGGTGCGGCAAACCTTGCTCAAATGACCATAGCGTCCACAATTCGCACATAGTCGACAAGGTAAGGTAGATGGATGGTGATAAAAACAGGTGTTACATTGAGGGTGAGGTCCAAGGTAAGGTTTCTTATTTGGGTAAGTTGAGTTGGGTGCTATTTGAGTGATTGGGATAGCTTGGAGGGGTACGGCTTGTGAGGCTGATTGATTACGTTGGGTGACAGCGAAAAGTTGCCCATCTCGCTTTCTCTTGGAAATGGGTTGGGAAGGGGATTCGATTTGGGTGGAGTTTGAAGTTTCAGTTGATGCTTTATCCTTCTTCTTCTCCTCCTTGAAGTCTTTATTCCGTATACGGTTCTCGGTGAGCTCTGTAGCTAACTCCATTGCTGCTTCCAAAGTTGCAGGTGTGGTACTTATTACAGAGTCTTGGATTTTTGAAGGAAGACCTCGAATGTAGTGCTCGATCAAACGGTAAGGAGGAGTGAACAAGTTGGGAACCATTTGATTTAACTCGAGGAATCTTTTGTTGTATGTGGTGTGGTCGCCTTCCTTTTGCTTCAACGAATAGAACTCATCTTCTAATTTCTTGATTTCGCTCCTTGGGCAAAACCGTCTTGTCATGATTTCCTTCAACTCTTCCCAAGTTAAAGTCATAGCATCTTCAACACCTCGTTTGGCCTTCTCTGTATTCCACCAAGTAAGTGCTATTCCAAGTAAACGACCGGTAGCATATCGCACTTTGCGATCATCGGGGCAATCGCAATTTAGAAAGGTGTTCTCCATTTCTTCAAACCAACGGAGGAGAGCGGTGACACCTTCAGTCCCTTCGTATTTTGGAGGGTCGCATGATTTGAAATGCTTGTAGGTGCATTTAGTGGTATTTGGGGAAGGGTTGATAACATTTTGATCTTCTTGGTTGACAGGATTAGCGGTAAGGGCTTGTTGGACTTGAATTACAATGTTGGGTATTACGGCAGCCATTTGTTGAGCGATTTGGGCAGCCATACGCTCGCGGGCTTTTCCTGATCTCATCTTCCTACGAGCGAGGCTAGAAGACATCTATGTAACGCCTCGTATTTCCAAGATTTATTATTTTTATAAAAATTCACGCTCGTTTTCTATTTCCTGAGTCGCAACTACAATCGGATCAAAAAACGGTTTGAAACGGAAACTGTAACATCCGTAAAAAACGGATGTTACCAAACCCGCTCCGTTTATTAACCGAACAATCAGTTAAAAATTTCGTTGCGAATTTAATGCCCAAAATAATTTTAAACGATACATAATTAATTATTATATGGGAATATATAATTAGTTTTTGAAAAACTGTTAAAAATAAGAAAATAAAAATAATATGTTTCTGCCGGGTTTCGAACCCAGGTCAGTCAACCGGTTCAGCAGAAACTTAACGCACACACACTCAACCACTGCGCCACTAGTGTTTCTTGTTAATTATTAGAATCATTTAATTCATAACATGTTTTCCGAATTCAAAACCGGCGCCCAAATTTCAGTCGTCGGAAATCCCGGCGATCTCGCGAGATTGGACAGTTTCTTTCATTCTTAACGTAAACTTTAAACCCACATCGGTTAAAACCGACGCCTGAACCCGCGACACAAGCTATAACCGCCGGAAAACGTAATGACTTTGAATCAAGTCGGAAATCGGACCAAATTCATCGACGACTTGCCTTATAAATACCCCCTCGAACCTCTGCAAGCTTTTTCGCTCAAAACCGCACCTTTACCCGACGTAATTCCATTCTCCGGAAAATTTCTGTACCTCGCCGGAAAACCGAATCCTTCACTTCCGAGCCTTACTAAACCCCCTGAGCTTATACCGAAGTCACCCACATCCTTTTCAAGCTTTCTGAAGACTCTCTGCTGCATGACACACGTCGCCGGAAGTGTTTGCTGTCACCGGAGTTTCGCCGGAGAAACAGAGGAGTCCAGTCGGCATACCTTACGCTTAATCCTTCATTCTTTTTATTTAATCTCACATGTAATTAACCATCAGACACTAACGAACATGATTTAATCATCGAACCAGCCGGACTTCCGATTCTGGTTAAAATCAACGAAGAAGACGAAGTTTCTGTAGTGTATAAGTATAACTAAAATCAAGTTATTACTCGGGTTAGACACACAGTCCAGCGGTGGACTGTGTGCACAATAAACACGTAAACGTCTCGAGTTCGAATCTTGTCCCACGCATGTTGCCTTAATAAAAATGTCTTTTTTTTGTTAACCGAACCGGAGTCACCGCCGTATATGTTAAGTATAATAATAACCGGAATAATAACCAAGATAGACACACAGTCCAGCGGTGGACTGTGTGTATGTTTAAATCACAGGACACGAGTTCGAGTCCGGGCTACCGCACCGGCCCGGATAATTATTAAACTTTTTATTTAAGACAGAAATGGAAATGTTCAGTTTGTATATAAGTATAATAAAAATCGGTTTATATAACAAGTTAAACACACAGTCCAGCGGTGGACTGTGTGTTAACTCAACCCACAGGTCCCGGGTTCGAGACCTGTGGAGCGCACCGGTCCGATTCAGTAAAATCTTTTTAGAAATAAATTAATTTTCGGATTAATCTAACTAATATATATATATAATTAAAAACAGAAATATTTCGGTTTAGACACGTAGCTCAGTTGGTAGAGCTGCGTGCACGCGTACGGGAGGTCTCGGGTTCGAGCCTCACTCAGCGCACACTTACACGCATACGAACCGGTCAAACAGTCAAGGTCAACGGTCAACGGTCAACGGTCAAAAAAGTCAACTTTTTTTATTATTTTTATTTATTTATTTTAATTAAAAATCAATTAAAAATATTTAAAAATAACATTTTTAAGGTTAGAAAATAGCCTTATACTCACAAAAATGCACCCAGCAATCCTACTAAAGTGGATTAATAAAATCCGTTTACTTACCGAACCATAATGCTATTTATTTAGGTTAATTTCACTCGTGGTTAAAACCACTTCGCGTGCATTCAACATCATCAACCGAACGCACCCACTGTGAGTGAATCTTACAACTCCCCCTTTTTAATTACACGTTTTGGGGTGTGTCATGTGTCACAAAATAATTAACTCGTTTATTTAAACTTGTGCCATACCATATCGTGATCTAAACTTAGATTGTTTATATTGTTGTAATTATGTATTTCATTTTGTCAACTTATATGAAATTCATTCATTAAGCCCATCAGTTCCTCGTGGGAGACGAGTTGAGCAACGCGTGCCTCAAAAACCAATCCATTATTGTTCATGTGTGTATTATTGAGTTTATATTGGTTGTAGTTATGTCTTTCGTATTATCATGTTTATGCAATTCATTCATTAGGCCCATCAGTTCCTCGTAAGAGACGAGTTGAGCAACGCGTGCCTCTAAACGATTCATTATTGTTCATGTGTGTATTGTTTAATATTAAATTGATTTATGAATAAGTTTACATCTATTTTTACTCATGTGTGGCTGTGCACTTTATTTCATAATCAATTAAATAAACTTGTTCAAATGTTTTCCATAGGATTCACTCTCCAACTTTTTGTTGATCCAAAAACCCTTTTACACATGATACAGGTGAACAGGATGAAGCAAGGAAAACATAGGAAATGCCTTAGAAGAAAACAAAGAAGCTTAGATTGATGTTTAGGTCATTGATGTAATTATGATTGTAAATTTCCATTAAATTGTATTAATGAATATGAAACGTTAAAATAAATGTCATGAGCTTTGATGATAACCCAATCATGCCCCGATCACCTTTTCCGCTGCGGGTCGGGGTGTGACAGATTGGTATCAGAGCCATGACTATAGGGATATAGGATAGGTTATTAGACCCTTAGAGCCTATACTATAGTCTGCCTAAATTTTAATTGATTAGGTGGTTACATACAAACTTGTGATATTTATTTGTTTCATATTTGTTTATACTTACAGTCAAACATACATACTTATATACATATTCATTATACATATATCAATGTTCATATATTCAATTCATTTTCATACTCTCATTATTCAAAGATTTTGTTGCAATTTTCAAATCTCATCAAAGTAAGTTCTGCGACGGGCATGTAGTAACTGGAAGGGTACAAGTACCGGTAGTCGGAACGTCCTGTCTAGGGTACAAGTACCGGTAGTCATTCAAGCAGCGGCAGTCGCAACGGCGCTGCGGCGGCGTTCCCATCGAACAAGCAGCGGCGGCGGAAAGGTGATTCGGAGTGGTTCAGGTCCTCTTTCAGATTCGGGTTGGTTCGGGTCTCAACTCAAGCCTCGGTTCAGGTGCGTGTCTCACTCGGTTCGTATTCCGTTTCAGGTTAACTCATTATCAAATTGATGGTTAAATTCTGATTTCGATCGGCTCGTTTCTGTTCAGATTGGTTCTACTTCCGGGTTCTGTTTCATTCTCGCTTTGTTTGATATTGGAATATCGGGTTATGCCTCGGGTCAGATTCGTGGCTCGGGTTTCGGTTCAGGCCATGTTCGTTCCGGGTCTTAGTTCGATTTCGGGTCTCGGCAGAGTTCGGTCCGGTCAACCTTAGTCAAAGACAGATTCGGTTCGGGTCAACACCAGTCAACAGCCGTCTTGGTTCGTTTAGGTTCGGGTCAAATCTGGTCAAAGCTCGGATTGTGGTCAACTTTCCAGTTCTGGTCAACACTCGGGTCTCGTGGTACTCAGTCGAATTCGACTCGACATGGTATAACCCTCTATAGTTAGTTATTGGATATAATCGTTATAAGTATATATTTACATAACTTGTATGTAGACGTAATTATATATATTGTTTCGTTATTATTGCGTTTTGAAAATTTTGTCGACACTTATGTTGTCGGGATTGTCCAAAAACAAGAGGAAACTCTGCCCGATTTTCTACAGGTAATATATTTATTAAACTATTCGACAAAATATATTTATTAAACTATTCGGAAAAATATATTTATTATTTGAACTATTCGACGGAATATATTTATCGATATTATTTTTTGTCGACAAAAATATACTTACTTTCTTTATTATGCTTTTCGACAAGAGCATAAATTTATTTATTATAATTCTCGACAAATATACTTATTTACTATACTTTTGACAAAACATATCTACTTATTATATTCATCGACAAAATATAGATATATATATCATATCTCTCGACAAATATACTTATTTATTATACTTTCGACAAAACATATTTATTTTACTTTCGACAAATATATTTGTACACCATTCGACAATATACATATGTATCTCATACCATTCGTTAGAATATAAATATATATATATACCAAATATGCTTTTCGTCAAATATATATATTCATTATTTTGACAACACTCCTACAACTCTTTTTATGAATTTAATTTAGAGTTTTCTTCATAAACAATGTTAAATATAAGCGTATTTCCTAACCTCAATTCAAATCCTCTGTCAAAATTATGATTACTCATACACATTCGTTGGTCATTTAAGGTGACCTCGATGTCTCATTCTTCAACTCATCAACTCGTCGCGGAAATTCCAAGAAGACTTAGCAAGTTTGTGAGTACACTCGACCCACTTTTGTTTATATCACTTTTTGGGTGTAACATGTTTCCATATACAAAAATCACAAACACTTATACTTTATGAAACGCACAAACAATCCTATACACATGACTACTTGAATCGTATACTTGTTGCTTGTCTGGGATAAACGTTATGCTATGCTTTAGTCATTAACTATTTTTAGCCTTTGTTTGACATGCTTAGCGCTATAGGAATTCACGCATCCACCTCCATCGTGTTATTCGTGAGGTCATGTTAAAACATCGTGATTGCGTTAAGGGTTTGATTATTAGTATTGCATGCCTTGATATTGCTCTTGTATAGATTTGGTTGCCATGAGGATTGTTAAAACTTTATTCGTATACGTATGCTATGCTTAAACTTGTGTACTCGCCTTTGCTTTTGCATTGACTTTATTTTAAAACATGTTACAGGTTGAAGGAGATGACGCTATGAAAACAATATAGCAAGGACTAGATACACACCAATTAGACGTTAGGTTTAATGTCGACGTATCAATTTTGTTATGACTTTGCAAATGTTAGGTTGTTCTTTGTTTGTTACATTGATGTATTTGACAATTCTTATGAAATGAAATATGGTTTAATTAATTATTGTCACTTAAAGATGTTGTGAGCAATGAGCAATCTCGTTTTCGTCTCATCCCGATGTTTCCGCCATCGGTTGGGGTGTTACAGATTGGTATCAGAGCCATAACTATAGGGAATTAGGCAAATTGCTACGCTTTGACCTAGTCTATAGTTAAGTACCATACTTGACCATACGTGATTCACATGCTAATTTCTTAAAACGTCCTTTATGTGCTAAATTCATGAAATGCTTTACGTGTTCATACTTGTTACATTATCTCGATCATACGCCTTTCCTAATGCATTTTACTCGATTATACTAATCTCGAAAACACTCGTATTACACAAGTGAGACGACTTCTCCAAAATAGGCGTGATATCCCCAATTTGGTGAACGACTCTCATTCCGCCAATTCTTTATTTATTTGTTTATCTATTTTCTCGAAGTTACACCATCAAGTTAGGAGTGACATCCACACCTTGATGGGAAACTCCTATTCAAACTCTAGTGGACTCTCGTCAAGTGTCAAATTAATTTTGACCCGAAGAGTGCCAACCACACTTAGGGTACGAAATCGTCGAGTTAGGGGTGAAACCCGCACCTTGTCGATTAAGTCCCATTCCTCGATTTTCAATCTCGCCAAAGTTTCGATTTTCCAATCGATTAGAGACGTGTAATAACTGGAAGGGTAAAATGCCGTTAATCGCTTCTCGACGAGAGCGTTTTACCTATAGGCCAAAGCACGTTTCTCTAATTCGAAAGGATCTTCGATTCACTTTGGAATAGTCGACGTTTCTCTACCCGAAACATTCTAATGTTTTCTGAGACTCTCTTTTATACCATTTCAATTTATACATGACTTTTTATATACTTGTTACCATTCCTTTCGAGTTTCTAATTTATTTTAAGGTTTTTACGCAATTCATATTAAACCTTTTCATCCACTTATACATTATTTGCATACATGATTTCAAAACGTCATCAACTAGACTTATATTTCTCAAAAAGTCCGAAATGGAGACCGTCGTCGAGATAGGAGTGAATTCCTTACCTAGACGATCAAACTTCGTTTCCTTCCTTCCTTAAAACGACCTCACCAACGGATTAGGGGTGATTCCCATACCTCGGTGATCGTTACCAACCCTCCTTCTTGGAGACTTTATTACACAAACCACATGTTTAAATTGTATACCTAAATCTTTTACCATGTTGTCAAAATTCTTACTTAGACGAACTTCAAAACATACTATTTTATCAAACGTATTTCCCATCCGGTAATCTATTTCATATAAATCCCATACGCATATACTTGGTCACCACATGAAAACGTTTTGTTTTACGATTTTCAAAGCTCGACAGAATGCTACCTACCAACTTAATCGGTCCAAGGAATACCTTGCCCACAAGTCTTATGTTTAACTTAATCACTAAAACACGCTCCCGCAATAACTTTATGTTAAAAAAATTTGTTTGTAAAAAAAAAAAAAATCAAACCAATATCTTATAGGCATTATGGGATCGTTGTACTAAAGGTGTGTTTGGGATTGTTTTTGCAACCTAATATTTTTTTTTGTGTTTGAAAGCGCAAATATTAAATAAATAAATAAATAAAAATCTATTTTTAGTGTTTGGTAAATAATTAAAAAATATATATATATATATATATTAATAATATATAAAAAAAACTGATTTGTTTTACGTATTTTAGAGATCAAAGCTCATCTATTTATAACTTTATATATACATGTATATATATTTTTCAAACACTCAAATAGTTGATTATCTGATTATTGTGATATCAAATAACATAATCAAATCCAAACACTATCTTCCTACAGTATGTTTTGTTACAACTAATTATCTGATTTTGATTACTCAGAACGCATAATCTATTTTCAAAACTCAACCCCAAACACCCTCTAAATCTCTCATCACGATTAAGAAAACATTTTGCTAAACGTTTTCAACGGTCATTAAATCAATTAACACGGATTTCCTCTCAAGGGTCAACGTTTCACAAGCACCACTAAATTTCAAATCTCTTATATCCTTTGAATACAATGCGAACCTACTATTTTAAGACCTTATCATACACCTCCCGAAATGTCACATGAGTTTCAAAACACGTGGGCAAGAAAACTTTATGAAGACTAACCATTTTCGACCTACTTAAATTCTTTTAAAACAAATGGTAGCACTCCCGTCCTTTGCAAAATACGTAACACATAATCGATAAGTACTTTATATTCCTTTATATTCACACACTAGAGCCTATATTCTAAGTTAAACTTAAGCCTATTTTAGAAGCGATAACCTCAAAGTTTTGCTCAAACAACAATACATGCGTATCCTCGTACATGGTTTAGTCAACTGTTGCATGACATTTTAATCATATCATTCGCTTTACACACCCTGATCTCTCGACTATTTTATGTAAATAAATTCGTAGCATTCAATTCATATCATACGCACAATTATCGTCTGTTACACTTGTTGACGTTCATAATTATACACATATTCATGTTCATGAAAATACGTGTCATCTTTCATGCTTATTATAACACCTAATGACATACCTCCCAACATCGTCTGTGGACAGGAGAGATTCCTGGCTCATAAGTAATGCCCTACCTCTAAAATCACCAACGTGTTTTGGGCTTAATGCTAGTGGATGAGAGGAGAACTCCACAGTTAAGCTTGCTCAAGTGGGAGTAGTACTAGGATGGGTGACCTCCTGGGAAGTCTCCACCAGGGCAAACAAAAACAAAGCCGTGAGTTCCTGGATGGGCCACCCATCAAGGGCAAAGCGGACAATAGTGGTGATAACGAGGGGCAGGGGTGTTACACTTATACTTATCATCACATTCATGCATATACGTCTTATATCCATGCTTATACTTATTTCCATACTTATGCTTATACTCATACACATACCTATACTTGTACTCGTATTCATATTCATGCCTATGCGCGAGCGGAACCCGAGGGATTCGCTTACGTGGGCCACAAGCTAATTACACGCTACGCACTACATTCTTACACACACGCAAACTTATTTTCAGAATTTATGTACACCTTTATTCATGTGCTGCTAGTACAAGCTATGCGGATCATGTGATGATCGATATAATCGCGGGTGCACACGGGATTATAGCGATAAGCGCATGAGAACCATAGACTGTACTACCGCGTATGGTAACACACGAAACGTAACATTGCATCGAGTAAAGAAACGGTCGCAACGTGGTCAAAACATGGTGGATATGCCGCTGGTACTTCCTATACATAAGTGTTTTCACCATGCTGCCAAACTTTCGTAATACGTGCCATGAGAAATTCGGTGATTTACAGACCATAATATGACCTAACACGCCAGCTTTACACAACTCATAACTGCATTGCTAAATGCGCGCTTTATCCACGACGAGTCTTAATCCCTAACGTAACGTTTTCGTTTGTTCATATACATATGCCATCCTTACGCGAGTATTCGTTGATCGAATCAATCGTCCGCTCTTATGCCTCCGTTACCCCCGTTAACCTTGTCTTTTTATGCAACCTCGTTTACAATCAATCGTGTAAGCATTCAAACCCTAAATGCCTTCTTACTCTAAAGTTATCTCCCATTCTCGTAGTTAGCAACACACTTGATTGGCCGCTACCTCGATAACTAGCTTATTTTAAATACCTAACCTTCTCGTTTTCCATCATTAAGCAACTCTCTACAAAACCGATAATTATTTACGCTCTTCAAAGTCGATAGAACTTTCTAACAACCTACGGTTCGACCACACTCACCATTAAACTGCATACCACTTCTCACGAGAGCTTTTCTGCTTAGATGGCATATCATTTGAGTTATTCAAGCTCATTTAAACCACTCTCCTATACGCATACTTACGTGCCTTACTTACGCTTGATGGCTTTAATCTTTCTAGTCAAGCAACTTCTTCTTGCAAACCTAACTCTTCGATGCTCTAAACTTCATGCTTTCCCTCATGTGTCCAATCATCCAAGTCTCAATTTTAGACGATCATTCTATAGCCAAATCTTTCTAAAGTCTTCCTCTTGAATAAATTTCGGGACGAAATTTCCAAAAGGAGGGGAGACTGTAACGCCTCGTATTTCCAAGATTTATTATTTTTATAAAAATTCACGCTCGTTTTCTATTTCCTGAGTCGCAACTACAATCGGATCGAAAAACGGTTTGAAACGGAAACTACGCGTTGTTACGTGTTTTTAGCGAAACAACAACCGAACGCGACCTTTTTCGATGTCTTACATTTAATTCCTGTGTTTAAAACTTAAATAAAATTATATGCTATTTCATAACGTTCGGGCGCAGAAATGGACTTCGGAATCGCGTTTGGGCCACTCTCAGGCTTTTAAACCCAACCTATCAAACCCTTACCACTTAAGCCTACCTATATATATACCTCCCCTAACCCTCATCTTCATCATTTAGCCAAACCCTAATGCACACTCTCAACACCAGCCGCCACCCCCTTCCCTGCGTTTTCCGGCGACCGGATCCGGGTTCCTGACCGGCCTCCGGCGCTGACCTTTCTCTACGGTGGACACTCCTTCTCTAGCTACACACCACCTACCTCCCTCTCTCCTTGCAACAGAGCCGCCGGCCACAGCAACGGTGGCGGCGCACCAGCAACGAAGCCGCAGCAGTGGCAGTCCCTGCAGCGGACACCCATCGCCTCTCCAACCTTCACTACCATCCTCTCGGCCCCTGCTCCCTCACACTTGCGACGGCCGCCGACCGTCTCACACTCACCAACCACCGCAACAACAGCGCCCCCTCTTTCTCCCTCCTCGTCTCTCCCTCTGCAACAATGCCGCCGGCCACCTTGGGTGGCGGCGCGTCAATCAAGCAGCGGCGGCGGAAAGGTGATTCGGAGTGGTTTAGGTCCTCTTTCAGATTCGGGTGGGTTCGGGTCTCAACTCAAGCCTCGGTTCAGGTGCGTGTCTCACTCGGTTCGTATTCCGTTTCAGGTTAACTCATTATCAAATTGATGGTTAAATTCTGATTTCGATCGGCTCGTTTCTGTTCAGATTGGTTCTACTTCCGGGTTCTGTTTCATTCTCGCTTTGTTTGGTATTGGAATATCGGGTTATGCCTCGGGTCAGATTCGCGGCTCGGGTTTCGGTTCAGGCCATGTTCGTTTCGGGTCTTAGTTCGATTTCGGGTCTCGGCAGAGTTCGGTCCGGTCAACCTTAGTCAAAGTCAGATTCGGTTCGGGTCAACACCAGTCAACAGCCGTCTTGGTTCGTTTAGGTTCGGGTCAAATCTGGTCAAAGCTCGGATTGTGGTCAACTTTCCTGTTCTGGTCAACACTCGGGTCTCGTGGTACTCAGTCGAATTCGACTCGACATGGTATAACCCTCTATAGTTAGTTATTGGATATAATCGTTATAAGTATATATTTACATAACTTGTATGTAGACGTAATTATATATATTGTTTCGTTATTATTGCGTTTTGAAAATTTTATCGACACTTATGTTGTCGGGATTGTCCAAAAACAAGAGGAAACTCTGCCCGATTTTCTACAGGTAATATATTTATTAAACTATTCGACAAAATATATTTATTAAACTATTCGACAAAATATGTTTATTATTTGAACTATTCGACGGAATATATTTATCGATATTATTTTTTGTCGACAAAAATATACTTACTTTCTTTATTATGCTTTTCGACAAGAGCATAAATTTATTTATTATAATTCTCGACAAATATACTTATTTACTATACTTTTGACAAAACATATCTACTTATTATATTCATCGACAAAATATAGATATATTTATCATATCTCTCGACAAATATACTTATTTATTATACTTTCGACAAAACATATTTATTTTACTTTCGACAAATATATTTGTACACCATTCGACAATATACATATGTATCTCATACCATTCGTTAGAATATAAATATATATATCTATACCAAATATGCTTTTCGTCAAATATATATATTCATTATTTTGACAACACTCCTACAACTCTTTTTATGAATTTAATTTAGAGTTTTCTTCATAAACAATGTTAAATATAAGCGTATTTCCTAACCTCAATTCAAATCCTCTGTCAAAATTATGATTACTCATACACATTCGTTGGTCATTTAAGGTGACCTCGATGTCTCATTCTTCAACTCATCAACTCGTCGCGGAAATTCCAAGAAGACTTAGCAAGTTTGTGAGTACACTCGACCCACTTTTGTTTATATCACTTTTTGGGTGTAACATGTTTCCATATACAAAAATCACAAACACTTATACTTTATGAAACGCACAAACAATCCTATACACATGACTACTTGAATCGTATACTTGTTGCTTGTCTGGGATAAACGTTATGCTATGCTTTAGTCATTAACTATTTTTAGCCTTTGTTTGACATGCTTAGCGCTATAGGAATTCACGCATCCACCTCCATCGTGTTATTCGTGAGGTCATGTTAAAACATCGTGATTGCGTTAAGGGTTTGATTATTAGTATTGCATGCCTTGATATTGCTCTTGTATAGATTTGGTTGCCATGAGGATTGTTAAAACTTTATTCGTATACGTATGCTATGCTTAAACTTGTGTACTCGCCTTTGCTTTTGCATTGACTTTATTTTAAAACATGTTACAGGTTGAAGGAGATGACGCTATGAAAACAATATAGCAAGGACTAGATACACACCAATTAGACGTTAGGTTTAATGTCGACGTATCAATTTTGTTATGACTTTGCAAATGTTAGGTTGTTCTTTGTTTTGTTACATTGATGTATTTGACAATTCTTATGAAATGAAATATGGTTTAATTAATTATTGTCACTTAAAGATGTTGTGAGCAATGAGCAATCTCGTTTTCGTCTCATCCCGATGTTTCCGCCATCGGTTGGGGTGTTACAGATTGGTATCAGAGCCATAACTATAGGGAATTAGGCAAATTGCTACGCTTTGACCTAGTCTATAGTTAAGTACCATACTTGACCATACGTGATTCACATGCTAATTTCTTAAAACGTCCTTTATGTGCTAAATTCATGAAATGCTTTACGTGTTCATACTTGTTACATTATCTCGATCATACGCCTTTCCTAATGCATTTTACTCGATTATACTAATCTCGAAAACACTCGTATTACACAAGTGAGACGACTTCTCCAAAATAGGCGTGATATCCCCAATTTGGTGAACGACTCTCATTCCGCCAATTCTTTATTTATTTGTTTATCTATTTTCTCGAAGTTACACCATCAAGTTAGGAGTGACATCCACACCTTGATGGGAAACTCCTATTCAAACTCTAGTGGACTCTCGTCAAGTGTCAAATTAATTTTGACCCGAAGAGTGCCAACCACACTTAGGGTACGAAATCGTCGAGTTAGGGGTGAAACCCGCACCTTGTCGATTAAGTCCCATTCCTCGATTTTCAATCTCGCCAAAGTTTCGATTTTCCAATCGATTAGAGACGTGTAATAACTGGAAGGGTAAAATGCCGTTAATCGCTTCTCGACGAGAGCGTTTTACCTATAGGCCAAAGCACGTTTCTCTAATTCGAAAGGATCTTCGATTCACTTTGGAATAGTCGACGTTTCTCTACCCGAAACATTCTAATGTTTTCTGAGACTCTCTTTTATACCATTTCAATTTATACATGACTTTTTATATACTTGTTACCATTCCTTTCGAGTTTCTAATTTATTTTAAGGTTTTTACGCAATTCATATTAAACCTTTTCATCCACTTATACATTATTTGCATACATGATTTCAAAACGTCATCAACTAGACTTATATTTCTCAAAAAGTCCGAAATGGAGACCGTCGTCGAGATAGGAGTGAATTCCTTACCTAGACGATCAAACTTCGTTTCCTTCCTTCCTTAAAACGACCTCACCAACGGATTAGGGGTGATTCCCATACCTCGGTGATCGTTACCAACCCTCCTTCTTGGAGACTTTATTACACAAACCACATGTTTAAATTGTATACCTAAATCTTTTACCATGTTGTCAAAATTCTTACTTAGACGAACTTCAAAACATACTATTTTATCAAACGTATTTCCCATCCGGTAATCTATTTCATATAAATCCCATACGCATATACTTGGTCACCACATGAAAACGTTTTGTTTTACGATTTTCAAAGCTCGACAGAATGCTACCTACCAACTTAATCGGTCCAAGGAATACCTTGCCCACAAGTCTTATGTTTAACTTAATCACTAAAACACGCTCCCGCAATAACTTTATGTTAAAAAAATTTGTTTGTAAAAAAAAAAAAATCAAACCAATATCTTATAGGCATTATGGGATCGTTGTACTAAAGGTGTGTTTGGGATTGTTTTTGCAACCTAATATTTTTTTTTGTGTTTGAAAGCGCAAATATTAAATAAATAAATAAATAAAAATCTATTTTTAGTGTTTGGTAAATAATTAAAAAATATATATATATATATATTAATAATATATAAAAAAAACTGATTTGTTTTACGTATTTTAGAGATCAAAGCTCATCTATTTATAACTTTATATATACATGTATATATATTTTTCAAACACTCAAATAGTTGATTATCTGATTATTGTGATATCAAATAACATAATCAAATCCAAACACTATCTTCCTACAGTATGTTTTGTTACAACTAATTATCTGATTTTGATTACTCAGAACGCATAATCTATTTTCAAAACTCAACCCCAAACACCCTCTAAATCTCTCATCACGATTAAGAAAACATTTTGCTAAACGTTTTCAACGGTCATTAAATCAATTAACACGGATTTCCTCTCAAGGGTCAACGTTTCACAAGCACCACTAAATTTCAAATCTCTTATATCCTTTGAATACAATGCGAACCTACTATTTTAAGACCTTATCATACACCTCCCGAAATGTCACATGAGTTTCAAAACACGTGGGCAAGAAAACTTTATGAAGACTAACCATTTTCGACCTACTTAAATTCTTTTAAAACAAATGGTAGCACTCCCGTCCTTTGCAAAATACGTAACACATAATCGATAAGTACTTTATATTCCTTTATATTCACACACTAGAGCCTATATTCTAAGTTAAACTTAAGCCTATTTTAGAAGCGATAACCTCAAAGTTTTGCTCAAACAACAATACATGCGTATCCTCGTACATGGTTTAGTCAACTGTTGCATGACATTTTAATCATATCATTCGCTTTACACACCCTGATCTCTCGACTATTTTATGTAAATAAATTCGTAGCATTCAATTCATATCATACGCACAATTATCGTCTGTTACACTTGTTGACGTTCATAATTATACACATATTCATGTTCATGAAAATACGTGTCATCTTTCATGCTTATTATAACACCTAATGACATACCTCCCAACATCGTCTGTGGACAGGAGAGATTCCTGGCTCATAAGTAATGCCCTACCTCTAAAATCACCAACGTGTTTTGGGCTTAATGCTAGTGGATGAGAGGAGAACTCCACAGTTAAGCTTGCTCAAGTGGGAGTAGTACTAGGATGGGTGACCTCCTGGGAAGTCTCCACCAGGGCAAACAAAAACAAAGCCGTGAGTTCCTGGATGGGCCACCCATCAAGGGCAAAGCGGACAATAGTGGTGATAACGAGGGGCAGGGGTGTTACACTTATACTTATCATCACATTCATGCATATACGTCTTATATCCATGCTTATACTTATTTCCATACTTATGCTTATACTCATACACATACCTATACTTGTACTCGTATTCATATTCATGCCTATGCGCGAGCGGAACCCGAGGGATTCGCTTACGTGGGCCACAAGCTAATTACACGCTACGCACTACATTCTTACACACACGCAAACTTATTTTCAGAATTTATGTACACCTTTATTCATGTGCTGCTAGTACAAGCTATGCGGATCATGTGATGATCGATATAATCGCGGGTGCACACGGGATTATAGCGATAAGCGCATGAGAACCATAGACTGTACTACCGCGTATGGTAACACACGAAACGTAACATTGCATCGAGTAAAGAAACGGTCGCAACGTGGTCAAAACATGGTGGATATGCCGCTGGTACTTCCTATACATAAGTGTTTTCACCATGCTGCCAAACTTTCGTAATACGTGCCATGAGAAATTCGGTGATTTACAGACCATAATATGACCTAACACGCCAGCTTTACACAACTCATAACTGCATTGCTAAATGCGCGCTTTATCCACGACGAGTCTTAATCCCTAACGTAACGTTTTCGTTTGTTCATATACATATGCCATCCTTACGCGAGTATTCGTTGATCGAATCAATCGTCCGCTCTTATGCCTCCGTTACCCCCGTTAACCTTGTCTTTTTATGCAACCTCGTTTACAATCAATCGTGTAAGCATTCAAACCCTAAATGCCTTCTTACTCTAAAGTTATCTCCCATTCTCGTAGTTAGCAACACACTTGATTGGCCGCTACCTCGATAACTAGCTTATTTTAAATACCTAACCTTCTCGTTTTCCATCATTAAGCAACTCTCTACAAAACCGATAATTATTTACGCTCTTCAAAGTCGATAGAACTTTCTAACAACCTACGGTTCGACCACACTCACCATTAAACTGCATACCACTTCTCACGAGAGCTTTTCTGCTTAGATGGCATATCATTTGAGTTATTCAAGCTCATTTAAACCACTCTCCTATACGCATACTTACGTGCCTTACTTACGCTTGATGGCTTTAATCTTTCTAGTCAAGCAACTTCTTCTTGCAAACCTAACTCGTCGATGCTCTAAACTTCATGCTTTCCCTCATGTGTCCAATCATCCAAGTCTCAATTTTAGACGATCATTCTATAGCCAAATCTTTCTAAAGTCTTCCTCTTGAATAAATTTCGGGACGAAATTTCCAAAAGGAGGGGAGACTGTAACGCCTCGTATTTCCAAGATTTATTATTTTTATAAAAATTCACGCTCGTTTTCTATTTCCTGAGTCGCAACTACAATCGGATCGAAAAACGGTTTGAAACGGAAACTACGCGTTGTTACGTTTTTTTTAGCGAAACAACAACCGAACGCGACCTTTTTCGATGTCTTACATTTAATTCCTGTGTTTAAAACTTAAATAAAATTATATGCTATTTCATAACGTTCGGGCGCAGAAATGGACTTCGGAATCGCGTTTGGGCCACTCTCAGGCTTTTAAACCCAACCTATCAAACCCTTACCACTTAAGCCTACCTATATATATACCTCCCCTAACCCTCATCTTCATCATTTAGCCAAACCCTAATGCACACTCTCAACACCAGCCGCCACCCCCTTCCCTGCGTTTTCCGGCGACCGGATCCGGGTTCCTGACCGGCCTCCGGCGCTGACCTTTCTCTACGGTGGACACTCCTTCTCTAGCTACACACCACCTACCTCCCTCTCTCCTTGCAACAGAGCCGCCGGCCACAGCAACGGTGGCGGCGCACCAGCAACGAAGCCGCAGCAGTGGCAGTCCCTGCAGCGGACACCCATCGCCTCTCCAACCTTCACTACCATCCTCTCGGCCCCTGCTCCCTCACACTTGCGACGGCCGCCGACCGTCTCACACTCACCAACCACCGCAACAACAGCGCCCCCTCTTTCTCCCTCCTCGTCTCTCCCTCTGCAACAATGCCGCCGGCCACCTTGGGTGGCGGTGCGTCAATCAAGCAGCGGCGGCGGAAAGGTGATTCGGAGTGGTTTAGGTCCTCTTTCAGATTCGGGTGGGTTCGGGTCTCAACTCAAGCCTCGGTTCAGGTGCGTGTCTCACTCGGTTCGTATTCCGTTTCAGGTTAACTCATTATCAAATTGATGGTTAAATTCTGATTTCGATCGGCTCGTTTCTGTTCAGATTGGTTCTACTTCCGGGTTCTGTTTCATTCTCGCTTTGTTTGGTATTGGAATATCGGGTTATGCCTCGGGTCAGATTCGCGGCTCGGGTTTCGGTTCAGGCCATGTTCGTTTCGGGTCTTAGTTCGATTTCGGGTCTCGGCAGAGTTCGGTCCGGTCAACCTTAGTCAAAGTCAGATTCGGTTCGGGTCAACACCAGTCAACAGCCGTCTTGGTTCGTTTAGGTTCGGGTCAAATCTGGTCAAAGCTCGGATTGTGGTCAACTTTCCTGTTCTGGTCAACACTCGGGTCTCGTGGTACTCAGTCGAATTCGACTCGACATGGTATAACCCTCTATAGTTAGTTATTGGATATAATCGTTATAAGTATATATTTACATAACTTGTATGTAGACGTAATTATATATATTGTTTCGTTATTATTGCGTTTTGAAAATTTTATCGACACTTATGTTGTCGGGATTGTCCAAAAACAAGAGGAAACTCTGCCCGATTTTCTACAGGTAATATATTTATTAAACTATTCGACAAAATATATTTATTAAACTATTCGACAAAATATGTTTATTATTTGAACTATTCGACGGAATATATTTATCGATATTATTTTTTGTCGACAAAAATATACTTACTTTCTTTATTATGCTTTTCGACAAGAGCATAAATTTATTTATTATAATTCTCGACAAATATACTTATTTACTATACTTTTGACAAAACATATCTACTTATTATATTCATCGACAAAATATAGATATATTTATCATATCTCTCGACAAATATACTTATTTATTATACTTTCGACAAAACATATTTATTTTACTTTCGACAAATATATTTGTACACCATTCGACAATATACATATGTATCTCATACCATTCGTTAGAATATAAATATATATATCTATACCAAATATGCTTTTCGTCAAATATATATATTCATTATTTTGACAACACTCCTACAACTCTTTTGATGAATTTAATTTAGAGTTTTCTTCATAAACAATGTTAAATATAAGCGTATTTCCTAACCTCAATTCAAATCCTCTGTCAAAATTATGATTACTCATACACATTCGTTGGTCATTTAAGGTGACCTCGGTGTCTCATTCTTCAACTCATCAACTCGTCGTGGAAATTCCAAGAAGACTTAGCAATTTTGTGAGTACACTCAACCCACTTTTGTTTATATCACTTTTTGGGTGTAACATGTTTCCATATACAAAAATCACAAACACTTAAACTTTATGAAACGCACAAACAATCCTATACACATGACTACTTGAATCGTATACTTGTTGCTTGTCTGGGATAAACGTTATGCTATGCTTTAGTCATTAACTATTTTTAGCCTTTGTTTGACATGCTTAGCGCTATAGGAATTCACGCATCCACCTCCATCGTGTTATTCGTGAGGTCATGTTAAAACATCGTGATTGCGTTAAGGGTTTGATTATTAGTATTGCATGCCTTGATATTGCTCTTGTATAGATTTGGTTGCCATGAGGATTGTTAAAACTTTATTCGTATACGTATGCTATGCTTAAACTTGTGTACTCGCCTTTGCTTTTGCATTGACTTTATTTTAAAACATGTTACAGGTTGAAGGAGATGACGCTATGAAAACAATATAGCAAGGACTAGATACACACCAATTAGACGTTAGGTTTAATGTCGACGTATCAATTTTGTTATGACTTTGCAAATGTTAGGTTGTTCTTTGTTTTGTTACATTGATGTATTTGACAATTCTTATGAAATGAAATATGGTTTAATTAATTATTGTCACTTAAAGATGTTGTGAGCAATGAGCAATCTCGTTTTCGTCTCATCCCGATGTTTCCGCCATCGGTTGGGGTGTTACATGTGACACCTCAAAGTGGGGTTAGTTCGAACGACGTTTGGTGTGGCATGCTTTGGCCTAATAGGTCCTTCGTACTCTCATCGTTAGTCCCCAGGTAGGCAAACTGGTCCGTTACATTGGATTTATACGAATGCCAACCTAGACAGGACGTTCCGACTACCGGTACTTGTACCCTTACAGTTACTACATGCCCGTCGCAGCACTTCGATGAGATTTGAAAAATGAAAAATGCGACAAAATCTTGAATAACGGAAGTATGAAGATGATTTTAATATGTGAGCATTGAAATATGTATGATGAATGTGTATGTAATTATGTATGTCTGACTGTAAGTATAATTCACTATGTATCACAAAATGTAGTATCGGAAGTATTTGCATGCATTTGTGTATGTAATAAATATGAAAGAAATAAACATCATGAGTTTGCATATAACCACATAAACAATTAAAATCTAATCAACTATAGTATAGGCTCTAAGGGTCTAATAACCTATCCTATATCCCTATAGTCAAAAGCTCTGATACCAATCTGTCACACCCCGACCCGCAACGGAAAAGGTGATCGGGGCATGATTGGGTTTCATCAAAGCTCATGACATTTATTATAATGTTTCATATTTATTATTATAATTTAAACGAGATCATACAATCATAGTTACAACATGTTTTACACATCTTTCTAGACTTCATTATTTTCTTCTAAGGCATTTCCTATGTTTTCCTTGCTTCATCCTGTTCACATGTATCATGTGTAAAAATGGTTTTTGGATCAACAAAAAGTTGGCGAGTGAATCCTATGATAAACATTTAAACAAGTTTATTGAATTGATTATAAATAAAGTGCATAACCACATATGAGTAAATATAGATGTAAACTTATTCACAAAACACTTAATATTAAATAATGCACACATATACAATAATAGATTGTTTTGAGGCACGCGTTGTTCAACTCGTCTCCCACGAGGAACTGATGGGCTTAATGAATGAGTTTTGAGGCACGCGTTGTTCTACGAACTGATTGGCCTAATGAATGAGTTTTAAGGCACGCGTTGTTCAACTCGTCTCCCACGAGGAACTGATGGGCCTAACAAATAATTTGCATACAACTTGACAATATGTAATACATAACTACAAACAATATTTACATTCTAAGTTTAAATCATAATATGGTATGGCACGAGTTTGAATAAACGAATTGGTTTAAGTGACACATGATACACCCCAAAACGTGTAATAAAAAGGGGAGTTGTAAGATTCACTCACAGTGGTTGCGTTTCTTGGATTGATGATGAGTGCGCACGAAGTTGGATTTAACCACGAGTGAAACTAACCTAGATAATAACATAATGGTTCGATAAATAAGCGGATTTTAATCAATTTTAGTAGGATTATTGGATATATTTTTGTGAGTTTTAGGCTATTTTCTAACTTTAAAAATGTTATTTTTAAGTATTTTTAATTGATTTTTAATTTAAATAAATAAATAAAAATAATAAAAAAAATGTTGATTTTTGACCATTGACCGTTGACTTGTTGACCGTTGACCGTTGACCGGTTCGGTCAGTTATATGTGTGCGCTGGGTGAGACTCGAACCCGTGACCTCCCGTACGCGTGCACGCAGCTCTACCAACCGAGCTACGTGTCTAACCCGAAATATTTCTGTTTTTAATTATATTTATATACTAATTAAATTAATCCGAAAATCACTTATTTTAAAAACGATTTAATTGCATCACTCGGTGCTCGCCACAAGTCTCGAACCCGGGACCTGTGGTTTAGTGTGGCACACAGTCCACCGCTAGACTGTGTGTCTAACTTGGTAAATATTCTGATTTTTATTATACTTAACATCTTACTGTTGTGGATCCGGTTCAGTTTAAAAAAAAGGCATTTTATTACAACGAATGTGTGTGTGACAAGGATCGAACTCGGGACGTATGCATATTGTTTGCACACAGTCCACCGCTGGACTGTGTGTCTAACCCGTTCATAATATTGATTTTAATTAATCTTATATCTTACACGACTTCGTCTTCTTCATTCAAAACACAGACAACGGTTAACTAACTGTTATTTGTTAAATTAATTTAACGAACATTATGAGCAATCTTAATGTAATGAACAGAAATTAGGGGATTGATTGTACCGAACTGATCGTCTTTCTTCAGAAGTCCGGCAAAGATCGTCGGCTCTGTTTTGGTGACCTTCGGCTGTTAGGATTAGTTAACAGTTTGGAGGGATTAGATGTGAAATTGAACTACTGAGTAACGATTATCAGTATGTTTGAATGATCATACCGGTTAACAGCGAGTTTCCGAAACTTTCAGAATTTTTCCGGCGATAACATAAAATCCGGCAACGTCGTATGGGGCTGATTCTGGGTGAGGGATTGATATTAGAATTTGTCCAATAATGGAATGAAACAGAAAAATCGAGGTAATTACCGTGTAGATGAAAGTCCCGGTTTTCCGGCGACTTGCAGAGAATTTCGGCGAGTGAAATTTCTTGCGACAGAGATTCTTCAGAGGTTTAAGGTGAGTGTGGGTGATGTCAGTATGAGCCCTAAGATCTTATTTCTTGGGTAAGCAGATGGGATGGAATGAATTCGGTTTTCCGGCGAAAATTTCCGGTTACTTTACAGAGAATTCCGGCGACTGCGGCGAAGTTTTTTTGAGCAAAAATGAAGAGTGTAAGTTGAATAGATTCGTGAGCTCAACTGATGAACAAGGTATAATCCTGGATTTGAATTAGACTTTCGGTTTCGACGGAAATTAAGGTAATGAATGAAATTGATTAAGTTTTTCGGTTATAACCGATATGGCTGTTAATGTAAACGTTATGACCAAAAGAAACGGCAACATTTGACGAATTTGTCGGGATTTCCGGCGTCAGCGGTTTTGGGCGCACTGTGTAATTGGGTTTTGATTTCCAGATTTAATTTATGTATTAATTGTTTCAATATGTAAACAAAAATCACAAGTGGCGGAGCGGTTGAAAGGATGAGAGTTAAGGCTTGGCTGACCCGGTTGACCCGGCTGACCAGGGTTCGAATTCCGCCAGCCTTGTTTTATTTTTATTTCACTATTTTTAATACATTTTCAAATATAAATTTTATATTCTAATATACTTATTAAGTATGTATCGTTCAAAATTAATTTGAGCATTAAATACGCAACGAAATTTTTAACTGGTTGTTCAGTTAATAAACGAAGCGGGTTTGGTAAATCCAGTTTTTGACGGATGTTACAGTATCTACTTACAAGAGGAGGTAAATAAAGCTTTACATGAAGATCATACATCAAGTTCATTAATAGATTGCACATCAAGCGGCAAATCACTCACTAGAAAAGTTTTTCAACAACTTTCATAGAAGATTGATACTTGTTACTTGAAATGATACATATTATATTGAGGGGGAGACAATACGCGTTGCACTCTTTTTCCCTTAGCTGAGGTTTTGTCCCATTGAGTTTTCCTAGCAAGGTTTTTAATGAGGCAACATCATTAAGCGTATTAAAGAATAGTATTCCATCATGTGGATAGTCAAGGGGGTGTGTTATGAATGTATCCATTATGTAGTGACTTTTCACATGTATAACTCCTATCTATGAATGCATCCATTATGTAGTGACCTTCCACATGTATAACCCCTTTCTCTTATTTACTATTGTACTAATGTGAATGCCTATATATAATGGCATTTGTATATGATGTTAGATGAATGAATAAGAATTCTTCATGTTCTATTCTCTACATGATTTCATAGTCTAGCTCTCATGTTTATATACATATATATTAGTTGCTAATAGACCGTTGTTTCACAACAATTATATGATTTATTTTCGCATATTTGACTTGATTTAATTTTATTAAGTCTTAAAAGTCTAGGAATGAACAATATCATAGCTTAGTATGATAACAAATCCGTCACAATTAGAAACAGAAAAAAAACTATGTGATAGACTTGCGGCAGAAATATGAACACACTATTCATGTCAGGACTAGTCGCGGTACAGCCCGACATGGCAAAAACGAGACATAAAAGTATGTCCACAACAAATATTACATAGAAACATTAGGTGGAAACAACTAACAAATAATACTTTCCAGAAAAATTGTATAAACACTAAATTGTCTTGTCCGTAGACAAATTCAGCAATCCTATAGAAATATACAGCACTCCGCAGAATAAAACAGCAAACGACCAAAATCCAAAAATAAATATTATTTATCATAAACAATATATAGGGTATTGAAAACGACAAAAAGATCCCTACATAAACATTATCGATTAAAGCTACACAACTCCTTCGGTAACTACCCAATAACAAAATCGGTACAAAAACTATGACCAAATATTAAATTGACTAGTCCAATGAACTAGTTAATAAATTTTGGACATCAAAAATATCACAAGATAGGTATGTAAACAATTCCGAGTAAGTAGTATAAATTGCCGGTAATTGACCCGGTACGAAACATGAACCAAATCCATCATCCGAACAACAAAACGACTAGTCTAGTGAACTAGTTAAACAAATTTTAACATCACTTTAATGTGTTGGATTGTTAGTTTTTATGAAAACTAACAATTTAAATCATCCAAATTTATAAAGCTTATAAAATATAACAATATTTATAAACTTTTACCATTTAATCCTAACTAAATATTAACTGAACATTAAAATCAAACCAAAATACAACACCCCCTATTTCAGTTATGTGGGCCCTCCATACTAACCACATATATTGTTGTAAGATTTCTATGCATCCTTAGCATTACTAGATGAATGACTAAGTGTAAGCAAGATTTATAACCAAAACACATCACATTTCTAATTTACAACCAACAACCTTCATCACCCTTTTTCTCCCTCTCAAAATCGGCCCAAGCCAAACACCCACCACCTTCATCTTTTTAAAATCCAAACACTAGAAATTCATTCATACACGGAGGTTCAAAGATGATTCAAGGCATTTTCAAGACTTTGAAGCACAAGCATTTTCTCAAGCTTGGAAGCTCTTATATCTTTATCTTTTCATCATCTTTTCTACTCGTTCATCCCTAGCTAAGTGTTAGAAGTAAGCTTCAAATCTTGTACTTACATTTATCATTTTATGTTTAAACACAAATGTACAAGTAATCATCTTGAAGCTTATCTAAAAATCACATGAAACACTAACAAAAACTAAACAAACTAATATGATTATATGTTCTTTTTGATGATTCTTGATAATCTTTGAAGTTGTGAATATGTAATAGACTTGATCTTGCATTTTCATGTTTAAAAGAATGATCTAAACACATGCATGTTTAGATCTAACAAGATCCATTAATATAAAATTATAAACTTGTAATCTTGTTAAAAAAATATGTTTATAAAACATGTAATACATAGTTTAACATAAGAATCATGTCATAAATATGAAGTCTTTAAAAATATGTAAACCAAGTTTACATAAGATTTTGTATAACCAAAAAGGTTACATGGACATGAAGTAAAAGTAGAGATCAAACATACATTCAAACATGATTTTTGAACTAGACAAGATTACATACAAGTTCATAATGCTTCATATTAAGAATTTTAGTTTATATTGTTATTAGTAGAAGATTGAAAATTGTTGATTTGAAAAAGTATATAAAATCATGTTCATAAAACATGGGAAAAGTCCATTGTTTAGAGGAAAATATGGCAAATTTTTATAAATTTAATCATGATTAAAGTATGTTTAACTAAGGATTATTTTGATAAAAATGATTAGAAACTTTAATCATGATTATACAAGTTTTTGGGTGAAAAAATTTAAGTTAAAATCACTAGATTTTCTTAAACTAAAAATGGTTAAATATATATATTTTAGGATTAAAATATATATTTAAAATCACCAAATGTGTGTGTATATATTTTGTGCATAAATTATATGTATTTAGTTAGTATTTAGTTAGTGTAGGAATACATGCTAAAATACATATTTACACAAATATATAAAACAAAAAAAAAATACTTGAAACTTGACAAGCATAAATATATATAAGAATGTATGTGTCCAAACATGGACAAAACAAACATATCGGACAATTCGGACAAAATTGACAAAACGGACAGGGCTAGGCCCATTTACATAACCAAATAGGCTAAGCCCATCTATATAATCAATTGGGTTAGCCCACTTTTATAATTTAATTGAGCTAGGCACACTTATATAATTCAATTGGACTAGGCCCATATATTCAATTCAAATGGGTTATGCCAAACAAAAAGAATACAAGAATATATATATATATATATATATATATATATATATATATATATATATATGTGTGTGTGTGTGTGTGTGTGTGTGTGTGTGTATAGGATTAGGATCATTTGTGAACAACTTCTTAAGAATGAACTGAGTGAACTAATCTTGGTCATTGATCATTTTTAGATTAAAATGGTAAGATTGACATTAGCTCTCTCTCTCTCTTAATTAAAATCTCTTAATTTTCTCATCTGTTAATTCTCCCTCTCTCACATTTTTAGTTACTTCTCCATTATTTTAAACTCGTGTAGGATCAGTTGCTAAACGTATATGAAACTCCTAACTGAACTAGGTACTGGACACCAACTGTCCCTCCTGGATTCAAACCGTATATGAACTCCTAACGGAACTAGGTCGTGGACTACAAAATACACAGATGTATCAAAAGTATGTACACATCAGTATAAACTAACAACTGTGTATCTTGTATAAACTGATAGTTAGCGAGACTGTACACATATGTATAAACTAACAGCGGTGTATCTTGTATAAATTGATAGTTAGCGAGACTGTACACATGTGGATAAACAAACATCTGTGTATCTTGTATAAACTGATACTATCGAGACTGTACACATGTGTATACACTAACAACTGTGTATCTTGTATATATGGAAACTAGCAAGATTTTAGGAATTTTGATTATAATGTTTAATAAATGCAAGTTACAAAAGACGCAAATACCCTTCTGTCAATTAATTTAAAAGTAAGTTACAATATTATAATTACAATCTTGTCATTGTTTAAAAATCTCTAGATGATATAATACAATGGCTCAGATTAGTCCACACAATTCACTCTCAACCTAGTGTTCACTCTAGAACCCTACCCTATATATATATATATCGATATAGATATAGATATAGATATATATGACATATAGATTAACAAACAAGGATACAAAAATAAATACAAGTCTAATAAAAATTCAAGATGAACGACTTGTACAAAAACAAAACGTGAGCCTAAGTGTCTAACGAGATTAGAACACTTATAGGTAACGTCACAAGCGCAGAACCAGATAATATCTAGAGATTTGCACGGAGTGCAAATCTGTGAGTTCATGTTTTCCCCCTTTCTTTAAACGTTTTCACAGTTTTAACTTACGAGAAAATTCATGTTACAATAGTATGGTTAAGCTAGCTAATGAAACAAACATAAGATCATGTGCCAATAGGATAGTATCAAGGGGCCATTAATGAATATCCAAGTAACGAGGAACGAAAGCGATAGATCTATTGGGTTTTGGCGAGCCCCATTCTTATCGGCACAACAGAGTTCGTTAGAGTGCTTTTGTGTCCAAAACGAGTGTCACAGACACAAATTTATCGTCTAGGTTTGGTTGCCTCCTATGTCGGCACACATATTAGTGTCCTTACAAAACACTAATGATCAATGATTTTATTAAGGCTTTACATACCAGGTTTTCATTACGATATTTCAAATGTTTTAAAGATTCATTTGATTCAAAACTAAACACATGAATTCACCAACTTTGTTGACGTTTTTAAACTTAACATGTATTTTAGATGACTAGTGGACAACATTGGAAAAACGAGTCCATGATGTTAAGGAGTCAAGCATAAGATGTCATCCACTTTTGGTAGACTTTGGTTCACATGTCACGCCCTCGTGCGAAACATGGAATGCAAAGTCTTGATTGTTTTCAGAAATATGTTTTGTAAACTTGTGTTTTAAATGTCACAAATGTAATTGAAGTTGTAGTTGTCTTTCTTTTCAAACAAACATGTATGGATATAATTATGTTTAATTAAATTGTATGGATAAACATCTTACTATCTTTTATATTTGTTGTTATTGATTGAATGCAACGATTACTGCTATGGTCACACCTCGCGCTTCCACTACGTTTAAATCGAGCGTGACATACTCCATTTCCCATTTCAGTCAGGTATTTATTGGATTTCTTTATTTTGGTTCTTCTCCACTATATCATTGGCAGTGCTACATAGACGATGTTGTGTTAACTGACATCATTCTTTTTCGCGTTTCATACATAATACACATAATGTATAATAGTCAAATTTCACACCACACCAATCTTTTTTACAATCGACACCAATAATTTTATGAAGGGCAAAACTGACACCGTTTTTCACTGGGATAATTAGAATTATATACATACTTTATATATATATATATATATATATTGTGTGTGTGTGTGTGTGTGTTTTACAAAATAAAAAAAAATATAGATTAGCAATTAAGCCCAATTTCTTAGTTTCAATTCAAATATAGCCCGTTTTAACCAGTTAAAAGGCCATTTTCTCTAGTTGCCCAATAACTCATTACCCAATTCTCCCGTATATTAACCTAATATAAAAAAGCCAAAAAATGGTTAAAATTCTTGAATGACGATTGTTGTCAATTTATCGAGGATTGTAGTCGATCAAACGAGGGTTCATTGAACATTGGAACAAGGGTTGATTGGACGAGGACTGAAATTCAACGAGGAATCAAGCGATTAGTCAATTAAAGCTTGAAACACGAGTATATGTTGGTTTCTTACTTTCTTTCTTAGCTTTTGGTATTCTTGAAGCTATAAATTGAAATTAGATTTGTTTATGTGATTGTAAACTTGATTAAAGTTAACAGTTTTTCTTATTAGTTGATGGTTTAGGTTTTGAGGGTTTGAATATTGATTTTAGTGAAACTTTTACTTTGGTATTGCCTTTTTTTTATATGACCTGTCCCGGCCCAAAAATTTTGACCCTGTCTTGTTATAATTTCAAACACCGAAAAAAAACACCATAGAACAAAAATTCTTGGCTCAACTACTGCGCTGCACAGAGGTATCAGGAACGATTGCCTTTTTGTTCAACTCGTCTTTAATGATTATCAATTTTCATTGTTAAAATTGGTTATATTCCTTGTAACATTGTGGTTGATATTCGGTTTTCTTTTTCTACAAAACGAGAATTTTGTAAGGTCCTAATCGAGATCTCTTTGTAAGGTTCAAATCGAGTTCTCTAAGCTTCTAGTCTCGTCATCATTCCTGTTTGGTTTTGCTCTTTAAGATTAATTTTAAAATTTCGGGTGTTTCTTTTCTAGGTTCCGACAATTGGAGAAATAAGAGGATTTATGTTCTTGATAAAATAAGATGAATGGGCGTGTTTTGGGATTACTTAAGTCATTTAGTTCCAACTTTTAATTCGTGTTGGTGTTTGTGTTTTTGTAGACATGTGGTTCTAATTTGGAAGAAATATGAGAATCCTTTGGACTTGATGATCGACTGACTTTCTTCGTAATTTTTTCTTACATTTCATTGGAATGTTTTGAGCATCCGCAATGTGGTGAGGAGATCTGGATGCCACCTCACCCTTCTCTCTCAATCCCTCGTCGGTTTCCCTCTCCTCTCCCCAGCTCCCCCTCACAAAACTAATGCGGACACTTCAATTTTCGTCTTGAACTTAGGACTTGTGATGCGTGGTCGAAAACCGGTGTTCTCTTATGTTTAAATTGATGTTTTTACGTAACTTTTAGTTTCGTTTAAAGAGATCACATTAAAGTTTATCGGCATAGGTGAACAAGTAAACACAGTTCCGTTTCATTCTATCTTATCCGTCTTCATATGATTGACTCTGCCATGGTTAATAATTTCTTGAGTAAAATGTCATTTTCGTCCTTGAGGTTTGGCCAGTTTTGCGACTCTCATCCAAATATTTGTTTTTCCGCATCCGAATCCAAAAGGTTTGAAATCTTGCCATTTTCATCCTGCTCGTTAACTCCATCCATTTTCTCCGTTAAGTCAAGTCAGCGGTATTTCCGTCTTTTTTGCTAACTTAAGGGGCAAATTCGGTTATTTTCAGCGGTATTCGATCTTTTTACATAAAGTGAAAAAGACTGAATTGCCCTTTAAGTTAGCAAAAAAGACGGAAATACGTCTGACTTAACGTAGAAAAATGGATGGAGTTAACAAGCCTGATGAAAATAGCAAGATTTCAAATCTTTTGGATCCAGATGCGGAACAACATACCTTTGGACGAAAGTCACAAAACTGGCCAAACCTCAGGGATGAAAATAACATTTTACTCTAATTTCTCTGATCAAATACAATCCTCTTTTTCAATTTTCTGTCTTTTTTGTTACTTGCAGGATGCGTTAAGGACGTTTTTATTGCGGAAGCTTGATAATGTTGTGAAAGATGATAAATTTCAAATAATGATGATATCTACATGGTCCACTGAACTGTACTATGACAAGGTTTTTTTTAATTTTTTTTTTAATTTTGAAGCATACAAGGTTTTTTTTATGTATATTATCTAATTGTTTTAGATGTTATGTATTTACTGATTAGATCAATAGATTACTGCTGGAAGATGAGGCTACTACAATGAAGCTACTCGAAAGGTTGGTATCGTTTAGCTGCTTACAGTTACGCCATTGTTATTACTTTTTATATTTTGCCGTTTGTTGAATTCATGTGTTTATATATTTTGCAGCTATGGCAGAGTTGATGAATTGGTATATTTTGTTTTTAAAATCCTTTTCTGTTTTTATAAATATTCCTTTTGTTTTAAAAATCACATAGCGACAAGACAAAAGCACATATCTATAGGCCTATAAATGAACCGAACATTCATGAACTGTTCGTGGACTTATTCGGCGGGAAGTTCATTTATTTAATAAACGAACAGACATCATCATCATCATCATCATACTCAGTAAATCCCACCAATAGCAAGGGTCTGAAGAGGGTAAGATGTAGATTGTTTTACCTCTACCCCGTAGGAATAAAGAGGCTGCTTCCAGTGAGAGTGTGAGACCTAATAAACAAACAAACATTAACACAAATTTTTTTGTTCATTAAATTAAAGCAACGGACATGAACACGGGTTTGTTCGTTCATTTATGTTCGTGAATGTCTGTTTATGTTTATACATTTATGTCCGTTCAAATACATTTGTATATGTTCGTTTGTTTACATAAAAATTAAACATAAAAGGAGCTTTCAAACTACTTATATAAATAAACCAATTGGTAATTGGCCTTTTTAGTAATAAAAATGAGTTTTCCAATGGAGTTTATCGTACTTAATCACTAATTTATTTTAAAAATTACTGATTATTTTTTGTCTATGATGTTTCATTTTTTGGTTCAATTATGTTCTTTGGTGTTGTTTATTGCTTGTAAAATTATGTTTGTTTAAGTTTGTTTGTTATATTGATTTACGTCTGGGAACTATTTGTTTAGGTTTTAAATGAACGAACACAAACGTGCCCATTTTCTTAATAAACGAACATGAACAAAAAAATGTGTTCGATTATTTGTTCGTGTTCGGATAAAGTTAAATGTCGTGTTAGTTCGGTTCATTTACAGGATTCATATATATCATCATTCTTTACCTTCACTCGATTCACAAAGTGATTCTATAACAATGGAAATTTATTGGATTTACTACAGTAGTATAATGTGTGAATTTCATGTGGTGCTGTATAAGTTTGCTCCAGATCTCATCATACTTGATGTATATGAAACTGTTGAATCATGGATGACCCAAAAAGACTTGAATCCACGAAAACAGATTCCCGCAATGATGTCCTATTCAAGCGAACCCCAGCAAAGTAAGTACGTGATAGAATCGTAACGAATTCATTATAAATATGTTGATGCATCTTCCTACCAAATCTCATATGCGGGAATGAAACCCATGAAGTAATCAAGCATCTAGAATTCTGTGTTCCTCGGTTGCAGAACGAAGATCCCGGTGTGCATACCCTCTTGCTCTCTCTATATGTCAAGAAGGTTTGTGTTTATCACTCTGCATTAGGGCTGCAAACGAACAACGTTCAGCGACCAGTTCGTAAACCGTTTGGCGGGAAGTTCGTTTGTGTTCGTTCGTTCGTTTATTAAACAAACAGACGCGAACTTAAAATTTCATACGTTTAGTTATATGAATGAACATGGACGGAAGCCACGTTCTTTCGTTCATGAACGTTCGGTAACGTGTTCATTAATGTTCGAGTTTGTTCAATAGTTCATTATTGATTTTAGTCTCTATTTTATTTAAATGCTTTAAAAATCTGACGTATATAAGATATTTAATAAGGATCATTGTATTATAAATTATGTTCATGAACGCTTGTTTGTATTCGTTTGTTTCCATTTGTGTTCATAGACATTAGTTTGTGTTAATGAACGTTCATTTGCGTTCATTGCCTAAAATTAACATAAACGGACACGAACATAAAATGTCATTCCAGTTTGTGAACACATATATTTTTTTTAACAAACAAGGTCTCGTTCGTGTTCGTTTGGTTCATTTGCAGCCTAACTCTGCATTATCATTCTATAATATCACTGTTTATGACATAAATAAAAACAACTTGTGTGTGTTTGATAAACAACCAAGAAGATGAAAGTGCTCTTCTGCGGTTCCTACAATGCAAATATGGGAAAGGACGATCTAACGGCCCTGATTTCTTTTACGATCCTAAGTACGCTCTGCGTCTTTGCCTCAAAGAAAAACGTATGCGTGCATGTGTCCATATTTACAGCATGATGTTCATGCATGAAGAAGCTGTTGCGCTTGCTCTTCAGGTACTATTGTTTTCCACTAGAATATTATTACTGGTTTATGCTCGTTTAATATTCTCATGTTTGACTTTGGTGATTAAGGTTGACCCGGAGCTCGCAGTGGCCGAAGCAGACAAACATGTTGTCGGGCAGGAAAAAGGTACTAAACGAGACAACATTAGGAAAGCGATTACGTTTCTTAAGGAAACCGATGGTCTGTTAAAGATCGAAGACATCTTACCTTTCTTCCCTCACTTCGCATTAATTGACGACTTCAAGGTAATTAATACGGTTGTATTAAGGGTGTTTAGTATTCGATTCGGATTTACAATATTAGAAATTCGACTCAATTCGAATTCGATTATCAAGCTCCGAATTCAAGTTCGATTTGATTTGAATTCGACTCAAGTAATCGAATACGAATTTATGATTTTCAATTCGATTTGAAATTTGGATGAATATCATACATATATATCTTTTTATAACTATATCTACATGAATATTATATATACACACATATGAAGAAAACCTTCGGATGAATATTATACATATATATATCTTTTTATATCTATATATACATGAATATTATGTATAGTACACACATGAATTTATGATTTTCAATTTGATTCGATTCGATTTTATGCGAAATTAATTAGGGTGAATTTGAACTAAATCAAATTTATTTGAATTCGATTCGAATTCGAGGTTCTTCAAATTGGGCATAAAATTCGATTACGAATTCGGATCGAATAATTCATAACTTAATCGAATACGAATTCAAGTATAAACAATAAAAAATCAAAAAATCCAATTCGATTAATTCGAAAATTCGTTATTCAATTCGTTAAACACCTCTGTTCTGTATCATAAATTCATAACCAGCAAACAATTAATGTTTCTTTTAACTGTAGGAAGCAACTTATTCATCTTTAGAGGATTACAACCAGCAGATTGAGAAATTAAAAGAGGAGATGAATGATGCAACACACGGTGCGGATAATATAATAAATGACATTAGTGCCCTTGCTCAGAGATATACAGTCGTTGACCGTGATGAGGAATGCGGGGTTTGCAAGAGGGTAATTTCGCCTTCGGGTGCCGATTACCGAATGGCAAGGGGTTATACGACAATTTAGTAAGTGTTACTGTGCTAATTAGCTTATTATCGGTTAATCACACAGCACGTATGCGCGATCAATGAGAAGAAAAAAAATCCATTTGCAGGCTGAGCATATACTGGATCTTCAGAAGAAACTCACTTTAATGAGTGTGGAGCCTAAGGAGGGTGTAAACGGTGGGTTAAATGGTGCGTTAAGTGGTGATGACTTATCGATAAGGTATGTATGTGAGTCTTACATGTGTAATTATATTATAGTGAAATGTCATTTTCGTACTTGAGTCATTGTCAGTTTTGTGACTTTCACCCAAAGGTTTGTTTTTTCGTATCTGATTCTAAAAGGTTTGAAATCTTGTCATTTTTATCTAACTTGTTAACTTCATCCATTTTTCTCCGCTAAGTCAAGGGTATTTCTGTCCTTTTTTGTTAGCTTAAAGGGCAATTCGGTCTTTTGTATTTTATGTAAAAAGACCAAATACCCCTGAAAAAGACCGAATTGCTCTTTAAGTTAACAAAAGAGACGGAAATACCCCTGACTTAATGAAGAAAAATGAATGGAGTTAACAAGCAGTATGAAAATAGCAAGATTTCAAACCTTTTGGATCTAGAGCCGAAAAACAAACTTTTGGACAAAAGTCGCAAAACTGGCCAAACCTTATTTAAATGTTTTGGTTTCTAAGTTGGTTTTCGGTCACAACTAGATGATGCAATAGCAAGTGAATGCCCATTTTGTGGGGATCTGATGATAAGTGAGATTTCTAAACCATTTGTTTTGCCAGAAGAATCATATCTGGTTTCTTCATGGGAGATTATGTCCAAGAATGTTGGGATTGAGAAAGGCATTTCTTTTGTCGTCTAAAACAAGAGGCTTTGCGTCGGAAACTGAAGCACAAGTGTGAGGGTGGTTCTTTCGTTTTTGTTGATATGTATCATGTGGTGTTTATGGATACAATATTTATATTAACGTCATACAATTGTTTTCTTGCATCGTCTGAGTTGACCTTTGTTTGGTGTTAAACACGAGGTTGTTGTATGGATTTTATGATGTTTCAAGTGAAGATCTATTTTTTTATTTATGTTAGTGAATAGTGATTACTAATTAGTAATTACACATATCAAGGAGTTATGTGAACCAATATATGTATTACTTAACTCGTGTATCTCTCATCATATGTTTAAATTCTTCGTGGCAAGATCTTTCGAGCGTCACCTTTCTTTCGGGTACGTGTTGGGCTCTTCATGTCTTGTGTATCCATCACCTTCTCATTGTGTAAGGTATCAATAAGGACAAAAAGTTTGTTTACTACATATATGTGAATTTGTTGAAAATTCTCAATTCAAACTAATATTTATTCAAAAACAGTCTTAAGTTCATGCCGAGGTTCATTAGAGATGCTACTTATATGATATCCTAGATAGAACATAACATGGAAGAGCTCGGATTAATCAATCAATTGCTATTTGTGATTGGTTCAAAATATCCGGATCAACTACTTATGTGACTGGTATTAGGTCTTATTTTATGAACTATTACTTATATGATAAGCATGTTGCACTTGTGAATGGTCTAATGGTTAGAGGTTGTCAGTGGTGTTGAAGAAGTATTGCTTCTTTGCTCTACATGTCACACTTTACTATTGAGAGATATTGTGTTCCAAAAGCGTCAAAACTACATAATCTATTAGCAGATTGAATGATTAACTGAATATGGATATGATGTACAATTAGTTATTCATATCTCATGAACGGTAAAAAATATATGAAATTGTTGACCAACAAACCACGGATCAGTATGTTTATTACATGGTAGTGGTTTTGTACAAAATCTTAGAAGAGTTTTATTGCAACTATAAAAGGTCGTCTTTAGTGAGACCATAACTGAAGAAGA